>JAHVAK010000014.1:1402500-2002500 GCA_019845155.1 Luehdorfia chinensis | reverse complement strand
ACTAGTTCGTTCATTCTATTATTTCATCATTATGGTAGCCATCATAAGAGCCGTGGTAGCTCAGGGGCTAGGCGCTCGCTTTTAATTTCATAGTACGCGAGTGACCTGGGTTTCGATTCCCGGTGCCGGCACCACTAAAATTGTGCAATTGCAATTTTAAGTGCTGACTTACCACGTGCTCGGCGGTGAAGGAAAACATCGTGAGGAAACCTGCATGTCTGAGAAATTAAAAATATTTCAAACACATGTGAAGTCCGCCAACCCGCATTGGAGCAGCGTGGCGGATTCTTCCTAGCTCCAAAACCCTCTCAGAAATGAGAGGAGGCCTGTGCTCAGTAGTGGGACATTTATAGGTTGAAACTTTACTTTTTTACTTTTTATGGAAGCCAAATAAATGTTTTAATTAACAATTAAAAAAAAACTTTGAATTTTGAAAAATAAACAGTGACAACCTCGGTGCTCTAATGGAGAGTACGTATTTATCTCGACAAATACGCCTAGTTTCTATACTGCTTTAATATATTTACTGTACTGTACTTTTCAAATGAATCAACTATCGTTCCAGGACATTTTTAAAATTTGTTCTTGTAACGGCAGAGGCGTGATGCTAATGGAAATGAGCGCATTGTGCGCTCTTTTTTCATGACATTTTTGAGTTTGTTTGCCGCTGTTATTTTTTATATCAATGCTTAGTTTAGTTTGTTTTAGCTTAGTACTATATATACAAGTATTAAAGATAACTGGTAGGAGGAGACGTCCTCCCCAGATCAGACTATCCAATCTGGCGGATAGATTTTCCTTTCCTTTCCAACTTCTTCTGCCTTAGTATCATTTATCAAATTACTAATTATCGAAATCAATATTTACAACAATTCACCATAATGTAACGCTTAAAAATAATTTTATTAAGAAATAATCATCTTTTTTTCAAAAAAGGCTCGCCGATGTACACACAGAAAAATATAATCTGTATCAGAAACAGTGTTGTACTAGGCTCTATGACATGTTACCATGAACCTTTAAAATTAATTCCCGCTAAAAATTATGTAAATTTCATTAGTGTGTTGGCAATTTATACAATAACAAGTATTTAGCCCTTTTTTCTTTACCTTTAATTACTTAATGATTTCTTATATTTACGCGAACACTACACATTTAAATGAAACTAATTTTACGGATTTCACCGCGATTAATTTTTGTTATTTATAACCGACGTTTCGAGTGATTTACAGCACCCATGGTCACGGGTAAAGCACTCGAAACGTAGGGTTATAAATAACAAAAATTAAACGCGATAAAATCCGTAAAATTAGTTTCATTTAAATGTTTAATTACTTACTTCAAATATAATTTTCTTATGTCAGACATTAAAAGAACTTAGACAAAAATTCCAAAAGTACATTTCTAAATTTGATATTACCATTCTCCCCTTATTTATTAAAATCTTATTTACAAATACAACGCGACGCCTACGGCTTTTTGGTTTATTATTCACTAACTGACGCCCGCGACTTTGTCCGCATGGAGTAGGTTATTTTAAATATTCCGTGAAAAACTACTTGATTTTCCGGGATAAAAAGTATGCTATGTCGTCTCCAGTATGGAACTTAACTCACTCGACAAAGAAGGTATTAAAGTCAATCCAATTCCGAAAATAAGTGTACGACACGAATGCTTAAAATTATCTCGTGACTCCAAAATTAATCGAAGAAGTTGGTTAAAAGTGAGGAAACGGTAATTCCCACATCTAGCTGTTGAGAAGGCCTCAAATGAGGTGCTTTAAGAATGAGGGACTCAACACTAATTGGCAGTAATTTTTTTAATGTTCTACTCTTTTCGCAATGGATATGTAGAAAAATACAAAAGCATTGTGAGGAAACCAGCATGCCTGAAGAATAAAATATTTTTCGATTGAAGCAGCGTGGCGGACTCTTGCCGGCTCCAAAATTCTCTCAGAAATGAGAGGAGGCCTGAGCTAAGCACTTGAATATTTTTAACTGACTTCTGAAAAAAGTGGGAGGTTTTCAATTGGTCTTTTTTTATGTGTGTTCAGAGATAATTCTTTACCTCTATTTAATAAGTGGAAAAGGGGTAGCCCTTTTCCACTTATTAAATAGAGTTTATTAGGGGTGATACCATAGAAATTTGGTCAAGTTCTGATGATAATATAGCATGATCGTGTCAGCCGACAGGTGTCCGGCAGAGTAGAATAGCACGTACCTCTTTCCTATCGAGGTGTCGTAAGAGGCGACTAAGGTATTGTACGGACAGCGATTTTTCATGCACACTAACACCATAATATGGAATGCTGTCACTATACTGCTCGCGGAAACGCAATGGAGAGTAAGAATTTTTTCACTCGTACCAAAATGGCGGCGACGTGGTTCGCCACCCGTCGCATCGCGTTTACCGCGAGGGCGAAAAGTGGGCTACGTGAGTGGCCTCTGCCCCTACCCTTTACATGGGAAAAAGGCTAATACTGCTACTACTTACTTAATACCCGCAATTAAGACAAATTTTGTAAAGGTAAAAAAAAAAATTATATTTTGCATGCGGAAAAAGGGAATTTTTTTTTTTTTTTATATTTTGCATGCGGATCTTATTAAAGTAACTTACCTTCCTTCAATATAATGGATTTCCGCAAAGTAACGCCTGATTCTATTAACTAATGTTTGTAAAGTTTTTTTATATTTTCTCACTCTCTTCTTTAGTCATTATTCTGGCACAGGACAAGGCTAGAAGTCACGTATGCAAATAGGCACATAATTTTCCGGATTATGTTGCAATACCAATACCTCTCAAACAAAATTGACAACAATATATTACGGAAGATTTGTCGATAGATACAAAACGAAAAGCACCATCTGTCTTAAATTTAATTTACAATCACTGTACTATTTTATGGGCAGCACAAAATATACTATCAATATTTAACATCAAAATGGGAATGGCAATACCGAATTAAAAAAGACATCTGTCACTTTTCGAGTTTGCGCCAAAATTTAAACACATACTATATAGTGAGGCTTCTCAAAATATCGATTATTCGACAAAATCGTAACCAAATGTCAACACTAAGACAACAAAATCCAAATAATATCGCCAAACTGTCAACACTTCACTAGTTTAAAAGTCGTTCACTAAACCACAGATTATTTATAAAAACGAACTTTAGCGATCAACACAAATCGATAACGTCCCGCAGATCCTTTAATAAATCTTGTGTCGCGTTACGCAGTAGATTGCTGTGAGATTTGCTGTCCTGCGATATATAATAACTAATGAATAAGAAATACGACATATTTTTACGTTTAAATACATTTTTTTTTAAATAAGAAAATGACGAGTCTCAACTCGTTCACCTCATTGTATGAGTGATTAACAAAAACCCAAGATACACTGTTCCACGCACAAAGCTTCCTCGATCAATTAAAAAATTTGGGGGGATTTCGCCGTAGTCGCCACGTCTGGCACGCAGGTTGGCAGCCGCAGTTTATTTATTCAAATGTTCCAGGAAGACGCCGCTGCCCATCAACTGGCTGTTATTATCTTTCTGTCGACTTTTACACACCCACTTGATGAGATGGAGTGGTAGATTCTCTTAAGCCGCTACCACACGGCAGACGCATATGCTATCACATCATGCTTACTGGTGGTAGGATTTCTATGCAGGAATCCGTCTAGGTAGGTACCAACCCAGTGCCAGTTATTCTGCCGTGAAGCAGTAGTGTGCAAGCATTACTGTGTTTCGGTTTGAAGGGCACTGAGAGCTAGCGTAATCACTGGGCATACGAGACTTGAGAACTGATGTCTCAGGGTGACGAGCGCAGTGTGGTGTCACATAGAAATGTTCTGATGACACAGCATTTGTTATGGGTAGACGTTGCACTTACCATGAGGTGAACTTTTTGCTCGTTTCGTCAGTTTCTTAAATAAGAAATTTTAAAAAAAAATCCCTCTCAACACTCCCCGAAGTACATACGATAGAAAACGCGAAGAGACGCAGCGTCTCTTCGCAAGGCCAGTGGATCATGCTGATCGTAAAGAACCTGGTCGTCGAAGGAGCTGGCACTGGAGTGCCCTCGCCCAGAGATGGGAACAGTACACCATGTGTGGTCGAACTTGCCCCTTGTAAAGTTGCAAGCGGTGACCCGGCATGAAACACTGTCCCGCTCTACAGAGATTTTGAAGCCAATTACATACATCCATACATACATTTCTTCCATCCAATAAAATAAGACAGACACACAACACTTACCACAAAGGATATAATGTCTATTGGAATTTTGTCTTCCCAGTCGACCTTTGTATCCGCCGTTTTGATCGGGAATTTGACGACCTGCTCTTCGGCTACTAGCTCTTTATCGCCATCGCCGTTAACGAAGACAACTTCATTATCGCTAATCGCGTCATCGTCATCATCATCATCATCACGAACATCGTCATCATCATCGCGACCGTCAGGTGCGTCGACGTTTGAATATCTTGCTTTCTTAATGGTTTGTTGTGGTACATCGACGGGTCTTTTTTCGGTGGTTTTCGCTGGAGATGTTCCTTGAAGACCATTTTCACGTGCGACATTACTAAGTCCCGGGTTCAGTAATATGTTTTGCGTGACGAACGGCTTCTCGAGTATAGCGTTGCCGGCTGATGTCGTCGGTAATAAATACAAGAATCCATCGGATCCAATGGCAACGTTGACCTGCGAGGAAGCTGGTGGTGGCTGCGGTGGTAAGAGTTCGAGCGGATTCTTCTCTTCCAGGAGCTTCTCTAAGGGGACCAGTTTTGGATGTTTATGGTCGTCAGAGCCGTCGTCGTCTATGATTACCGTTTCGATCTCTTCCAATGTTCTGTAAAAATATTTTTTATCTAAAAGTCATGCCTGTGGTAGTGGCAGCGTAAGAGAATCTACCACACAATCTCTTCCCTTGGGTGTCGCAAAAGTCGACAGAAGGAAAATTTAAACTAGAAGATGGGCCGCAGCGCTTTCCTGGAAAATCAGAATAAACAAACTGCGGTTGCAACCCGCCTGCTGAGCATGGCAACTATGGCAAAACCCATCCTAAATGAGAGCTACTAACTTTGGTGGCAATCTATGGGGGAGGCCTATGTTCTGCAGTGGACTACTGTTCACAGTGGTGATAGGCTGGAATGATGATAAAAAGTCGATACGCCAAATTCTACCCGTGAAGCAGTAGTGTGCAAACATTACTGTGTTTCGGTCTGAATGGCACTGTGAGCTAGCGTAATCACTGGGCCATTGAGAGTTAAATATCTCGGGGTGCCACACAGAAATGTTCTGAGTCACCATCAGGTGATTTTTTTTTCTGGTCTCGCCACTTTCTCCATTAAAAAAAACCCACCAGAAGCAAAGATCTTTGTCAGGATCATAGCAAGTGGAAAGATGTGGTCTCTGCCTACCTCAATGGTAAAGTGGCGTGACTGTATGTATGCAGGAAGTAAGCGTAGTGGATGCCCCCACATGTTCAGCAGTGAACTAGTGATAGGCTGAAATGATGTTGATGATTTCTATGTTTCTACTTACTGATTCTGCGTTTCCGTGGACTCTTTTTCTTGTGACGGCGTATCACTCTTGGATTCTTCTTTATCTACCTACAAAAACGAAAAACAAAATAGATTTCTTAAGATCGCAGACATTATTGAAATGGTACTAGCCGTGTGGTGGCGGCTCGTTAAAAGAATACTACCACTCTTTCTCATCCAATGGATCTCGTAAAAGGCGAGTAAGGAATCAAACTGCACTGTGCACCCAACAGCGCATGGTGGCGATGGGCTCACCACCTATCACTCCAATTGCATTATATTGTTTTGGTGAAACGTGGATTATGGCAGTCATCTGTTTTTGCAGTGAGTGCCCAGTCTCTGACTACCCCTTATGGGATACAATCGTGATCTTATGTATGTATGTACTAGATGAATGATGCGAAAAGTACGGAAGCAAACAAAAAAACAATGATTTCATCTTAAAATAGCGACTCGCCCCAGCTTCGAACGGGTGCAATATATTTATTTATTTATTGAAATCTTTACTGCTTCCTTTACAATAAAAGAAAACAAGGGGCGGACTTAACGACACGGACGTCTCAGTACTCACACACACAGTCAATAGCTTTAACATAACACGCACCACGACGCGCGACCGCCGTAGAGAGCGGCGCGCAGCAGTCGACAATCACACCGCGTACACACGATACACCCGTGTACCAGGGCGGTTCTCACCGCCCAGAGTTACCGACACACAAGTCGACAGTCCGAATGGAGGCCCGCAGCCTCCCTCGGACGGTCATTAGACGACTTAAAATCGTATTGAGATATTCTAAATCGCGCAAGCACGCAGCGAACGCGATATAGTCCGAATTTCGAGGTTTTTGTAGGAGTTTATTTATGTATGCATGTTTGGGTCAAACCAAACCTGGCACGCGGGCCCCTGGCCCGTGAGCACAGTATCCGATGAAGCTGTAAAAGCCAAAAAGGCTAACAGACATTACATCACCGAAACTATATAACTATATAATTGAGGGTTTTGCTCCCAGTCAACCCATGGAATGGTGAGATTTAGACGAGGTGTAGCAATAAAAACGAGCAGAGAAAGAAAGAGAAAAAAAAGTAACTCATAAATAAGTGTAATATAAATAACTAGTCTGGCCATAAATACTGTTACATAAAAACTTTTCTTTTTTTCAACTTTTTAATTATTTTGAACTTTTTTTTTATTGTATAAAGTGACGAAACGAGCAAAACGTTCACCTGATGGTAAGAGCAACGTCCGTCCACAACAAATGCTGTGTCACCCAGAATATTTCTGTGTGACACCACACTGCGCCCGTCACCCTGAGACATCAGTGCTTAAGTCTCAAATGCCCAGTGATTACGCTAGCTCTCAGTGCCCTTCAAACCGAAACACAGTAATGTTTGCACACTACTGCTTCGCGGCAGAATAACTGGCCCTGTGGTGGTACCTACCTACTACCTACCACTTCAAAAGCTTGGTATAAGCCGTATGTTCGTATATCGTACTATCAACAGATACAACAACACTTACTCTGTCGAAGACCAGAAAAGATCGGGGCGGCCGCGTGCTGTTAGAACTACAAAGGCTGTTAATGCTGTTAAAGCCAGAATTCATCGAAACCCCATTAGGAAGCAAAAAATCTAATCGCGAGAAATGAAGATTCCCGCTAGGACTCTGTCGCGTATTATAAAACAAGACCTGAAGCTCAGTGCTTATCGTCGATATACACGACAAGCCCTAAATCAATCTTTACAATTAAAGAGAGTGGATCGATCAAAACGCCTTCCGTCGTGATACGCAGGTGAAAGGCACAGAAATATCCTCTTTACCGATGAAAAAATTTTCACGATTGAAGAACACTACAATAAGCAAAATGATAAAGTGTACGCTCACACTTCCAAAGAAGCTGCTCAAGTGGTCGGAAAGGTACAACGTGGTCATCATCCTGCGTCAGTGATGGTTTGGTGGGGCGTGCCTTATCAAGGAGTCACAAAACTATATTTTTGTGAAAAAGGAGTGAAAACTTCAGCCAAAGTGTATCAAGATACAGTCTCGGATATGTTGTGAGACCTCCCAGCAATACACTTTTTAAAAATATACCGTGGACTTTCCAGCAGGACTCTGCACCAGGTCACAAGGCACGAACCACCCAAGCCTGGCTTGAAACCAACGTTCCGGACTTTATAGGAGCTGAAGACTGGCCCTCATCTATCCCAGACCTCAACCGTTTAGACTTCAAATTATGGTCAGTTTTAGAGGACATGGCCTGCTCTAAACGACACGGCGACATTGAGTCTCTTAAAAAATCTTTGGAGCAAACAGTGGCGAAATTTCCCTTGAAAACAGTGCGTAAATCCATAGACTCGTGGCCAAACAGATTAAAGGCCTGTATAAAAGCCAAAGGTGGCCATTTCGAATACAATTTTTTTTGAATTTTTTGCTGAGACTAATCAATATGCAGGTATAAATTATGGTCAGTTTTAGAGGACATGGCCTGCTCTAAACGAAACGGCGACATTGAGTCTCTTAAAAAATCTTTGGAGCAAACAGTGGCGAAATTTCCCTTGAAAACAGTGCGTAAATCCATAGAGTCGTGGCCAAACAGATTAAAGGCCTGTATAAAAGCCAAAGGTGGCCATTTCGAATACAATTTTTTTTTTTTGCTGATACTAATCAATATGCAGGTATAAATTATGGTCAGTTTTAGAGGACATGGCCTGCTCTAAACGACACGGCGACATTGAGTCTCTTAAAAAATCTTTGGAGCAAACAGTGGCGAAATTTCCCTTGAAAACAGTGCGTAAATCCATAGAGTCGTGGCCAAACAGATTAAAGGCCTGTATAAAAGCCAAAGTTGGCCATTTCGAATACAATTTTTTTTTTTTTTTTTGCTGAGACTAATCAATATGCAGGTATAAATTATGGTCAGTTTTAGAGGACATGGCCTGCTCTAAACGACACGGCGACATTGAGTCTATTAAAAAATCTTTGGAGCAAGCAGTGGCGAAATTTCCCTTGAAAACAGTGCGTAAATCCATAGAGTCGTGGCCAAACAGATTAAAGGCCTGTATAAAAGCCAAAGGTGGCCATTTCGAATACAATTTTTTTTGAATTTTTTGCTAAGACTAATCAATATGCAGGTATAAATTATGGTCAGTTTTAGAGGACATGGCCTGCTCTAAACGGCACGGCGACATTGAGTCTTACACCTACGGCATGAGACGGGGTGGTAGATTCTCTTGGGCCGCTACCACATAATATGTGTGTTTATTTTATAATATGTGTCTATCTCCATATTTGATAACCACCAATAGACACTGAATCGCTTTTTATTCCATACTATTTTTCCAAAATATCATCAGGAATCCGTCTAGGTAGGTACCACCCCTGGGTCAGTTATTCTACCGTGAAGCAGTAGTGTGCAAACATTACTGTGTTTCGGTTTGAAGGGCACTGTGAGCTAGCATAATCACTGGGCATATGAGCCTTAAGAACTGATGTCCCAGTGAAGAGCTCAGTGTTAAAAGTAACAGTCTTTAAATGTCCCACTGATGAGCACAGGCCTCCTCTCATTCCTGAAAGGGTTGGAGCCGGGAAGAGTCCGCCACGCTGCTCCAATGCGGTTTGGCATCCACACTGTATAAAGTGACGAAACGAGCAAACCGTTCACCTGGTGGTAAGTCCAACGTCCGCCCACAACAAATGCTGTGTCACCCCAGAATATTTCTGTGCGACACCACACTGCGCCCGTCACCCTGAGACATAAGTTCTTAAGTCTCAAATTCCCAGTGATTACGCTAGCTCTCAGTGCCCTTCAAACCGAAACACAGTAATGTCTGCACACTACTGCTTCAAGGCAGAATAACTGGCCCTGGGCTGGTACCTACCTAGACGGATTCCTGAATGCAGAAAAATTCTAAACAAGGCATTGCACTCAGGTCACTAGCATACTTTGCCAGGAATACGGCGTACAATTTCCATACTTTTATTTTAGGTTTAAGTTAAGTTAGGATTAAGTTTTAGTTTAATTTTTTTGTATATTTTTTTATTATGTACTACTTTTGTGTACGTTCTTTTTCTTTCTCAAAGTCAAAATTTCTTTATTCAATTTAGGCTCGTTTAAAGCTCTTATGAACGTCAAAATCTACACCGGTTCAAAAATGACCTTCTCAGAGAAGAACTCGTAAAAAACTCTGGTGTCTTTCTTTTTTCAATGCCATATTACATAATGTCATTTACAGATTACAAATTTCAAAAGAAATTACATCATAAATTTAGTATCCAGGGTTTTTGCAAGTGCAGAGTATGAGTTATTTTCACACATCTTTGTCCTCTATGTAATGATCTATTTTATAATACGCTTTATCTAATAATGTCTTCTTGATAAGTTTTTTAAAATCCGTGTCCGATTTCTGTGTTACACTTTTTATTATAAAATTTTATTATAAAACTTTATACATCTACTAAGAAAAGACTTTCTAGTTTTAGCCAATCTAAACAAAGGAACCTCTAGCGTATCACCTTGACCCATTCTACAGGATACAGTCAATTTTTTGGTAAATTAATTAATGTTTTTTCGTACGTACATAATATTTTCAGAACATAAAATTTTCTTTCTTATACTACTAAATTTAAGGGCCCTGTGTTACGATGGCTGTGTGGTGTCACCCAGGAAGGTTCTGAGTGACATAGAGTTTGTTAAAGGCAGACGTTGCACTTACCATCAGGTGAATGATTTGCTTGTCTCGTCACTTTTACAAAAAACACTGAACAAAAGCTCCTCTATAGATTGCCACAAAAGTTTGTAGCTCTCATTCAAGGGGGATTTTGCCATATTTGCCACGCTTGGCATGCGGGTTGGTGACCGCAGTTTATTTCTTCAGATGTTCCAGGGAGATGCTGCTGCCCTGATTTCTATTTTCCGACGGGGTGGTAGATTCTCTTAAGCCGCCACCACACTACAATGTTTACTCACATCTAAAGCATCTACAACAAGCACCTCGGTGTTGGTATATTGAGTTTTTGTTCTCATCTTGTTGAAGGAGTTGTGGAAGTTGTCGATGCTTCGCAGGAAACGTGTCCTCTGCAATAAAGTGTAATTTAAAAAAAAATTACATACATACAATCACACGTCTTTTTCCAATATAAGAGGTAGGCTTCTGCGGGAAACGAGAAGTGACGGGTGGCGAATCACGTCGCCGCCATTTTGGTAGGAGTCTAAAAAATCCTACTCTTCAATGTGTTCCGACAACCAGTATAGTGACAACATTGCATAATATGGTGTCATTCTGCACAATCAAAAGCTGTCCTTACAATACCTTAGTCGCCTCTTACAACACCTCAGTACTATATGTTTATATTTTTCCTATCTTCAAAAAAGCTCAACAATATTTCTCGCGATCTTGGGTGCGTTTTACAGACATATATTTCACATGCACAACACAAGCAGACCCGAAAACCAACAATTTGTTTTGCACAAATGTTGGCTCCGTCTGGGATTTGAATCCTGGATCAGCGGCGTAGGAGTCAGGTACACAAACTAGGCCACGCGGTAGTCTAACATAGATACAATTTCCCATATATATAATTTCGGTGATGTAATTGCTGTTAGCCTTTTTTGGCTTTTACAGCTTCATCGGATCCTGTGCTCACGGGCCAGGGGCCCGCGTGCCAGGTTTGGTTTGACCCAAACATAAATAAATAAATAAACTCCTACAAAAACCTCGAAATTCGGACTGTATCGCGTTCGCTGCGTGCTTGCGCGATTTGGAATATCTCAATACGATTTTAAGTCGTCTAATGACCGTCCGAGGGAGGCTGCGGGCCTCCATTCGGACTGTCGACTTGTGTGTCGGTAACTCTGGGCGGTGAGAACCGCCCTGGAACACGGGTGTATCGTGTGTACGCGGTGTGATTGTCGACTGCTGCGCGCCGCTCTCTACGGCGGTCGCGCGTCGTGGTGCGTGTTATGTTAAAGCTATTGACTGTGTGTACAGTGTAGCCTGGATCGTGAGTGACCGTATCGTGGTCAGGGAGTGCTGAGACGTCCGTGTCGTCTAGCACGTTCCGCGGGCGACGTTTGCGTTCGGTCGCGTTTCTATCTGGTCGGTAATTTTCTGCTTTAACCACCAGCGGGTTTGGATGAACCGCGGCTTTTTCGAAAAACCGCCGTGATAATGCTCTGAAGTGTTCAGAGATTAAGGGCATTTCACAGTCGCTGTGAGTTTTCCCATATAAGGGGTAGCACAGAGACCACACTCGTAGCCCACTAAATCAACATGTATAATTAATAAAAATTATAGTGGTATATTGTTCTGTGGTGGAAGTCTCTTAATGTGTGACCATTTTGCACAATTACCCTACCCTTTATTTATTTTTATTTGGTGAAACGGACAACCAACAGAGCATACACCTTAAACAATAAAATTACACAAACTAGGAAAGCATTCCTTAGGGTTGCCTTAATTATATGCTGCCACAACATGCATAGATTTACTGGTAGTAGGATTCCTATGCAGGAGTCCGTCTAGGTAGGTACCACCCCGGGGCCAGTTATTCTACCGTGAAGCAGTAGTGTGCGAACATTACTGTGTTTCGGTTTGAAGGGCACTGTGAGCTAGCGTAATCACTGGGCATATGAGACTTAAGAACCTATGTCACAGGGTGATGGGCACAGTGTAGTGTCACAGAAATTTTCTGGTTGACACAGCATTTGTTATGGGCAGATGTTGCACTTACCATCAGGTGAACGTATTGCTTGTTTCATCACTTTATGCAATTAAAAAAAATAAAATAAAATGGAATCAATGGAAGAAGTCTTGAAATAATTCGGTAAGGTGCATTACATTACATACAGAGGATACATTCCGGCAAGAGCTGAATGTGGACTGCTACGTTGAGGTTTGGAATATAGTTATTGTTAATGCATTTTTTATTTTATAACCGTAATGCAAGTGATACACATCCACTTTGCTATTACAACTGAATAAGATATGTCAATATTTTCCTGAGATGATCGTAAATAATGACTGAACAGCGAATGGATTCTATTAATAGTAGAGAAATTACCCAGGTTAGTCCTAAAACTCTTAGCGCTAAAAGCTAAATACCTAGACTGCCTCGCTAATTTATATGGAGTAAAAAAAGTAAAGTAACAGCCTATAAATGTCCCTCTGCTGAGCACAGGCCTCCTCTCAGTTCCGAGAGGGTTTTGGAGCTGGGAAGAATCCGCCACGCTGCTCCAATGCGGGTTTGGCGGACTTCACATGTCTTAGAAATAATTTTTTTGTAGGTTTCCTCAAGATGTTTTCCTTCACCACTGAGCATGTGGTAACTCAGCACTTTTAGTTTACAATTTTAGTGGTGCCGGCACCGGGAATCGAACCCATGTCACTCGCGTACTATGAAATTTAAAGCGAGCGCCTAGCCCTTGACCTACCACGGCTCTATGGAGTGTTAAAATTAATTTGGTTAAGTAAGACCATGCAATCAATGTAACCATTAATTATTTTAAACAAGAAAAGATGATCATGCATCCTTCTTCGACTCTCCGGGCTATTCAGCTTAAAATATTCCAACCGCGAATTATAAGAGGGTAGACGCTTAACCATTCTACATTGATAAGACACATGCTAGAGAAATAATTTCTGAATGGACTCTATACAACACTTGTGTACCATGTAGTAAGGAGTCCAGATCAGACTGGAATACTCTAAGCCAGATCTCACTAATTAAATTAAACACTTCTATTTTATAATAGGTGTATAATAGGTGTGAAATACTTACTCTAAGTTTTCCGGAAGCCTTATTTGTCTTATCAAATGCTCGCTTTATCTCCAGAGCCAATTGTATCATATCCACAAACTTGGAGACTGCATTTGCTCGAGCCTCGCACATGTAGCAGATTTTATTGTTTTCGAACTCCTGGAAAAGTTGTGACACACAAAAATAAAAATTATTGTAATGCAGTGTAGCTCTTATTTTGAGGGATTTTGCTTTAATTTTTCTGTAACATTGGTTTGTTATGTAACATGGGGATAGAGCATTATCAGAAACAAGATCCAACAAAAAAAAAAGTGAGTGAAAACTTCAGAATGTACTTTTGTTTAGGGACTGTTTCCTAAAGGCCAGGGAAACTTTATTTAATATGGTAGAGTACTGGGTAAGCAACCCCAACCTCCTGAACTACTCCTGTCACCTTCTGCTCTTTCAGAGATAATTGCATTGTACACATTTCAATCCCTTTTCCAACATCCCATTCCCTACCCTAAGTATATATTTTTTCCTTCCTCTCGGCCAAACCAGTGGTTGCTGTGCCAATGGTTCTCTACTGTGGACTGTGGGACCGCAATGGGAAGCAGGAATTTCAACTTGTACCAGAATGGCAGTAAGTGGTTAGCCACCCGTCACATATTGTTTTACTGCAGGGGCGAAAAGTGGGCTACGGAAATCACTGCAGACCATTTTTATGGGAAAAAGTTGATTATATGTACATACTATTACTTATGCATTGTTAATTTTCAGTTGAACTAAGAAAGCAATGTGTTTGTATGGGATCACAAATACTAATATACACTGGGTTTCTACATTTGAGGCCAGGGGCTTAAGACTCGTGCCCCACTTTCTCTTGAGGTAAAGGCGGAACTGCTTATGCAAAAAGTCGTGAAAACAACTTGTAGCCTCTATTTACAGCACTGTAAGCTTCACGCGTAGTGTTAACATGAGCGAAAAACATGCTGGTCACATACTTTTGACCAAAACATTAAAGTTTAAATTAAAAAATATATGAAAACTACAACAGAGTTTGTTAATGAAAGCTTACATTTTCCGAATATTTCAGTGCTCCTAAAACCATCTTGAAAACCAGCGGAGTCGTCAGTCGCACTTCTTTTTCCGTTCGATAGCAAAGGGCACAATGTGAAATGTTTTTCGAGTATACCTCTTCGAAAAATTGCGATAAATATGTACTTTCCATTGCATTTGCATTAAATCGCTTTTGTTGTATCGTTATAAAAGCTCCGTAGAGTATGTATTTGTCAATGTTTCATAAACTTTTCCATAAAAAATATTTCCAATCATATAAATACGGAAAATATGAGAGAACTAAACACATATTTTTGTTGACATTGACAAGTTGCTTCCAAAGAGAATGTAATCACCATAGCTTATAGTAAATTTAAGGGAAATAAACACCAAAGAGAATATGAGAACTACATTTTAGCTGTTGCCACAGAATGCCTCCAATAGAAACCGCATAGTGACTCAATCGCAAACAACGAACACGAACTTTAGTATCACTGACCGCCGGACAGGTGAAATGATCGACATCCAAATGGAACATTTGCACTGACACAATTGTTCCGAAACATTCGGATCACATTAATGTTTTGGTACAATCATAGATAAGATAGTGGTACAAAGAACCGGTTCAATAAGGTCTACACGTGTCTAATAGGAACCAAACGCGACCCGAGCGATGAACACTTAAGACTTTCTTAAGATAAATTTATACGTACACGGCCACAAAAAAATTATAATTATTCCCCTTTTTCTCAAAGACATTATGGTATTTTCATCACTTTTACTCATTCGTCATGCGTTCAAGAAAAATATACATAATTTTTTGATGTATCGAGAATTAAAATTTTTGCTTAAATTTATCGATTTTTTTTCTTAAAACACCGATTAATTATCTGCAAAATTTACGAGTATCTCTTCGAGAAAATTTTATGGAAATTATTATTTTACTACTTTTACTTTTAACGCGAAAGATTTTTTTGTCTGATTTGTTCAAACTTTTTTTTATTACAATAAATTAATTTCTTACTTTCTATGAGATTTGGTAACAAAAATAAAAAAAACGAAAAGTGACAGCAATCTGTTTATTTATTAATCAGTTTATTTCAGTTTATTTATTTACAAAAGCAACATTATTTCCTTCGGTTATAAGCATACGAATGAATAGTGTCGGAAGATGTCAATTGTGCAGGAGACATTGCAGGGTGACAGCGCGTCGTAAACTATTTGCACATGAGTAAAAGGATTTACCATAACCACCACGCTAGTTCGCAGTACCAGATGACTCGCACCTCTATCTGTTTTATTTATTTATTGTTGACACCTTAACCTAAGGGCTACAATGGGCGGACTTAATCCCTAGTGGCATTCTCTACTCTACCAGTCAACTCTGGTTGATGGTGAAAAAACTTACGGCAGGTGCTATCTATTTAAAAGTAAGATGCCTTACTTATGATAATATATAAATATAATTAATATCTAGATAATATAAAATAACATACACAAATAGATAAAAGTGTAAGAAAAACCTGCCCAATGTGATCCATCTTTAGATAATATACTCGAACTAATCTTTTAAAAATGTTCGTTGTTCGTATTAGGAGCTTTCTTGACATCATCGGGGAGGGCGTTCCAGAGTAGTTTAGACTGCACAGCAAAATAATAACTAAAGGATACAGAGATATGCTGCGGTATCGTGATCTTATGTTTGTTTTAGCATATTGTTTTAGTGTGTAGCGTCATCTCATGATAGCTAAATAAATAGCTCATACGTCCTGCATCGCGCATCGATACTAACTATACATACAAGATCTAAAGATTACTGGTAGGAGACGTTATTCCCAGATCAGACCACCCGGACTGGCGGGTAGTTACTCCTTGGCACCAACATCCTCCAAAGGCACAAGCTCCTGCCAATGTGGGTTGGCAGGTTAGGCAGAGCGAGTTCATTTGGTGCTAGAGTTAAGGGACGGAACCTGGTACCGTGCGATCTAGCCATGCTGCTATAGGTTGATGTGCGCTTTAAACTCCAACATAGGATTCCTACCACCAGTCAGGTAGGCTGACCCTAGGGCAGGCTGAACAGCGAGTTCATTTGTTGCTGGGGTTGAGACATGGCAGCTTGGTGCCGTGAGACCTTGACGTGTTTCTGTAGGTTGTTGCGCGACTTGAACTCCTACATAGGAATCCTACCACCAGTCAGGTAGGCTGACCCTAGGGCAGGCTGGACAGCGAGTTCATTTGTTGCTGGGGTTGAGGGACGGCAGTTTGGTGCCGTGAGACCTTGACGTGTTGCTGTAGGTTGAGTCGCGACTTGAACTCCTACATAGGAATCCTACCACCAGTCAGGTAGGCTGACCCTAGGGCAGGCTGGACAGCGAGTTCATTTGTTGCTGGGGTTGAGACACGGCAGTTTGGTGCCGTGAGACCTTGACGTGTTGCTGTAGGCTGATGCGCGACTTGAACTCCTACATAGGAATCCTACCACCAGTCAGGTAGGCTGACCCTAGGGCAGGCTGGACAGCGAGTTCATTTGTTGCTGGGGTTGAGGGACGGCAGCTTGGTGCCGTGCGAGACCTTGACGTGCTGCTGCAGGTTGTTGCGCGACTTGAACACCTTGCGGCAGTGCGGGCAGGCGGCCGAGGCGCTCTCGGGCGGGTGCACGTACTTGCAGTGCTGGTGTAGGCACAGGCGGCTCTTGAACTGCTTGCCGCAGGTCGCGCACTGGTGCACTTTGTTGCCTGGTTACGTTAAAAGAACATACATACATAAGATCACGACTGTATCCTATAAGGGGTAGTCAGAGACTGGGCACTCGCTGCAAAAACAGATGACTGCCACAATCCACGTTTCACCAAAACAATATAATGCACTTGGTGTGATAGGTGGTGAGCCCATCGCCACCATGCGCTGTTGGGTGCACAGTGCAGTTTAATTCCTTACTCGCCTTTTACGAGATCCATTGGATGAGATGGAGTGGTAGTATTCTTTTAACGAGCCGCGATGACAATCCCACTGCTGAGCACAGGCGTCCTCTTCGTTCTGAGAGGGTTTCCTGTCTGCCACGGTCCAATGCGGGTCGGCGGAATTCAGTAACATTAAATCAAATACATACGTACATATAGTCACGCCTCTTTCCCATATAAAGGGTAGGCAAACCACACAAGTAGTCTACTTTTCGCCCTCGTGGGATACAAGTTGTGACAGGTGGCGAACCACCTCGCTGCCATCTTGGTAAAAGTAAAAGTAAAGTAAAGTTTCTGCCTATACTCCCACTGCTGAGCACAGGCCTCCTCTCATTTCTAAGAGGATTTTGGAGCTAGGAAGAATCCGCCACGCCGCTCCAATGCGGGTTGGCGGACTTCACATGTCCTCGAAATATTTCTATTCCTCGGACATGCAGGTAAAATCAGCACTTAAAATTGTAGAACAATTTTAGAGGTGCTGGCACCGGGGATCGAATCCAGGTTACTCGCTTACAATGAAATTAAAGGCGAGCATTACTCGCTTACTATGAAATTAGAACCAGGCCCCTGAGCTACCACGGCTTGCACGAGCAGTATAGTGACAGCATTGCACGTTATGGTGTTATTCTGCACGAATATGATCTGTCCGTACAATAGCTTAGTCGCCTCTTAAGACACCTCGATAGGAAAGAGGTAGAGGTTCTACTTTGATTATACCTCTGACGAATTATTGAGACTGTAAAGAATACACGATACACTATTAGATGCTGCAAAGCGTGAGTAACGTCACGATTAAATAGTAAACATTTTTAGCGATAATTATTTTTTACTGGTGGTAGGATTCCTATGCAGGAGTCCGTCTAGGTAGGTACCACCCCAGGGTCAGTTATTCTACCGTGAAGCAGTAGTGTGCAAACATTACTGTGTTTCGGTTTGAAGGGCACTGAGAGCTAGCGTAATCACTGGGCATATGAGACTTAAGAATCCTGTCTCAGGGTGATGGGCACAGTGTAGTGTCAGTCAGTAGTAGTGTCACACAGAAATTTTCTGGGTGACACAGCATTTGTTATGGGCAGACGTTGCACTTACCATCAGGTGGATGTTTTGCTCGTTTCATCACTTTATGCAATAAAAAAAAACTTAGTTTTATTCAAAGTACAATCATCATCATAATCATCGTATCAGCCTATCATGCTGAACATAGGCCTCCCCCATAGTTTGCAACAAAACTTTGTAGCTATCATTTTGGGGGGAATTTGCCATAGTTGCCGCGCTTGGCAGACGGGTTGGCGACCGCAGTTTATTTATTCCGTTGTTGTAGAAACATGCTGCTGCCCATCTTCTGGTGTTAATTCTCCCTCTGTCGACTTTTACGACACCCACGGGATGAGATAGGGTGGTAGATTGTCTTAAGCCGCCACCACACCTGCATTGTATGAGTTATTGTTACACATCTTTGTCCTCTATATAATGATTTATTTTATAATACGCTTTATCTAATACATAAATACATACATAAGATCACGACTGTATCCCATAAGGGGTAGTCAGAGACTGGGCACTCACTGCAAAAACAGATGACTGCCACAATCCACGTTTCACAAAAACAATATAATGCACTTGGTGTGATAGGTGGTGAACCCATCGCCACCATGCGCTGTTGGGTGCACAGTGCAGTTTAATTCCTTACTCGCCTTTTACGAGATCCATTGGATGAGATGGAGTGGTAGTATTCTTTTAACGAGCCGCCACCACAAGGCTTATCTAATAATGTCTTCTTTACGAGTTTTTTAATATCTATGTTTGATTCTTGTGTTTTAGAAATTTTATTATAAAACTGGCTGTACCCCCGCGGTATCACCAGCTCAAAGCTGACCCCGATGGATGATATGCATATATACTTCCCTATTTAAAACGGATTTTGGGGTTTTGGACGAGCCATTTCGGAGATCAGCCGGACAGACAGACAGAAAGACAGACAGACAGACAGACAAAAAAATTGTCTTTTCTTATAAGTACCGTATATACTTTTATAAGCATTGAGTAAACTGTAACTTTGTTATTACAAACAGACACTTCAATTTTATTAATTTGTATAGAATTTATAGATGTTACTTTATAAACCAAATAGCTGTTAAGCCACTCACCTGACGGATGCACATTCCTCTTATGATTCGACAGATACTTGAACGACCTGAACTTTTGCCCGCACAGCTCGCACTCGACCGAATCCTCAACAGCCTCATGCACCAGCCTAACATGTTCCCTCAACGTCAATCTGGATTTGAAATTCTTATTGCACTTGGCGCATGTCAGCACCATGTCCGGATTGCTGTGCTCGTTCTGCAGGTGATCCTTCAGGGAGTACTTCGCCATTTCGAGCACGCAAATTGGGCAGGTGACCATTTCGTACGCGTTCGTGTCCACGCTGTTCTCCACTTCGCGCATTATTTGCTGGAAGGTGCGCCGCTTCGCCTTTTTTGTCGGGGGTCTGCATTCCTGTTTGTGGATTAGAAAGACCTTGCGCTCCTGGAATGATGGGGACTCATAAATTTATTTATGTTATATCTGCATCCTGATGGCAAATGCTATGTCCACTTATAACATTGCTGTGGCACCACACCGCGCCCGTCACCTTGAGTCAACAGTTCTTTAGTCTCATATGCCCAGTAATGCTAGCTCTCAGTGCCCTTCAGACCGAAACACAGTAATATTTGCACACTTTTTTTTTCTTTTTATGAAAGAGGGGGCAAACGAGCAAGCGGCTCACCTGATGGTAAGTGATCACCGCCGCCCATGAACATCTACTTGCCGGCCTTTGAGTAAGGATAGGCTCTTTTCTAGAAGGTCCCTAAGTCGTATCGGTCCGGAAAAACTGCTGGCGGCAGCCTATTCCACAAAGTGGTTGTGCGTGGCAGAAAATTTCTGGCAAAGCGGACAGTGGTGGAATGCCAGTCATCCAGGTGGTGTCGATGAAATTTTGTTGTGTGCCGCAATGTACGATGGTAGAATTTAGCAGCAGGAATTAATCTGAACAACTCCTCGGAACACTCCCCATGATACACATGGTAACTCCCCATGATAAACTTATCACTAGTCCACTGCTGAACATAGGCCTCCCCTATAGACTGTCATAAAAGTTTGTAGCTCTTATTTTGGAAGGATTTCTGCCATAGTTGCTACGCTTGGCAGGCGGGTTGGCAACCGAGGTTTATTTATTCAGATGTTCCAGGAAGATGCTGCTGCCCATCTACTGGTTTTAATTTTCCCTCTGTCAACTTTTACGACACCCACGGGATGAGATGGGGTGGTAGATTCTCTTAGTGATAGGCTGAAATGATGATATTGACGATGATAATGATTTTAAGAGGTCTTAAAAAAAAAAAAGTAAAGTTTCAGCCTATAAATGTCCCACTACTGGACACAGGCCTCCCCTTATTTCTAAGAGGGTTTTGGAGCTAGGAAGAATCCGCCACGCTGCTCCAATGCGGGTTGGCGGACTGCACATGTCTTCGAAATATTTTATTCCTCAGACATGCAGGTTTCCTCACGATGGTTTCACCGCCGAGCACGTGGTAAATCAGCACTTAAAATTGCAATTAACAATTTTAGTGGTGCCGGCATCAGGAATCGAACCCAGGTCACTCGCGTACTATGAAATTTAAAGCGATCTTTATTCTTCGTTATTATAAAATGACTTATTTTTAATTGCACATCAAAAAACTTCAATGTATACTTATCAATTAAATAGTTTTATATATCAAAAATACTGATTGGGCATACATATGTTACTGTAAAATCCCGAATAGTGGTAAATCTTAAGTTTTACCATCATGACTTGGTAAATGTAATACCCAGGTCGAATTTGTGTTGGTTTGGGTAGATCCAGTTACATTAGGTTGCTAAGAACCACGGACACAACGAGCGAAGCGTGCCCCGGCCGCTTCCAGAGAGAGCCAGGACAGTTCCATTCATATTTAAAAACAAAGATTATTATACATTGAACAAAATTTGCTCCTCCAAAAATATATGAAGCCAGCCCACCGGATTACACAAGGTAAGATCTTATTTCATTTTTAATCATTAAACATTTCATAACTACATTATATAACTATATTATATTATTTTACTGGAGGTAGAAATCCTATGTAGGAATCCGTCTAGGTAGGTACCACCCCAGGGCCAGTTATTCTGCCATGAAGCAGTAGTGTGCAAACATTACTGTGTTTCGGTTTGAAGGGCACTGTGAGCTAGCGTAATCATTAGGCATGGGAGACTTAAGTACTGATGTCTCAGGGAGACAGGCGCATTGTGGTGTCACACTGTCACATCTGGGTGACACAGCATTTGTTTTAGACAGACGTTGCACTTACCATTCGCCTGGAACATTTTGCTGGTTCCATCACTTTTATAAAATAATAAAAAATTGGTTTTATTTTTAAAACAATAATCATTTAAGAGTTTAATTTTATGAGAGAGTCGAAAAAATTAATAGTTACATTCCTCATACCTGAAATGTATTTTCACAAATGTTACACTTGAACAGTAATCTTCTGTAGTTATGAGCGTTCACCATGTGGTCTGAGAGAAGATTGCTGTCAACATCCTCGAAACAATGCAGGCACACCATCAGTCCAGTCTTGGGGTTGACCGTGGCTTCCGTGGAGTTGAATTCAATTGGATCGTGATTGCTTTGTACACATTGTGCTAATTCTAGTAATGCCCTGAAAGTAACACTGATAATGAACCCCATAATGACAGATGCTCGAGGCAACCCTATTTTCATAAGAATTGATATTTTTAGTGATGAAACTAGCAAATTTTGATGATGATGATGTTCTCCTAGCCGATTTCGACCACGGCGACAAGTTCCGAATCCGAATGTGAGCCATCAACTGCACAGGAGATATTATAGTGCCACAAGTGTATGCGCAAACACAGGGGCACTCACTCGTCCCAACCTACCCGCGCCCGATGTAACGCTGATGCGATAAGATCGGAGGTAGGCTAGGATGCAGTGTCAGAAACACGGGGACAATCACAACACAACCAGACCCGAAAAACATCAATTTATGTTTTAGCACAAATGTTCGTTCTATCTGGGATTCAAACCCAGGACCCGCGGCTTAGAAGTCAGGTACTCTGACCACTAGGCAAATTTTACAACTACTGCTGTACTACTATAGCTGTTGTCACTAGTGATAAGGGGATCGGTTCTTTTCACATCCCATGGAACATAACATTTGATTAAAGGCCAGAAAATAATTAAGTAAAAAAAAAGTAATGTAACAGTACATAAATATCCCACTGGACAGGCCTCCTCTCATTGCTGAGAGGGTTTAGGACTTAGGAAGAGTGTGCCACGCTGCTCCAATGCGAGTTGGCAGACTTCACATGTCTTTGAAATATTTATTATACCTCAGACATGCAGGTTTCTTCACAATGTTTTCCTTCACCGCCAAGCACATGGTAAATCGACACTTAAAATTTTAGTGGTGCCGGCACCAAGAAACAAAACCATGTCACTCGCATACTATGAAATTTAAAGCGAGTGTCTAGCCCCTGGGCTACTACGGCTCTCGAAATTCATAACTGTTCCAATAAATATCTGATTCACCATCTCAGATGCAACACTTTACATTTCAGTGTTGCACCACACTGCTTTCGTCACCATGAGCTACTAGTGACCTTCAGACCATAACGCATTACTGCCTGACGACAGAATAACTGACAATACGATGGGATCCACCTAGACTGATTCCCGCATAGGAATCCTACCGTCATTAAACATTAATTCCTACATTCTTACATCGTATTATATCCGTCATCGTCTTCCTCTTCTTTAGCTTCAGCTTTAACCGTCACATCGACTTCGTAGCTGCTACCTTCTAAAGGGTCCGGTTCAGGTTCACTTTTCACTTCATTCGTTGTTACATCCGTTACTGTGTATATTTCCATCTTTATTGCAACGTTAATCGTTTTATTCTGCCTTTATAACCATCATTAACGATTCAAGAACCCATCTCCGACTCAGATTTTATATTTTTATCCTTAAAACTTAATTATTAAATTCTCAAACGTTACAATAAAAGGCAATAAGCAGTAATATCAACAGAAATAGCGTTCTGTCAGTGTCAGATCAGACGTCACGTCAAACATTATTATTATAAATTGACATAGGCTATAAACTAGACCATACAGCCGCACGGCAACCCAAAAGATCCGCGCTCAAACAAGTATCTGCACCCAGAATGGTTTTCCAAACCTTTCTTCCTGCTGTCCATTATAAACTCGGCTTCACCGAATATACCACGCAATGGGAGTGCATTGTGAGTCGACCTGTCGACGAGAGCAACTTTTTTTTTTTTTTTATGTTAGAGGAGGCAAACGAGCAAGCGGCTCACCTGATGGTAAGTGATCACCGCCGCCCATGAACATCTACAATACCCGAGGAATAGCAGATGCGTTGCCGGCCTTTGAGGAAGGAGTAGGCTCTTTTCTTGAAGGTCCCTAAGTCGTATCGGTCCGGAAAAACCGCTGGCGGCAGCAGATTCCATATGGTGCTTGTGCGGGGCAGAAAATTGCGCGAAAAATGCTGGAATGCCAACCATCAAGGTGGTGACGATGGAATTTCGCGCTATGCCGCAATGTGCGATGGTGAAAATCAGCGGCTGGAATTAATCCGAACAATTCTTTGGAACACTCCCCATGGTAGATCTTATAAAAAATGCAAAGGGATGCAACATCTCTTCGCAAAGCCAGTGGATCAAGCCGATCAGATAGAACATGGTCGTCGACGATTCGAGGTAGGTTTTGTCTGCCGCTTCGCCGCCGTGGTCAACGGCAACGATGTTTCCGCCTTTGCAAAGGCAGTCAGGGATACTAGCGATAGATATATACAAGCCCGAAGATAGCATCGCCGCAGCTATGCGGTATCAGCATGTAGTCTCAGCTTTAAACAACTGCAAGCTTAAAAGCTGTATTGGTTGTCTCTCACTATCAAAACACACCCAAACACGATCGCGTATCCAAATCATAATGCAAAGTAACGCTTGATTCTATCAACTGTAGTTTGAATAATAATAAACAAGATCGCTCGAAACGTCGGTTTATAAATAGTTTATACTAAACGCGATAAAATCCGTAAAAAAAGTTTTATTTAAATGTGTAGTATTCGCGTAAATACAAGAAACCATTAATTTGAAACGAAGGCTTTCGTCAATTAGTACTCCTAAATTACGTGCTTCAGTAACTCGCTGAATAGACGCATCATTAAGAATAACAGCAGTACTTTGTTAAATAATTTAAGACAATAGTCCTTTGTCCCTTATAAACATATAAACAACAAAGGACTTTTGGCGCCAACTTGAAAGTGGCGGTAGTTTTTATTAAATTTTGTGATTTCAGCAAAATAGTACTTTTCTCTTTGTCTCCATCAGTCCAGCAGATCTTTAGTAAAAGGCAGCTATCATTTTACTCTCGGTTGCAATTTAGAAATACTTGGATATGTTACTTGACAGAGGAAAATAGTTTACGGCTGTTTCCATAAATAAATAAACAGCCACAAATACTACAAGAAAGTATTAAAAGGTGGCTTCCCAGGGTTAAAAGTTTAAAAGTTATTATAATAAACCACCTCAAATTTACCTTAAACCTTACCTTACCTTACCTTAAACTTTCCCATAGGGGTAGGCAGAGACCACATCTTTCCTCATCTTTCTACGATCCTGACACACATCTTTAGCTTCTACTTTCATTAGCGTTTTCACACAAGCTCGTCGGTTGCGGATACTTTTAACATGACCATTCCTCAAAAGTTCACCGATCTGATTGTGATACGTACGCCTAGGTCTACCCTTACCGGCGTTCCCATTCACACTTGCCTCATAAATCTGTTTCGTCAATCTCCTTTCATTCATCCTCTCTACGTGTCCAAACCATCTAAGCATCCTTTTCTCTATCTTTTTCACTACATCTTCAACCACACCGCAACGTTCCCTTATCACGCCGTTTGTCAGTTTGTCAATCAGAGTTACACCAGCTATACTTCAGAAACTTCTCATTTCCACAGCGTTAATCTTACTTCCAGGCTTCTTCTGCCAGACCCAACATTCACTACCGTAAATAAGTGTGGGGACCAGTACTCCTCTATGTACAGGTAGTCGTGCCGTTTTAGATACGTTCTGTCTACTCATAAAGTTATGCAGAGCCCCATTCACTTGATTATATAGACAATAGGATTAAAGAAAACACATTCAAATATTTGCTTCCTATTTACATACATACATAAGACCACGACTGTATCCCATAAGTGGTAGTCAGAGACTGGGCACTCACTGCAAAAACAGATGACTGCCACAATCCACGTTTCACTAAAACAATATAACGCACTCGGTGGGATAGGTGGTGAGCCCATCGCCACCGTGCAGTTGGGTGCACAGTGCAGTTTAATTCCTTACTCGACTTTTACGAGAACCATTGGATGAGACGGAGTGGTAGTATTCTTTTAACGAGCCGCCACCACACGGCTTATGATATACATCCCTATTTGAATCGGATTTTAGGGTTTCGGAGATTAGCCGGAACAGTCATAGACAAAATTAAAAAAAATGGTTTTTTGTTTTATCTACCGTATATACTTACATAAGCATTGAGTAAAAGCAGCGATTTTGTTATTACAAACAGACATTTTGATTTTTTAACCATTTTATTTAGCTGTAACATTTATAACCCTTAAAATTACATTCAGTCAAACAATTTATACTGCACTCCAATTTCATAAGACTTATCAATTATATCACAGACTGCGGCGAAATCTTCTTTGCTTTTATAATTATATTTCGTTCGCCATGGTTTCCATTTGGAGCTAAACCGCTTGTCCGTGAAGAACGGCTCTGGAGTTTGAATGTCTAGAGGTTCATTAGTCAAAGGCAGAACCAACCTGGCGAATAGAAATATTAATTGCGTACATACATAAAATCACGCCTTTTCCTATTGGGGTAGACAGAGACCACATCCTTCCACATTGCATAAAGTGACGAAACGTGGGAAACGTTCACCTGAAGTGAAGTGCTTCTGTCCACATAATGTAAACACCAGGAACAAGCATAAATTAATAATGTCAGTTACAGACTTCACAGGGTCAGTAACTCTTTTATGGGGCAATCTATACGTTTTTACAACAAAATCCCAGAAAGTGCACAGTCTTTCAATCAAAAATTTCAAATTTTATATTAAACAAAGACTTCATAAAAAGGGTTATTATAATATTAAAGAATACATAGATGATGATAATCCCTGAGTGTGAGGTGGGCCCTGGTGTGGTTACCTACCTAGACGGATTCCTGCATAGGAATCCTACCAATATTTACCATTTAACAATCTAATCGAAATTTACCTAGTTGCGTGCAAGAACATCCTGTGGGGCGCTGTGTCCCTTCGATCGCTGTAAGTGTAATCGCCCACGATCGTGTGACCGATGGTGGAACAGTGCACCCTTAGCTGATGGCGACGACCTGTATGGTAGGAATCATTTTATTCGTTCAATCACGGCTTTTTTCATGTAATGAGTAGGCAGAGGCCTTTTCGCCCCCGCGGGAAACGAGACGTGACGGGTGGCGAACCACGTCACCGCTATTATGGTACGAATCGAAAAATTCATACTCCACATTCCGTTACCACGAGCAGTACAGCGACAGCATTGCATATGATGGTATTATTCTGCACGAAAAAAGGCTGTGTACGATACCTTTCTCGTGTGGTGGGCGGCTTAAGAGTATCTACCATTCCATCACATCCCGTGGGTGTCGTAAAAGTCGACAGAGGGAAAATCAAACCAGGAGATGGGTAGCAGCATCTTCCTGGAACATACGAATAAATATACTGCGGTTGCTAACCCGCCCGCCAAGCGTGGCAACTATGGCAAAATCACCCCAAAACGAGAGCTACTAACTTTTGTGGCAATCTACGGGGGAGGCTTATGTTCAGGAGTGGACTAGCGTTAGGCTGAAACGACAAGGACGACGACGACGACGACGACGATGAGAATATACGACAATTCGGTAGGAAAGAGGTAGGTGCTAAGTATTTGCCAGTCAACCTGCTGAACCAGCTGTTCACGGTAGTAAGCAAACAGCGAAGGCGGTGTTTTGTGAGAATCTGTGGCAGAGACCTATGTTGGCCCGTGGACTCACAGTAGAACAAATTGTTGGTTTTCCGGTCTGTTTGTGTTTGCCAAAGATCCTAGTCCCGGATACGGCACTACTCTTCGATTCGTAGCACAGTTTCGTATAAAAATGGAACAAGAAGTTTTATTATAATGAAATCCTATTATACAATACGTCGTCGTCGCCGTCGTCGTTTCAGCCTATCACTAGTCCACTGCTGAACATAGGCCACCCCCATAGATAGCCACAAAAGTTTGTAGCTGTCATTTTGGGGGGATTTTGCCATAGTTGCCACGCTTGGCAGGCGGGTTGGCAACCGCAGTTTATTTATTCATTATTATACAAATGAATAAGAAAATATAAATGGCACTTTAAACTAAGCAAATAAAAAATATAAGTTAAGTCGTAGCCGTGGCAGCTCAGAGGCTAAGCGCTCGCTTAAAATTTCATAGTACGCGAGTTATCTGGTTTCGATTCCCGGTGCCGACACCGCTAAAATTGTTAATTGCAATTGTAAGTGCTGATTTACCACGTGCTCGGCGGTGAAGGAAAACATCGTGAGGAATCCCGCATGTCTGAGAAATAAAAACATATTTCTAAGAAATGTGCAGTCCGCCAACCCGCATCGGAGCAGCGTGGCGGATTCTTCCTAGCTCCAAAACCCTCTCAGAAATGAGAGGAGCCCTGTGCTCAGCAGTGGGACATTTATAGGCTTAAACTTTACTTTTTTTTAAGTCGTGTAGACCCCTTGAGATCGTTACAAGTCAGGGCGATGTCAATTCAATAAAAGTGCACAGACTATAGCCCCGGCACCTGTGTTGTTGCGTTCCATTTCACGATAAAAAAGCAACAGTTTGTGTTGTGATTGTTCCCGTGTCGCAGACGTTACATCGCATTTTCGGACAGGTATACGCGCACTAAGCCTCTCTGTTTGCGCGTATACCTGTGGAACTGAAACATTTTCAACGCAGTTGTTCTGACGGTACACGTAAGCTGCCGCCGTGTTCGCAAATCGGCTGTGAGGAGGATCATCATTTCTGTCTGGGTTTTGGGTGCCTTAGGGACGAGGGGTAACGAATGAATTTACCACATAACTACTTCCGTCTTCTAATTACAGCCTGTAAAACAAAACTGGACGTAAAGGTCCCACGAATTTGCCATAATCACCCGTACCACGCAGTGCCAGAAAATTCGGACCCTATATACGCCTGCCCGTTACCGGTCAAGATAATGTAGGTCTGTCAACATCCTTCCCGATTGATTTTTCGTCATATCGTGGCGGGGGGCGTAACCGTGGCTCGGTCACCCACGGTGAAGCAAAGAAGAACCCGGTCGGCCTATTGCATCGGGCTGGCCCGAGGCGGTCACTCCAAGGCTGCGCAAGCCCACTCCGGATGCGAACAGAGGACTGCTTGGGGGAGCAGTGCGCTGCCCTCCGCAGCCGTGGCGGAGTCGCGGCGGAAGAGGAGTGTAAGTGTTGCGTTGCCTCTCTCCTTATCCTCCGTAGCCGAAATGTGGTTGGCGGCCACAGACCAGATACGTTGCCGGGGCCGGGAAGTTTCCGCGGAGCGTTCCCGTGGCCGTGCCAACAAGCGGCGAAGGCGGAACACCATGGGGTTTTAGTCGGTGCAAGTCCGACGTAACCCGTTCTTGGCCCCGCGAAGGCGGGTATTCGTTTGGTACTTCCCTGAGAAGGTTCTAACATAATAATAGTGAACGCATTTCGACATCAATCAGAGTACACGCGGTTTTCCCGGAATTTTCTTTAGTCATTTTTACAACAGCCTCGGGACGAAATGTCGTGGCAGATTCAAACGCGGCCACCACACGGCGAACCATAGTTGAATTATACCAAACCTTACCTGTCACAGGCTTCAATAGCACGACGGAAACTGGATCGTTCTCGTAATATCCAGACTCGAGCACCAGCAGACGCGTGTGTGCTGACCTCCTCGGCAAACCGCAAACAGCCTCAGTCGAGGCCGTCAATGCAATCATCTTGTGGCTCGTCTCCGATGATGTCTGATCGACACCTGGACATCGCATTGATGAAGAGATGAGAGATGAAGAAACCATCCAAACATGCGAAAGTAACTCCCTGTCCTTGTCACACTTGTTACCTTTTCACGGTTCAACCACTGAACCGATCGTTACGAAATTTGGCTCAGACTTAGCTTGCATCCTGGAGACGGACACAGAAAACTTTTTATCCCGGAAACAAAAACAGTTCCCCACAGGGTATTTAAAAAACCTTCATCCACGCGAACAAAGTCGCGGGCATCAGCTAGTACTCTATATATTAATACATACATACATACATACATAAGATCACGACTGTATCCCATAAGGTGTAGTCAGAGACTGGGCACTCACTGCAAAAACAGATGACTGCCACAATCCACGTTTCACCAAAACAATATAATGCACTTGGTGTGATAGGTGGTGAGCCTATCGCCACCATGCGCTGTTGGGTGCACAGTGCAATTTAATTCCTTACTCGCCTTTTACGAGATCCATTGGATGAGATGGAGTGGTAGTATTCTTTTAACGAGCCGCCACCACACGGCTAAGTGTATATATTAATACGTAAGACTTTTTGCGCCTTTTGTAGCATATCGCTTGCACGGAGGAATGTGAGATTAGCATAGAAAGTTTATACGCAGAATGAATACAGAAAGATTTTGATGGTGGTAGGATTCCTATGCAGGAGTCCGTCTAGGTAGGTACCACACCAGGGACAGTTATTCTGCCGTGAAGCAGAAGTGTGCAAACATTACTGTGTTTCGGTTTGAAGGGCTCTGTGAGCTAGCGTAATCACTGGGCATATGAGACTTAAGTACCCATGTCTCAGGGTGATGGGCACAGTGTGGTGTCACACAGAAATGTTCTGGGTGACACAGCATTTGTTATGGGCGGACGTTGCACTTACCATCAGGTGAACGTTTTGCTCGTTTCATCACTTTATGCAATTAAAAAAAAAAAGCTGAAATGAAATAATACTAGTTTATGCCCGCGACTTCGCCCGCGTGAACATAGGTTTTATAAATAGCCCGTGGGAACTATCTAAGGTATTCTATGTCCGTGCCCAGGATGGATGCTATCTCTCTGCCAATCTTCGTCAAGATCGTTTCAGCGGTTGAACCGTCAAAAGGTAACAAACAGACAGGGGCGGAGACAGTTACTTTACGCATTCATAATATCAGTATGGATGTGTTACAAATGCATTTGTCATCGTCATCATCATCAGCCTACACAAGTCCACTGCTGAACATAAGCCTACCCCATAGATAGCCACAAAAGTTCGTAGCTCTAATTTTGGGGGGATTTGGCCATAGTTGCCACGCATGGCAGGCGGGTTGACAACCGCAGTTTAATTATTCAGATATTTCAGGAAGATACTGATGCCCATATCCTGGTTTTCATTTTCCCTGTGTCGACTTTTACGACACCCGTGGGAGTGGTATGTTCACTTAGACAAATACGTTAAATTAAATAAAAAAAAGTTAAAAAATTACGATCGAATTTCGTCCATTGGACGACCACTTCCCCCCGTAGGAAAAGAGACGGGTGGCGAACCAGGTAGCCACCAATTTGGTTCGAATAAACAAAATCTTACTCCCCATTGCGTTCCCACGAAGAGTATAGTGACAACATTGCATATTGTGGTGTTATTCTGGTGCTATTCTACTCTGCCGCTACACTTTTCTAGGATTTTATGCCACGTACGACCACTCTGTGGAGTTTGGAGAGTGAGAAAAGGAAGAACCTTCAACAAAAGTGCCTACTCCTCTCTCTACGCATCCGTAATTTGTCTGGTACCGCGGATGTATGTATATATTTTCGGACATGTAATTGCTGTTAGCCTTCTCGGCTTTTACAGCTTCATCGGATACTGTGCTCGCGGGCCAGGCCGCGGATGTTTATGGGCGGCGTAGCGCAATGACTATGAGATCAGCCGTTTGCTCGCCCCACTCCATCAAAATATTTAGTTATCTGACGAATGACGAAAAACAGACTCACCCACTGGATACTGTATGTCGCACAGTTCCACATCAAAATGGCCTCTTACTACAGCGAGATAATACTTTTTGGTCATTCGCTTCTCGAACAGTTTGCCGGCACTGGCCGCCGCTGTTTTGGTCAAGGCTATGCAGAGGACGCCACTGGTTGAGTAATCGAGACGTTGGACAAAGTGAATAGGATATGCAGAGTTCGCGCGGTGGGAGTCGTGACAGGCAATGTGACAGGTCACTGTGTTCTGAAATGAAGCACTTACAATTTTACCGCAATATATGTACGAATATGTCTAGGTAGGTCCCACCGCAGGGCCAGTATGTATAATAGAAGTGTGCCTTTTTTGTCACTGCAGCACACGCTAGCTAAGACGTCTTTGTCTCTTATGCCATGATATATCATATGTCGGCTCGGTTGGCGCAGTGGCTAAGCCCTTGGCTTCTGCGCAGCGGGTCGCGGGTTCAATTCCCGCACGGGACAAATATTTGTATGGCCTACAGATAGTTGTTCCGGGTCTGGGTGGTTTGTGCATGTGGAATTTATGTCTGTAAAACGTACCCACGACACAGGAGAAATCCTACTGTGGGGCATCCTTTTTTAAAAAAAAAAATATCTAATGTAATTAGAGCTCACTTGATAAAAACTGATGTCTCAGGGTGACGAGTGCAGTGTGGTGCCACATAGAAATGTTTTGGGTGACACAGCATTTGTCATGGACAGACATTGCGCTTTGCATCGGGTGAATATTTTAGTCGTCTCTCTAAATACTCCTATAAAAAAAGAGTCCGATGGATAACGGAATCACCCTCTCAGACATCCATGACCTAAAATACTCAGTCTGGTGATGAACTGAAGTGTCTAAGGGACGTAGTCCGCCAATCTATCTGCTATGCCAAGATTACAACCGATCCTCTTCACTTGTAAGAGGACTTCACTTGTACAAGGGAAAGGGTACCTATCAATTTTGTTCCGATTTTTGATAAAAAGGTTACGCTTGCTCAATTCACTCAGGCTCACAGCACAGTGCCCACTGCTCACACGGCTCCCACAAGGCAGCACGCACCGCGTTCGCCTTCGCCTGCCTCGGGCAGTACACAGTTGTGTGGCCAATTTGGCCAAGAGACGTCATGGACAACGTCAACCTGTACATGTTTCGTTTGGAGTTTATAAATACATATAAAAGATAAATCGGACCTAACTCCGATGTCCGATGGTTAACAGGAATAATAATAGTTTGTTAGTATTATTTTTTAAAGAAATATAATTAAATCACTATAAGAGTAGAAAAATGTTTGTATTTAATTTTATTACTGTACATTTCAGCTCGTTGCAGCTTTTTTGATTAATAACTCAATCAGTATACAGAAAAAAAAAACAGCTGAAAAGACTGAAAGTCATGTTAACATTATCATATTCTTTTTTTTGTAAATTTAACCTTAAAAAGTGCAAAATACACATACAAATAAAATAAGACATAATTAAAATATTCACCTTTTCCTTTTTATCGTCTGAATTAATAAACATGTCATAAGGTTTATTCACCACCAGAAAATGTTCACTTTCATACAATTTTTCCACCGCCATCTTTTATTGTAATCGCGCGAAAATTTAAATATTACCTTTGTTGTCAATTTTAATAAACAATAAACTCTCACAATACTGTTGTGAAGTGCACCTTTTATAAATAATTTTGTGAAGAAGCTAACTGTACTGATACTCTTGGACAAAAATGCGACAAAAGGGATTTGAACGTTGCTTGGATTACTTGATCCAAACAACCGCTCAAAAACTCTTCTAGTAGCATTTTGTCCGCATTTGATATTTTTTACAATTTTCTACATTACAAAACAAATAAATTTTACTTCTTGTTTATTTTCCACTTAATAATTTTGTTTGTTTTTTAACGTCAAATTTCTTAGAAAAAGAAGTAGAAAAACAATTGATGACGAAATAGGTTTTGCCAAAAAAGTTTACATTCTGAACACACATCCGAAATGTCAATATAAATTTATTAGGATTTGGCAGTTTGGCACATAGGCACATACAATTTTTGTGTATTTGTTCTAGTAGTAACTTGGTAGCAAGTATAAAATGATTCAAAGTGGTTTAATTTTCCATACATCCATAATTTTCTAAACTATTTTTTATAAAGTAGTTCATGCTAATGTACTATTTGAAATAGTTTTATTTGTGAAAAGTAAAAGAAAAATATTTAATATGAGACGTGCAGAGAATCTTAAAGTGAAACAGGAAGAGCCCGCAGCCTCGTCCTCCGTTTATAACAATACGGAGCGGGACTTATCATATTACATCCACGACAGAGTGGAACTGATGCACCAAGTTTTCTCCGTGCTTAAATCTAAGGAGTTGAAAGCAATGGCTCCAAGTTGTGTTCAATATATTTCCATAAGTGATCTTCAAGAGTTATGTACGGAAGAGGTAACGATAAATATTCTTATTTCGATGAAACTGTGATTCTCTCAGATTTTTCCAAAATACTTTGTGATATTGTTTTTATTTCACCTTAATGTTTATTTAAGAATTATATATTTCCGTTTTGTTTTTATTCAAGATTAGATTGCTTGCTTGTTTACTCTGAAGATTACATAGGTTTTCTTTTCAGTACTAATTATTAGAATGAGAAGTTAGACTATTTGCACAAGCCAACAACTACCACCTTATAACCTACAATTACTCAGCACCAATAATAGGCAATATACACTATCAAAGTCAAGTACATTATGCATGTTAGATGTGTGCAGCTCTTTAGTCTGGTTCACTAAATGTATGTTGGTTTTCCAACAATGAGTACAATAAGTCTTTACACAAAAGAAATTAAAAGTAAGTTTCAATTATTGCCTCATCACTTAAAGGAAAAACACAGCATTCACTAAAACTTTTGTTTTATCATTTACTTACATTAATAGACTCTCCTCCACTTACTATAAGAAATAAATTAAAACTAATGTTACAATTCCAAAAGAAAAACAAATACTACAAAATTACTGCTGACTTTCAGATTCTTTTTTACTTCATTCTTAAATACATACATACATAAGATCACAACTGTATCCCATAAGGGGTAGTCAGAGACTGGGCACTCAATATAATGCACTTGGTGTGATAGGTGGTGAGCCCATCGCCACCATGCACTGTTGGGTGCACGGTGCAGTTTAATTACTTACTCGCCTTTTTCGAGATCCATTGAATGAGATGAAGTGGTAGTATTCTTTTAACGAGCCGCGATGACAATCCCACTGCTGAGCACAGGCGTCCTCTTAGTTCTGAGAGGGTTTCCTGTCTGCCACGGTCCAATGCGGGTCGGCGGAATTCAGTAACATTAAATCAAATACATACATACATATAGTCACGCCTCTTTCCCTTAGTAATACTCATAAATGATAATGTATTGTAACGACATCTAAGTCATTACACGATAAGCTGAAAATACAGCTAATTTGTTACATACGTTGCGCTATCAAAGTTTAGTTACATTGATATACAAAAACCGAAGATACACAGTTCCATACAAAAATACAAGATACACGGCACACTTAGACACAGCATTCTTAGATATTACTATAATATGTATGATGTATGAATACATAATATGTTCACGGTTCCAAAACATCATTGTGATTTGAATGTTCCGGAACACTTGTGTCATTACAAATTTTTCATTAGGAACTCAATGTTCATGTTCTATGAACCAAATGCGATCTGTTTGTTGTTTGAGACTGCATCATCAATCCCAGTAACTTACTCTGACACAGTGTTCCAAATGAAACATATCACTGATCCAGAACTTAGTACTGTTCCAGATGCAATTGTTCCAATCTCGCTAAAGACAAACTTTTGCCACTTCTAATGCGTATCCCACCCCACAAAGCATTATAAAGTGATACACAGATACCAAATAGCATCATACATTTGTTACATTTCATCTTACTACTATAATAAAGTAAGAGAGTTTGTATGTATGACTGAGCTAATCTCAGAAAACACTGATCTGATGTGAAAAATTATTTCTGTATTAGATACTCCTTTTATTGAAGGCTCTGGGCTATAAAACATCATGCTGCAGCCTTCATCTCCTCTCGTCTCGTTTCAGCCTATCACTAGTCCACTATTGAACATAGGCCTCCCCCATAGACGGCCACAAAAGTTTGTAGCTTTGGGGGGAGTTTACCATAGTTGCCACGCTTGGCAGGCGGGTTGGCAGCCGCAGTCATTTATTCAGATGTTCCAGGAAGATGCTGCCCATCACCTGGTTATAATTTTCCCTCTGTCGACTTTAAGACACCCATGGGACGAGACGGGGTGGTATATTCTCTTAAGCCGCCACCATCTTAAGGAGTCACAATCTGAGAACCGAACATTACCAAGAAGGGCTGAACTGGAAATGCACTGGTTAGCGATGTACTGTAATTTCATATGCATTCCTTGGATTACTGGCATTCCACCTCTGTGCATTTTTCCAGAAATTTTCTGCCACACACAACCACTTTGCGGAACCTGCTGACGCCAGCGGTTTTTCTGGACTCCTTTCTCAAAGGTGTGCAACGCGAAAATCCTCTGGTATTGCAGATGTTCATGATGGTCAATTACCAACAGCTAAGCAAAGGTTACAACCAGTGCGTGTTGCCAGTGATGACATACGGAACCGAGACGTGGTCCTTCACTGCGGGCCGCTTGAGGAAGCTCAGAGTCGCTCAGCGAGCTATGGAAAGAGCTATGCTCGGAGTTTCTCTGCGTGATAAAATCCGTAACGATGATATCCGCAGCAGAACTAAAGTAACCGACATAGCCTAAGGATTAGCAAGCTAAAGTGGCAATGGGCCGGCCATATAACCCGTAGAACAGATAACCGATGGGGAAGAAAGGTTCTAGAGGGGCAACCTCGTAACGGCAAACGCAGTGTAGGGCGCCCCCCCCCCCCCCCACTAAATGGAGCGACGACCTGCGCGATGTTGCGGGAAGTCGATGGATGCAGGTGGCTCAGGACCGTGCTTTGTGGCAATCTATGGGGTAGGCCTATGTTCAACAGTGGACTAAGATAGGCTGAAATGATGATGATGATGAAGACAAAGAAATGTTCTGGGTGACACAGATTTTGTTATGGGCAGACGTTGCACTTACCATCAGGTGAATGTTCTGCTTGTCTTGTCACTTTATCCAATAAAAAAAAGCACCACATGACAAGCGCTGTATGGCATGGTACCTCTCTGACCTGAGCATTTACTTATTGGCCAATCTCAGTAATCTTTGGTTCTCAGCGTGTGGCTTCTTAAAGCCTCCTTGTAGCATCAAGCTTATTTAATTAATTTAAACCACAATTTTTAATATTGTGCATATGATCTAAAATATAGGTCTGGCAGAGTAGAATAGCACCTACCGAGGTGTCGTAAGAGGCGACTAAGAAGAATAATTTAAACCACAATTTTTAATATTGTGCATATGAACTAAAATATAGGTCTGGCAGAGTAGAATAGTACCTACCGAGGTGTCGTAAGAGGCGACTAAGAAGAATAATTTAAACCACAATTTTTAATATTGTGCATATGAACTAAAATATAGGTCTGGCAGAGTAGAATAGCACCTACCGAGGTGTCGTAAGAGGCGACTAAGAAGAATAATTTAACCACAATTTTTAATATTGTGCATTTGAACTAAAATATAGGTCTGGCAGAGTAGAACATAACCTACCGAGGTGTCGTAAGAGGCGACTAAGAAGAATAATTTAAACCACAATTTTTAATATTGTGCATATGAACTAAAATATAGGTCTGGCAGAGTAGAATAGCACCTACCGAGGTGTCGTAAGAGGCGACTAAGAAGAATAATTTAACCACAATTTTTAATATTGTGCATATGAACTAAAATATAGGTCTGGCAGAGTAGAACATAACCTACCGAGGTGTCGTAAGAGGCGACTAAGAAGAATAATTTAACCACAATTTTTAATATTGTGCATATGAACTAAAATTTAGGTCTGGCAGAGTAGAATATAACCTACCGAGGTGTCGCAAGAGGCGACTAAGAAGAATAATTTAACCACAATTTTTAATATTGTGCATATGAACTAAAATTTAGGTCTGGCAGAGTAGAACATAACCTACCGAGGTGTCGTAAGAGGCGACTAAGCTATTCTACGTAAGGTATTGTAGCCTTTATTTGTTGAGAATAACACCATAGTTGCTAGTGGGAACGCAATGGGGTATATGAATTTTATTTATGGCTTTTACCAGCGACGTAATTCTCCACCGTCTCGTCACGTCGTGTTTCCCACTGCGGCGAAAAGTGGGCTATGTGTTTGGCCTCTGCTTGCCCCTTATATGTGGAAAGACGTGATTGTATGTATAAACATAAAATTAACTAACAACTACAATTTACAGCTACTTGGTATAAGTTCGAAACGCCTTTGCGCCATTCTCGATGGTGCCGAACCTCCGTCTGACACAGAATCTTCAAGCCCGTCTCCATCTCCTGAGAAATTGGAGACCATCTCGCTAGACAGCATTTCTTCAGATGAAGAGATTTTAAGTGAGAATAGCAATAAGAAAAAGAAGGTAATCTTGTTAAATAATTTGACTTGAAGTCCTACACCTACATACATACATACATAAGATCAAGACTGTATCCCATAAGGGGTAGTCAGAGACTGGGCACTCACTGCAATGCATGTTTCACCAAAACAATATAATGCACTTGGTGTGATAGGTGGTGAGCCCATCGCCACCATGCGCTATTGGGTGCACAGTGCAGTTTAATTCCTTACTCGCCTTTTACGAGATTCATTGGATGAGATGGAGTGGTACTTCATCAATTGTAAATTGCTACAAGGCGACTATAATGTTCACCAGATGGTAAGTGCAACATTGACCCATAACAAATGCTGTGTCACCCAGAACATTTCTGTGCGACATCCCACTGTGTGTCACCCGTAAACATCTTTCATTCTGACATTCTTAAATCTCATATGCCCAGTGATGAAAGCAGCCCTCAGTGCCCTTCAGACCGAAACACGGTAATAATTGTTAAGACTTGTTAAGTTAGTTTGCACACTACTGCTTCACGGCAGAATAACTGACACTGGCGGCACCTACCTAGACGGAGCATTTCCCCCAGTGGACTCTTACGACACCTACGTGACGAGATAGGGTGGTAGATATTTGCATACATTTTACTGGTGGTAGGATTCCTATGCAGGAATCCGTCTAGGTAGGTACCACCCCAGGGCCAGTTATTCTGCCGTGAAGCAGTAGTGTGCAAACATTACTGTGTTTCGGTTTGAAGGGCACTGTGTGCTAGCGTAATCACTGGGCATATGAGACTTAAGAACTTATGTCTCAGGGTGATGGGCGCAGTGTGGTGTCACACAGAAATTTTCTGGGTGACACAGCATTTGTTATGGGCAGACGTTACACTTACCATCAGGTGAACGTTTTGCTCGTTTCATCACTGTATCCAATAAAAAAAACACAAGTCACGCTCGTTTCTATGTAAGGGGTAGCCCATTCACCATTCATCAAATTTCTTACTCTCTATCGCGTTCCAAAGAGCAGTATAGTGACATCATTGTTCATTTGTTTATTATTCTGCACGAACTCTTACGACACGTCTGTAGGTAAAGAGGTAGGTGCTATTATCATCATCATCATTTCAGCCTATCACTAGTCCACTGCTGAACATAGGCCTCCGCAGATTGCCACAATAGTTTGTAGCTCTCATTTTCAAACAATATGCTGCTGCCAATCTCATGGTTTTTATTTTCCCTCTGTCGACTTTTACTACACCAACAGGATGAGAGGCGGTGGCATATTCTCTTAAGCTGCCACCACACGGCTGATTACTACTGATATAAGAACTGGAACAATATCCCTTTTGAAATTTTTTTAAAAAATTGTTGCAATTTTGAATTCTATTTTTCTCTCTTATTCATGTGTATGTGTGCCTGTATATATATGTATTGGTGTATTATGTATATATATATATATATATATATATATATATATATATATATATATATATATATATATATATATATATATATATATATATATATATATATATATATATATATATATATATATATGTATATTTATTTGTCCATAATTAATTATTTTTTATTCTCTTATTGTTCGCTGCACCGCCTAACATATTATGTTTATCTCTGCTTTGCCTTGTGGTTGACTGTTGAATGCGTAAAGGCATTCTCCCCTTAGTCAATCTCAATCCCCTATTGTAGATTGTAGATTCGGGCCAGCTTTCGCAACCCCACATAGAGTTCAAGTTCAAGTTTAAGTTCATTTATTTGTAAACATAGGTACATAATATGATATTATACTTAGAATGTTACATCCTCTATGTTTTGCCAGGCAAGAAGGCGTACAAATACATATTATTTTTTAGTATAGGAATAGAAAACATAAAAATATAATGAAAGTAGTAAGTCAGAATTAAAATTTAAAGTAATTTTTTTAGTACATTAACAATATAAAGTACGTCCAGCGCGTATTTTGCGTGTAGGCAGGAATATTAGTCTACTCGAGCCAACCAAGCTCCTCCAGGAATTGCAGCAGACCCTTGATGCTCCCCGCGACCTCTGGGAGCGATCTCGGCGAGCCGAGATGATTGGCCCGGTTTATGGCGACCGTAGGGCAGTCCAGCAGGACATGGGCCGCCGTTTCGTCCGTCTCCATACAGGCTCTGCACAGAGGGCTGTCTGTAACACCTAAAGTAAACAGATCCATGTCCAGTTATGACGCTACTGATCGTTCCGATTTGGGGTTTGTTCAGACGAAGTAGTACCTTGGAGATGTGACAATATTTACATGTGTCGCCGTGTGGTGGCGGCCAGAGAATCCTACCACCCTATCTCATCTCGTGGGTGTCGTAAAAGTCGACAGAGGGAAAATTAAAACCAGAATATTGGCAGCAGCGTCTTCCTGGAACATCTGAATAAATAAACTGCGGTAGCCAACGCTCCTACCAAGCGTGGCAACTATGGCAAAATCCCCCAAAATGAGACAGACAAACTTTTGAGGCAATCTACTGGGGAGCCCTATGTTCAGCAGTGGACTAGCGATAGGCTGAATTGATGATGATGATGATGTTCAATTATTTCTAGCACAAACACCGTCGCCACGCCGCTAAATCCAAGTCGAAGCACAAACGTAAACCTTCCACCGATGAATTCGGAGAACAACGAGGACAGATCCAAAGCCTCGCGTGCCGGCCTGACCGTACTGGAGCTGCTGGAGCTGCAGGCCCGATGCGAGGGCTATAAGGGCGCAGCTGCAGCAGGAGCAGACAGCTGGTGGGTCACATTGTTTTGTGTAAAAAAAATGTAAAGTTTCAGCCTATAAATGTCTACACATCTCATATGCCCAGTAATTACGTACATTTGCATCATATTTTTTTAAATGAAAACTAATTTTACGGATTTTATCGCGTTTAATGTTTTACTATTTATAACCCGACGTTTCGGGCGCTTTACAGCTCCCATGGTCACGGGGGGACTGAGGTGACAGTTGTCCCGAGGTACCACTGCAAGGTTTCAAGACACAGTAAGCTCTTTCTGCGTAGATCGGACTAAAAATAATAATTAAAAGCTGAAGGTACTCCGGGGTAACTATGACATCGGGACAACTGTCACCTCAGTCCCCCCGTGACCATGGGAGCTGTAAAGCGCCCGAAACGTCAGGTTATAAATAGTAAAACATTAAACGCGATACAATCCGTAAAATTAGTTTCATTTAAATGAGTAGTGTTCGCGTAAATATAAGAAATCATTATTTGCATCATATTTATCAAAAGTTATCTTTTTAAACACTTAAAAAAATCCTATCTTAAATAGAAGCTTATAAAGCCAACTCCAATGTCTTTTTTATAATATTTTTTGCTATAGATATTTGAAAGAAAGAAGACACTACAAAGTAAATAACGACTTAAAGTAAAGTATGTAATAAAACATGAAAGCCTATTAATGTCCCACTGCTGAGCACAGGCCTCCTCTCATTTCTGAGAGGGTTTTGGAGCTAGGAAGAATCCGCCACGCTGCTCCCATGCGTGTTGGCGGACTGCACATGTCTTCGAAATATTTTTTTATTTCTCAGACATGCCGGTTTCCTCGCGATGTTTTCCTTCACCGCCGAGCACGTGGTAAATCGGCACTTAAAATTGCAATTAAGAATTTTAGTGGTGCCGGCACCGGCAATCGAACCCAGGTCACTCGCGTACTATGTAATTTAAAGCGTGCGCCTAGCCCCTGAGCTACCACGGCTCTATATCCGTTTTGTGTGTGCTTGGGCAAATGTTTGTGCGTGTTTTTTATGGAAGATTACGAGACTATGATGACGGATGGTAAGTGGAACGTCTGCCCATAACAAATGCCGTGTCACCTTGAGACAAGGGTACGCAGTAATGTTTGCACACTGCTGCTTGACGGCGCGTCTTTTTTATTAAACGATGCCCTACAGTGGGATTTCACCTGTATCGTGGATCAAAACAACCAGAAACGAAAACCGACAATTTGTGTTTTTGCACAAACTTTGGTTCCGGCTGGGATTCGAACCCAGGACTCGCAGCGTAGAAGTCATGTCCACTCTGACCACTAGGCCACGCGGTCCTCGTGAACTGGCCTGGAATGGACTGGCAACGACTGTGGTACCTTGACCGATTCCTGCATAGGAATCCTACCACCAGTGGAAGTGTGTGTGTTACACACGCATCCACGTAATCACTGGGCATATGAGACTTAAGAACTTGTGTCTCGGGGTGACGGTTGCAGTGTGGTGTCACACATAAATATTGTGGTGATACAGCATTTCTTATGGGCAGACGTTGCACTTACCATCAGGTGCACGTTTTGCTCCAATCGTCACTATCTGCAATAAAAAAATATGGGAAGAATGTTTTTTTTATTAGAGATAGTAACGAGTTTTTTTGGAGTATTTGAAACGGATATTGGGATTTTAATTTTTTTGCACGGAACCCTAATTATTTTTCTAAAATTAAAGCAGCCTTAGTTACCCCCCTGATATCAGCGATCTGTCAGTGAAAGTCCCGTAGAAATCGGTCCAGCCGTTTCGGAGATTAGCCGGAACAAACAGACAGACAGACAGACAAAAATTTTGAAAATTGTTTTTTTCTTATCAGTACCGTATAAACTTACATCGGCATTGAGTAAAAAGCTGTTATTTTGTAATTACAAACAGACACTTCAATTTTATTTATCTGAATAGATGAAGAATTTTCATTTCAATGTTTCGATTCAGACGCTACGGATGTGGCTGCGGCGTCGGCAGCTGACAAAGCGTCCGATGACGAGGTGGAGATCAAAGAAGAGCCGCCCGAAGTAGTCGAAATCAGCAGCGAGGATGAGAAACCGAACATCGAAGATTTACAGAAAGGTACCGTTTTTTAAGAGCCGTTATAGCTCGGGGGCTAGGCGCTCGCTTCAAATTTCATAGTACGCGAGTGACCTGGCTTCGATTCCCGGTGTCGGGCACCGCTGAAATTGTTAATTGCAGTTCTAAGTGTTTACCGCGTGCTCGACGGTGAAGTAAAACATCGTGTGGAAACCTGATTGTTTGCAATCCGCATTGAGGCATCGTGGCGGATTTTTTTATTTTTAATTAAATGACGAAACGAGCAAAGCGTTCACCTGATGGTAAGTGCAACGTCTACCCATAACAAATGCTGTGTCATCCAGAACATTTCCGCGTGACACCACACTGATGTGATGGGCGATCACCTTGAGACATAGGTTCTTAAGTCTCATATGCCCAGTGACTACGCTAGCACACAGTGCCCTTCAAACCGAAACACAGTAATGTTTGCACACTACTCCTTCACGGCAGAATAACTGGCTTTGACCTACCCGGACGGGTTCACCACCTATCACACCAAGTGCATTATATGGTTTAGGTGAAACGTGGATTGTGGCAACCATCTGTTTTTGCAGTGAGTGCCCAGTCTCTGACTACCCCTTATGGGATACAGTCGTGATCTTATGTATGTATGTCACTTTGTCCATCACAGTCAAATATCAAAGGTTCAGTCAAACGAAACTATCAACTCGTTCGGAGGTGCCATTATCATCCATGTATTCCTTAAAATTATAATAACTTTTGGATGGTAAGACGTTTGAATAACTAAATTACTTTTTTCTTTCATTTTCAGGACAGCCGCAAGCTACTAAAATTTCAATTGAATCCACAAATCGGCAAGCTCAAACAGTGATCAAAAGGATAAATGATCTTGTAATTACTGTACCGCAATCGAAACCAACCCGTAAAATTAAACTCAATCGAAACAAAGCTCCTGCTACAATTACAAATACTAGTGAAAGAAATTCTGCAATTTCTAACCCTACTACTACTCCATTGACTATTGAAATAACTAACAAAGAAGTTACGAAAGACACAGACAGTTCTAAATCAAAGGACAAAACTCAAGAAACCACAATTAGCAGAGCAGAAAATACTTACAAGAAATCACAAACAGCAGAGATTACTGATGTAGCGAAAGAAAAACCAAAGAAGAAGCAAAGGAAAAAGGGAAAGGATAAGAGTAAAATCAAAGAAGGAAGTGACCATGATGAAATAACTTTACAGTTGTCGGATTCAGAGAAGATGGATCTTTTGGAAGATTTAGATAGGAAGAATTATGACAACGTTTCAAGTTCTTGTACAGAAGATTCAGAGGGCAGTTCGGAGAGTAGTGGGGATGACGAAGAAAGTACTGAATTTACGTCGACAAATAAAAATTCAGAAGTTACAATAATTGTGCCTGATAAAAAAGACACTAATACTGATGATACTGATGCACAAACTATAGAAAATAATAAAAATACAAAAGACAAACACAACAAAAACATTACAACCAATACGCTAGAGGGTTCTGAAAATAAAGATGAAGAAGAAAGTCTCAAAAGCATTAATAAAAATATAAACGTAAAACACAACAAAAATATTACAAACACTACGCTAGAGGGTACTGAAACTATAGATGAGGAATGTCTCAAAAGCAGTAATACTGAAAATAAATTGGACAACGCAGAGGAAATGTTATCTGAAAATCAAAGCATAAATGATATTCAAGTAACAGCCTTAGAAGCCGTTCCGATAAGTAATGATAATGCAGCGAACTTGCAAGATCTAAGTGACAATTTGAAAAATTCTACTATTACTGAAAAATGTGATAAACAAAACGAAGAGGCAACACCGAATGAACCTAAAATACTTTGTGCTCCAGTACAAAATATCGATAAAGAGAAAACTGAGGTAGAATGTGTAGTTAGAAAAATTAATAAAGAGTTGTCGGAAGGTGAAATAACGGATCATGAAAGTTCTGTGATAGAAGCTTCTGACTTAAAACCTGAGGTTGTTTGTATATCCGACGAAGAAGACAATAAAAAGAGTCATAAGAAAAAGAAGAACAAAAAGAAGGAAAAGAAAACAAAAAAAGAAAAGAAATCTAAAAAGTCGCCGGATTTTCGTAACGGTGCGGATGAAAATTTTTACAGAGAATCTGAAACATCCGATCCTAAAGTAGAAACCTCAGATGAACTTACTAACTCTGTTAATATGAATACTGCGACTAACGCTGAAATGTACAATGATGATGAAGTTTTCGAAATTCTAGAGCTTTCTGATGATTCTTCTGGCAACGAGGAAGAAGGAACCTCCGGTTTATCCAAAGAACCTACAGCTGCAGAAATAGAAGCTCTTTCAGCTAAAATAGACGAAATAGAAAGAGAAGACGTTGTAACTGTAGAAGAAATAAGAGCACATGAACGTTTACAGGTCGAGGAACAAACAAAAGAGATCGTAGAAAATTGGAGAGATCGTTATTTAGAGAGTAAAAAGGTCAAAAACGTCTTGTCCACGTCGAACATTCTTAACGCTCTAAGGAAAAAGAACAAAGAACTTAAAAGAAAGCTAGAAGAATCTAAAACAGTACCGTCACCTGCGGTAGTAACAGACGCTGAGGACACAGCAATAAAAACAAATTTGGAAGAGGGCTCCATAGAACACTATAATGCTTTAGAAGGTTCAACAAAGTACGTAGATCCGGTAATCGTGGAAAATGAAATTCAAGGCAATGCCGAAAACGAACAAGATGCAGCCAAAGAAGGCAATGTCACGAAGGAAATGAAAAAAGATGCCAAGCAACTGCTTAAAATGTACAAAAAATTGCTAAAGTACAACGACATTAACAGGCCACAAGATCCTCATAAAAAGAAGAGAAAGAAGTCAAAGAAGAACAAAGAAGACAAAGAAAAAATCGAAACAGTTACATCTGAAATGAATTGTACTACTTTAGTATAAATATTATTTACAATTAATGAATATACATAAAAGGCAGTGTGGAAGCGGCCTAAGAGAATTTACCACCCCATCCCATCCCGTGGGTGTCGTAAAAGTCGCCAGAGGTAAATTAAAACCGGGAGATGGGCAGCGGCATCTTCCTGGAACATCTGAATAAATTAACTGCGGTTGCCAACCCGCCTGCCAAGCGTGGCAATTATGGCTAAATCCCTCCAATACGAGAGCTGCAAACTTTGTGGCTATCTATGGGGGGGGGGCCTATGTTCAGCAGTGGACTGGTGATAGGCGGAAACGACGAACGACGAATGAGGAATATACATAATGATTTCTTATATTTACGCGAACACTGCACATTTAAATAAAACTAATTTTAACAGGATTTTGTCGCGTTTGACTTTGAACCTAGACGTCTGTAACCATGTTCTGGATCACCCCAATCATTACATTAGATTTATTTATTTTATTTATAGCCTTTCTATCAGAACATTGATGTACTTAAAACTAAACTTATACATCTTCATGTTCTCTTTTCCTCTTGGCAAAGGCCTCCTCCAATCTATCCATTCATGCCTATTTTCAGCCACCTTTACTGGTGGTAGGATTCCTATGCAGGAATCCGTCTAGTCATTCTAGTCGTGAAGCAGTAGTGTGCAAGCATTACTGTGTTTCGGTTCGAAGGGCACTGAGAGCTATCGTAATCACATGTGCATATGAGACTTAAGAACTTATGTCCCTGGGTGACGAGCGCAGTGTGGTGACACAGAAATAATCTGGATGACACAGCATTTGTTATGGGTAGACGTTGCACTCACCATCAGGTGAACGTTTTGCTCAGTTTCGTCAATTTATAAAAAAAAAACCCATGTCCATCGTTCTTCCAGCTGTTTGCATACTTACATCTTCCCATCTTTTCCTTTGACGGCCTCTATTTCAGATTTCATAAACCACAAATCATTACAATTGTATTAGATATGTTTTCGGTCTTCGTAAATATGACCATATTTCTCAATATCTTCCAATTCGCCTTAAACGGCTCACTGTCCAACAGAGGCTCCATCTAGAATTGTATTTGTTCTCGTTTCCATTTTAAATTATGTATCTTCGCCGTGTGGTGGCGGCTCGTTAAAAGAATACTACCACTCCATCACATCCAATTGTTCTCGTAAAAGGCGAGTAAGGAATTTAAACTGCACTTGTGCTTCCCAACAGCGCATGGTGGCGATGGGCTTCCACCACCTATCACACCAAGTGCATTATATTGTTTTGGTGAACGGGATTTTGGGGTAGTCCATCTGTTTTTGCAGTGAGTGCCCAGTCTCTGACTACCCCTTATGGGATACAGTCGTGATCTTAGTGTATGTATCTACCTCTTATCTCCCATTCTTATCTCGTGCGGTTCTCCTTTTCATTTATAGACAACGTCTATCCATCGCAGGTTTCGGCAACTCATTTACTGTTCATGCATACAACTCGGACTCCTCGCCCGACTATAGAGGTACGAAACACCTCTCAAAGACTAGAAAGAATTTTCCAAACTTATATCTATTCTGTATTATCAAACGTTGCTGCTCATTATATGTATAGGTGATTTAATATACTTTTTATGGATGAATTCTGTTGATACCACATGACCACACCGAGAGAGTTCTAAGTCTCATATACCCAGTGATTACGCTAGCTCTGTGTCCTTCAAACCGAAACAGTAATGTTTGCACACTTTTGCTTCACGGCAGAATAACTGGCCCTTCGGTGTTACTTACCTAGACGGATTCCTGCATAGGAATCCTACCACCAGTACGTATGTTGTATATGTATTTAAATGGATATATATATATGTGTATATACATATGTATATTCATTTATTAGTATTTTGCATTCAATAAATAATACACCTTTCACCGTATTTTCACCATGCCATGGGTTGACTGGCAGAGAATGGCTATATGCACTAAGTCCGCCCATTGTTACATTTATTTTATGGTCAATAGAATCAGGCGTGACTTTGCGGAAATCCATTATAATGAAGGAAAGTAAGTTACTTTGCTAAGATGCTCTTCGAAAAACCTAGGTAATATACACCATTTTTATATTTTGCATGCGGATCTTAGCAAAGTAACTTACTTTCCTTCATTATTTTATGGTCAACAATAAAGCTTTTAAATAAATCCTTGCAAAGGAACACCAATTCCTACCAAGGCCGATTCGCGCGCTAATGAAATTAAAAAAAAAAAACATCATTATTTTAATAGAGAAGACGGTTGGGTATTACCACCGGCTTGAGATCCTATAATTAAAAACCAAGCGCATCACTTCAAGACACAGTTACCTCTTTCTGCCTAGATCGGACCAAATATAATTAATTAAAAGCTGATGGTACCCCGGGTTAACTATGACATCTGCCACCTCAATCCTCCCGTGACCATGGGTGCTGTGAAGCGCTCGAAACGTCTACAACAAAATAAAATTCGTTAAAAAAAGTTTTATTTAAAAATGAATATATACTTTAAATATCTTTTATTGCGATGTAGGTGTGGCCGATAAGTGTCCGGCAGAGTAGTATAGCACCTATCTCTTTCCTACCGAGGTGTCGTAAGAGGCGACTAAGGTATTGTACGGACAGCCTTTATTCGTTCAGAATAACTTCATGGTAAGCAATGCTGTATACTCCTCGCGGGAACGCAATGGGGGGTAAGAATTTTTTGACTTATACCAAGGTTTACTACCTGTCATGTCTCGTTTCCCGCGAGGAGGAAGGGTTGGCTACGTGTGTGGCCTCTGCATATCCCTTATATAGGAAAAATTCGTGACTGCAGTGCTAGTTATTCTACCGAGAAACAGTAGTGTACAAACATATAGGCAGAATAACTGGCCCTGGGGTGGCACCTACCTAGACGGAAGATTACGGCTGTTTCCATTAATAAATATAATACAATACGCAATATAATATAAACACTTGAATTTTTTTATATCTGGCCAGCATCTACCACTCTTATGGACTGTAATTTTCCGAATATTTAAGTCCTTATCCTAGTCGGATCTCGCTGCATAATGCACCAGTAAAACTTGTTATTAGTCTCTTCTTTGGCAAGCATTATTAAATAAAAAAATCAAGTTTCAGCCTATTAATGTCCCACTGCTAAGCACAGGCCTCCTCTCATTTCTGAGAGGGTTTTGGAGCTAGGAACAATCCGCCACGTTGCTCCAATGCGGGTTGGCGGACTTAACATGTCTTCGAAATATTTTTTATTTTTTCAGACATGCCGGTTTCATTCACCGCCAAGCACGCAGCGGTAAATCAGCACCTAAAATTGCAATTAACCATTTTAGTGGTGCCGGCGTTGGGAATCGAACCCAGGTCACTCGCGTTCTATGAAATTTAAAACGAACGCCTAGCCCCTGAGCTACCACTCTGTTATTTAATAAACATTAAATTATTAATGCCGAAAGTATATTGTTTTCTGGTGATATTTTTTATACGGCTTTATAAAAGTTAATAAATAAAAATATAATTTTTTATGGATTTTTTATTATTTTATAGACTTTTGGCGCCAAATCGAAAAGTGGCGATAGTGTTTTTATTTTATTTTGTAATTTCTGTGTATATTCGGAGTTTTGGTGTTTAGTATTGATAGTTTATTAGCAGCAAGTGCTCCTGAAAGTGTACAGTGATTGGAAAATTAAATTCAAGACCAAAACTGTGCTTTTCGTTTTGTCTCCATCAGTTCAGCAAATCTTCAGTAAAAGTCAACTATCAATTTACCGTCGATCAAAATTTTGAAGTGTTGCTGCTTGAAGCTTGAAGACTGTTTATTTGGTCGAGTAACTTGACACCGGAAAATAGTTTATGACTGTTGCTATTAATAAACAAATAATACTTTTTCATAAAAGTAATTTTGTTGTAATATTATGTTTAAAACCGGAGAAATTTTCCTCCGATATCATTGTGAGACGTTGTTACTCGAACTTGTTATGAATCCAACGTGTCATATGCCATACATCTGTCCGAGTATAAACCATAGATTATATACTAGGCTAGGATTCGTATTCGTAGACTTCGTTGTAAGAGGATCTTATCTTAGTAGTCTGTGGATTCGTCTTGTCAAGAAATGTCAATAAAAAGGACGCTTTGATTTTTCTCTGATTGAAAAACAAACAATTTGTGAAATAAAAAGTATTTACCATTTTATAAATTACAAACGGTAGTTTTTGAATTATTTGGATATGCTGTCTAGTATCTATAAACACGCAGCAGGGACAATATGAGGGATATTGACTTGCGGATTTTTTTTTTAATAAAACTTTTGTTTTTATTGGTATTTTGTTATTAATCTATACATTAGAATTATAATAAAACATTCTCAATAAACTTTTAAACTAAAATTACTTATATATCGTCGCAGCTCAAAGAAGCATTAGCGTTAAATATAAATATATTTATTTTATTAGTAGTTCTAAAAATTTAGTTTTGCCGTAATTGTCGCATTCGATAGACTGGTTAGCGATGCACATCTTAAATGCTGCTGCCCATCACCGGGCTATAATTGTCGCCTCGATTGGCGCAGTAACTAAGCCATATGCTTCAATGCTACATAATCAGTATCGCAGATGGGATTGGCATGGGCATAATATTTATATAGCCCAAAATCTGTTCTTCCAGTAGCGTGAGGCACGTTTATTTACTTAAAATAAAATTAAGAATAACTTCTTACATACTACTTATTGACTCATACCATACAAAATAAGAAAATATTATATCTATGATCAACCCTTACCATGTAATACTATATAAAAATATGATATCATATTTTTAACTGTTAATCAGACTTCACACAGAAGTTATTGTTGTAATAAAGTCTGTATAGAGAAAAACAACACCAGCCCATATACATATTAAGAAGTAAATGTTCATAAAATCTGTTTGAAGTGGGTGCCTTTGTAGGGAATGGAATATGTATGCCACAATTTCAATTGTAGGTCTTGTAGATTAGGAGGTATTGTGATGAGTCAGTAGTGAATTGCTTCATCATCATTTCAGCCTGTCACTAGTCCACTGCTGAGCATAGGCCTCCCCCATGGAATGCCACAAAATACATAAATTTATAGCTCTCATTTGAGGGATTTTGCCATAGTTGCCACTTTTGGCAGGCGGGTCGGCAAATTACTTTATTTATTCAGGTGTTGCCCATCTCCTGGTTTTAATATTCCCTCTGTCGACTTTTACAACAACCACAGGACGAGATGCGGTGGTAGATTCTATATAGACTTACTAAAATAACTATATATCTTGTAATTAAGTAAAAATGTATAAGTATAAACCTATATATTACCTGACATCTAAATTTTGAGGTTTTGATTTTGGAAGCTCTTCCAAAGCAGGTCAATGGATTTCACATGCTCTTATTTATCTTCTTTTTTAATTATACTTATTGAGAACCATCTTAACTCACAGGCTGGGTGTTCACCTGACATTTTTAGCCTGTTGCCTGATGTTTTTTTTTTATCTCAGGTGACCAATGACTAATTTCAGAATAGAATATAATTTATTTACATAATATTCATTGAACATAACTTCTCTTAAACTTTTCTAGTTTGCAACAAAATGCCTATGGGAAGAACCAGCAAAAAACCCAGTGCCATTGTTTTCTCTCTTTTTATTCAATCAAAAAATATTTAGAACTAGGTAAGTGGTGATCTCACCACAGGGGTTATCATCTATGGATTCTCTAAATATAATAACTTATAATAATAATTATAATAACTTTATAATTTTAATATAGCAAAGCAAATAACTTGCTAGGTGTGCCATTGCAATCTACAAACCCTTTGTATAAAGTCTTTACTTCCTTAGAAAAAATCCTTTTTGATTGAAAGACTACATTACGATATATTTGAAACTCTGCATAATTTGCATGTTGATTAAATAGCAAAAATGTAGACAGCATATCCATACAATTCCAATGTTCAAAGTCCTTTGTCAGTGTAGAAGCAATACTTGGCATCAAGCCTTCCCTAAAAGTGAACATGGAAGAACTGTGCACTGCATGTTTGTGTGGCGGGAGGAATCTGGTTTTCATCGGAGAGACCGCATATTACAATTTGTATCATCAAATCCTAAATGAAATTGAGGTAAGTTACCACACTTAATTTGTTTGCAAAAATCCTGCATTTTTTTTGTAATGAACTATCATAAACTGGTGGGAGGATTCTCATGCAGGAATCCATCTAGGTAGGTACGGGTGGTACCTACCCGGGCCAGTTATTCTGCCGTGAAGCAGTAGTGTGCAAACATTACTGTTTCAGTTTGTGGGGCTCGGACGGCGGTTTCATCAGCCTTAAGAATTGATGTCTCAGGGTGACGGGTGCAGTGTGGTGTCACACAGAATTGTTCTCAGGGACAGTTCATGTAGATTAATATAATGTTCAATGCTATCACTATACTACTTGTGGGAATGCAGTGGGGAGTAAGAATTTCTTCACTCATACTAGATTGTAGATTGTAGATTGCAACGGGCCGGTTTCCGCAACTCCACGTCTAGCGCGTATTTTGAGTGTAGGCAGGAATATCATACAACTTGAGCCAACCAAGCTCCTCCAGGAATCGCAGTAGACCTTAATGTTCCCCGCGTCTTTAGGGAGCGATCTCGGCGAGCCGAGATGCTTGGCCCGGTATAAGGCGACCGTAGGGCAGTCCAGCAGGACATGGGCCGCCGTTTCGTCCGTCTCCATACAGGCTCTGCACAGAGGGCTGTCTGTAACACCTAAAGTAAACAGATGTTTGTTAAATGATCCATGTCCAGTTATAGCGCTACTGATCGTTCCGATTTGGGGTTTATTAAGACGAAGTAGTCTTTGAGATGTGACTGTTGATGACGGGCAAAGCTGCCTTTGCCTGTCTGCACTCTGGGTGATTCGCCCTGACTAAAATGTGATCTTACTAAATTTCCCACTAGGGGGGGCCGAAACGGGCTACGAATGTGGTCTCTGTCCAATAAAAGGTATAGGAAAAAGAACAAAGTTTCAGCCTATAAATGTCCCACTGCTGAGCACAGGCCTCCTCTCATTTCTGAGAGGGTTTAGGATCTAGAAAGAATCCGCCACGCTGCTCCAATGCGGGTTGGCGGACTTCACATGTCTTCGAAATATTTCTATTCCTCGGACATGCAGGTTTCCTCACGATGTTTTCCTTCACCGCTAAGCACGTGGTAAATCAGCACTTAAAATTGTAGAACAATTTTAGAGGTGCTGGCAGCGGGGATCGAACCCACTCGCTTACTATGAAATTAAAGGCGTGCACCAGGCCCCTGAGCTACCACGGCTTTTGAAAAAGGTGTGGCTGTATGAATGTATTTTAAATAAAAATATACGTATTATTTCAGGTATATGACACATCTGTTGTGTGCGTACGTGTCTGCTGGGAGTGTAGTGCGGCGCTGCGGCGATTTCAGCGGTTCAAATCGCAGGCGCAAGTTTGCTACTTGGAACTTTTGGAGAATATCCAACAGCAGGTAGGTGGACTTACTAAAATGCGATAGTCAGTAGTGAAGTGGTTCGAAAGCACTGGTGGTAGGATTCCTATGAAGGAGTCCGTCTAGGTAGGTACCACCCCAGGGTCAGTTATTCTGCCGTGAAGCAGTAGTGTGCACACATTACTGTGTTTCGGTTTGATTGGCACTGTGAGCTGGCGTAATCACGGTGGCACAGCATTTGTTATGGGCAGACTTACCATCAGGTGAATGTTTTGCTCAATTCATCACTTTATGCAATAAAAAAAATACTTTTTTAACCACAACTACAGAATGTATCATAGGAAGGAAGGTTTGAATTCAGTGCATCACAGTTTGTCAGAAATCAGAAAAAACTTTTATTTCAAAGCCTCTCAAAGGCTAAGCCCTTGGCTTCTGCGCCGCGGGTCGCGGGTTCGATTCCCGCACGGGACAAATATTTGTATTAGCTATAGGTAGTTGTTCCGGGTCTGGGTGGTTTGCGCATGTGGAATTTATGTCTGTGAAACGTACCCACGACACAGGAGTAATCCTACTGTGGGGAATCGTTTTTTATAAAAAAAAAATTTTTAGCCTATCACTTAGAAGAAGGTATATTCGCACGGGTCAGCTATATAATATACTAGGTGATGCCTGCGACTTTCATCGTCATCATTTCAGCCTATCACTAGTCCACTGCTGAACACTGACCTCACCCATAGATCGCCACAAGCTTGTAGCTCTCATTTTGGAGGGATTTCGCCATAGTCGCCACTCTGGGCAGGCGGGCTGGCAAAGGCAGTTAATTTATTGAGATGTTCCAGGAAGATGCTGCTGCCCGTCTCCTGGTTTTAACTTTCCCTCTGTCCACTTTTACGACACCCACGGGGCGAGGGGGTAGATTCTCTTTAGCCGCCACCACACGACCGTTTGTCAGCTTTTCAGTCAGATTTTTTAAACAGCCCCTGAGAATTGTTTGATTTTCCAGTATATGATGTGACGATGATGATGTTCTCCTAGCCGATTTCGACCACGGCGACAACTGCCGACTACTGTCGAGAGCCATCAACTGCGCAGGAGATATTATAGTGCCACAAGTGTACGCGCAAACACAGAGGCACTCACTCGTCCCAACCTACCCGCGCCCGATGTAACGCTGATGCGATAAGATCGGAGGTAGGCTAGGATGCAGTGTCAGAAACACGGGGACAATCACAACACAACCAGAGCCGAAAACCAACAATTTATGGTTTAGCACAAATGTTGGCTCCGGCTGGGATTCGAACCCTGGACACGCGGCTTAGAAGTCAGGGACTCTGACCACTAGGCCACGCGGTCGTCAATAAGGAGTATATTTAATAGAATGAGGTGTTACTTTTGCGGAAATCCATTATATTAAATTCGTTTTGAGGTGAAACACGTGTCGTGTTCTCGACTTCAGTGTTGTGTGCCTAGTGGTAGTGTTGTAGTGCTGTGGCGGTATTGGTTTTCTTGTGCACGCTGTTGGGGGAGTTCTTAAGTCTCATTTGCTCAGTGATCACGCTAGCTCTCAGTGCCCTTCCAACCGAAAAACAGTAATGTGTGCACACTACTGCTTCACGGCAGAATAACTGGCACTGGAATGGTACTTACCTAGACGGATTCCTGCATAGGAATTCTACCACCAGTAAAACCATAAAACATAATATAGCATAACATAGCATACATAAAAAAAATTGCCGATAAGTATCCGGCAGAGTACAATATCACCTACCTCTTTCCTACCGAGGTGTCGTAAGAGGCGACTAAGCTATTGTACGGACAGCCTTTATACGTGCAGAACAACTCCATAATATGCAGTACTGTCGTTACTGCTGGTGGGAACGCAACGGAGACCCCCGTCACTTCTTGTTTACTGCGGGGGTGAAAAGTGGGCTATATAGGGTTATTCGTAATGTCCTATACATCCCGGCAGGCTAGGCTTAGAGGCGATGTGTATATGCCACAAAAAATATAATGAGCCTCGTAGCGTAATACCTGTAGGAGATATGTCGACTTAAAGAATTTGCTTAACACTCATAGGGGACTACCCTGTTATACAGCTGATCGAGGCAATGAACTCATAAATCTAATTGGGCGTTTTTCCATTGAGCTGCCATCGAAAGAACTCGCAAGTACTAGGATAACATGAAGCTTAAGGAAATCTGTTGCGAAGTAAATCTGTTAGTAAGACGCCATAGTATAACATAAATTAAACGGAGAAGAAAACGTATTTTGAATTTGTCTGGTTCGGGGCAACGACTTTCTGAGTTAGGGTCGCGTAAAGTTTTACAAGGCCAATAATTGTAAAGTTTTGTATGGACATTTTTAGTATTCAAATTTATTAGTAAAGCTTCACCGTTGTGTTTATCAGATCAAAGTAGCATGGACAGGTGCCGGGATGTTATACCAATTATGAATAACGTTGTATATCCATACCCCTTATATTGGTGAAAGGTGTGACTGTATTTGAAAAAGAACTCTCCTATAAATTTTGCAGAATGACACACAAAAAACCCTCTGCAAGGACCCTACGCTACGAATACAACAAATTGTTAACATAAGCTACCCGCATGCTACAATCAAAGCTGAATCCGACCAAGAAGATGTCACTACGGAGAATGTCAAAAGCGAAACTCTAGAAAGTGAAACGGAGACACACTGCGAGCCGGAGACTTTTGTGAGAGATCTTAATCTTGAGAACCCCAAGGTAAAGAAGAAGGAAGCCGTTAAAAAGGTAAGGTTATATCACCAATCAAACCAGCTTAGATGTCTGGTAGAGTGTTACCTCTTTCCTACGGGGGTGTAAGGTATTGTGCGCTTGGCAGGCGGGCTGGCAACCGTAGTTTATTCAGATGTTCCAGGAAGATGCTGCTGCCCATCTTCTGGTTTTATTTTTCCCTCTGTCGACTTTTACGACGCCCTCGGGATTAGATAGAGTTGTAGATTCTCTTGAGCCGTCTAATCTAGAGCTTGATTATTTCTATTGATTGCAACTTTGAAACTTTTTGAACCAAATTCAAAAATCAAAATACGATTTAGTTTTTCAGTCGCTAATGTTTTTTCTCCTTTATCGCAGACAAGTAAGAAAAAAATTAAAAAGAAAGTAAAGAAAAAGAAACCCATTAAAGTGAGTTTGAACGATACGAGCGATGCGGAGCTCTGGTTGGATGACTTTGAAGAAACAGAAGAAGTAACAGAGATGGGAGAAGAGAAGCTGTCGGTGAAGCACAAAGCGTCTGTCTGTGATACTGAAGTGGAGTTTGAAACTGGTTTAGAAAATCATACGGAATCAAAACACACTGTGGTAAGTTCTCTAGCTCTTCTAAGAAAGACTTCATAAAGAGGGTTATTATAATATTAAAGAATACATAGATGATGATAACCTCTGGGAATGAGGTGATCGCCGCCAAGCCATTTCTACATTTTTATATTACTGCTGTTATTGTACATTATTTTGAAAATGACTGAAAAAAAATCCCGCAGAGTTTCTTACTGGTTCTTCCCAGGACAAAGGCAATTTTTTTGCGAATCGGTGTAGTTTAGATAGGAGAAAAAAAAATAACTTTCAATAAGTATTATGTAAATAATCTATATTGAATTAAAAATTTATTCCATTCTGTAATGGTACTATCGCAAATTATTTGAGCTTGGCTGGTGCTCCAATCCCAGTATATGGTGTGCGGGTAGTTGCCACGTGTCATGGTAAAACGCACCCACGATACAGGAGATATTCCTAGTTCCGTAGTGAAAGTGGAACTATTTAAACTTTCATGCACTAGGGGTGGTGAGCCGTGTGGTGGCGGCTCGTTAAAAGAATACTACCACTCCATCTCGTCCAATGGATCTCTTAAAAAGCGAGTAAGGAATTAAACTGCACTGTGCACCCAACAGCGCATGGTGGCGATGGGCTCACCACCTATCACACCAAGTGCATTATATTGTTTTGGTGAAACGTGGATTGTGGCAGTCATCTGTTTTTGCAGTGAGTGTCCAGTCTCTGACTACCCCTTATGGGATACAGTCGTGATCTTATGTATGTATGTATGCAGTGAATAATAAGAGAGTAAAAGAATCATCATCATTCATCATCATCATTTCAACCTATCTATAATCCACGGTTGAACATAGGCCTCCCCCATAGATTGTCACAAAAGTTTGTAGCTCTCACTTTGGGGGGATTTTGCCATAGTTGCCACGCTTGGCAGACGGGTTGGCAACCGCAGTTTATTTAATTAGATGTTCGAGGAAGATGCTGCTGTCCATCTCCCGGTTATAGTTTCCCTCTGTCGACTTTTACGACACCCACGGGATGAAATGGGGTGGTAGATTCACTTAAGCCGCCACCACACGGTAAAAATAAATGGGGCTAATAATTTTGCTCAGGACCGTGTTTTGTGGCAATCTATGGGGGAGGCCTATGTTCAACAGTGGACTATGATCGGCTGAAATGATGATGGTGAAGATGAAAAGGATAAATTATGATGACCAAATCTATAAATATATTTCTGTGTGATACCACACTGCGGCCGTCACCCTGAGACATCAGTTCTTAAGTCTCATACGCCCAGTGATTACGCTAGCTCACAGTGCCCTTCAAACCGAAACACAGTTGTATTTGCAAACTGAAGTAGCAATGGGCCGGCCATATATCTCGTAGAACCGATAACCATTGGGGAAGAAAGGTTCTCGAGTGGCAACATCGTCTGATAATCGCAGAGTATTGTGACCCCCTCCCCTACTAGGTTTTACTGGTTGTAAGATTCCTATAGAATGCAGGAATCTGTCTAGGTGGATACCATCCCAGGGCCAGTTATTCTGCCGTGAAGCAGTAGTGTCCAAACATTACTGTGTTTCGGTTCGAAGGGCACTGTGAGCTAGCGTAATCACGGGGCATATGAGATTTTAGAACTGATGTCTCTAGGTGACGGGCGCAGTGTGGTGCCACTCGTTGTTCTGGGTGACACAGCATTTGTTATGGGCAGACGTTGCACTTACCATCAGGTGAGCATTTTGCTCGTGCCGTCACTTTATACAATAAAATGTATACCATCCTAGGGCCAATTATTCTGCCGTCAAGCAGTAGTGTGCAAACATTACTGTGTTTCGGTTTGAGGGGCACTGTGAGCTAGCGTAATCACTGGGCATATGAGATTTAAGAACTTATGTCTCAGAGTGACGGACGCAGTGTGGTACTACACAGAAATATTCTGAGTAAAGCAAACGTAGTGTGGCCACTCCCCACTAGACGGAGCTCTAGAGGAAGTCGATGATGGGCTGAAATGATGATGATAAACAGGGTTTTCAATTGATTTCAGGACAGTCATGTCAACGGCACTACGACTCGAGCACCCCGCTCCAGAGAGACGTTACCGGACAAGCCGCAGTGTGTGGAGTGTGGGAAGATGTTCAGCTCGAAGAAGACTTATCGATATCATCTCAAGTGAGTTTATATACAGGGTCATTCGTAATGTCCTATACATCCCGGCAGGCTGGGCTTAGGGACGATGTGTATACGCCCCAAAAAATATAATGAGCCTCGTAGCGTGATACCTGTAGGAGATATGTCGACTGAAAGAATTTGCTTAAAACTCATAGGTGACAACCCTGTTATACAGCTGATCGAGGCAATGAACTCATAAATGTAATTGTGCGTTTTTTCATTGAGCTGCCATCGAAAGAACTCGCAAGTACTAGGATAACATGAAGCTTAAGGAAATCTGTTGCGAAGTAAATCTTTTAGTATGACGCCGTAGTAGGGTAACATAAACTAAATGGAGAAGGAAACGTATTTTGAATTTGTCTGGTTCGGGGCAACGACTTTCTGAGTTAGGGTCGCGTAAAGTTTTACAAAACAAATAATTTTAAAGTTCTGTATGAACATTTTTAGTATTGTATTTTGTCATTTAAACTTCACCGTTGTGTTTATCAGATCAAAGTAGCATGGGTAGGTGCCGGGATGTTATACCAATTATGAATAACGTTGTATAGAGATAAATTATATGAGAGACAAGAAATGGAGCTAGCATAATGACTGGGCATTTGAGACTTATGAACTGATGTCTCTGGGTGACGGGCGCAGTGTGGTGTCACACAGAAATGTTCTGGGTGACACAGCGTTTGTTGTGGGCAGACGTTGCACTTACCATCAGGTGACCGTTTTGCTCGTTTTGTCATTTTATACAATAAAAAAAAAAGTACAAAATCGAGCAATTGCGGTGCCACGCGGTTTCACAGTACGGTACGGTACCTCGCTTATACATTCACAGTTCGTTCCTTCCCGGCAATGTTCGGTTCGCAGCGTTAGGTTAATTTTCTACGCGGAATTTTATTTTTCTAAAATGAAAGCCTAAGTTATTCCTTATGACATCATCTGCCAGTGAAAGTCCCGTCGAAATCGGTCCAGCCGTTTCGGAGATTAACCGGAACAAACCGTCAGACGGACAGACAAAATTTAAAAAAATTTTTTTTCTTCTAAGTACTGCATATACTTTCATATGCATTTAGTAAAAAGCTATTGTTTTTACATTACAAACAGAGACTTTGATTTTATTTATTTGTATAAATGCATTTTATGGTGTTTTGAGATAATCTACCAGCCCATCTCATCCCGTGGGTATCGTAAAACTCGACGGGGGGCAAATTATAACCGGGAGATGGGCAGCAGCATCTTCCTGGAACATCTCAATATAAACTGCGGTTGCCAACCCGCCTGGCAACTTTGGCAAAATCCCCCCAAATTGAGAGCTACAAACTTTTGTGGCACCTATAAGGAGGTCTATGTTCAGCAGTGGATTAGTTGTGGGCTGCAATGATGATCTTCAGGTTTTGATTTTCCCTCTGTCGACTTTTACGACACCCACGGGATGAGATTCTCTTAAGCCTTACTGGTGGTAGGATTCCTATGCAGGAATCCGTCTAGGTAGGTACCACCCCAGGGCCAGTTATTCTGCCGTGAAGCAGTAGTGTGCAAACATTACTGTGTTTCGGTTTGAAGGGCACTGTGACCTAGCGTTTACTGGGCATATGAGACTTAAGAACTGATGACTCAGGGTGACGGGCGCAGTGTGGTGTCACACAGAAATATTCTGGGTTTCACAGCATTTGTTGTGGGCGGACGTTGCACTTACGATCAGGTGAACGTTTTGCTCGTTTCGTCACTTTATAGAATAAAAAAAAAAAAAATAAGCCGTCACCACACCATAACATTGGACTTAATATATTATCATTGTTCCAGCGTACTGCACAAAGGCCAGAATCACTACCCGTGCCCCAGATGTGGCAAGGTCTACCAGTGGAAGTCAAACCTTGGAAGGCATATGCGCAGTCATAAGGTAATGTCAGAATTTTGGATTATGCAGTTACTCCGGTTCAACTGAACACCAAATTGCACCCGGAACATTAAATTGTAACATACAGTGTGGCATCGCACTGCACTCTTCATCCTGAGACATAACTTTTTCAGCTTCATATGCCCGGAAATAACTGACACTGCGGTGGTACCTACCTAGATGGATTTCAGCATAGAAGTCCTAACACTTGAAAGGTTTTTTTTATTGGGAAAAGTGAGGAGACGAGCAAAACGTTCCCCTGATGGTAAGTGCAACATATGCCCATAACAAATGCTGTGTCACCCAGAACATTTCTGTGTGACACCACAATGCGCCCGTCACCCTGAGACATCAGTTCTTAAGTATCATATGCCCAGTGATTACGTTAGCTCTCAGTGCCCTGAAACAGCAATGTTTGCACGCTACTGCTTCACGGCAGAATAGCTGACACTGCGGTGGTAACTACCTAGACGGATTCCTGCATTGGAAACCTTCCACCAGGCATCTTTACACAGGTCAAAGCTTCGTATTGTCCGGACTTCCTGACCAAGCGGTAGAATCAAATATACAACTGAGGTTAGAGACACACTGTCTGAGCGCCATAATCAAGTACAGACCAACATGAATGTCCTAAACATTCCACGTTTCTTCCGTGTCGGGATAGAATTTGATAGTCTTAGCTCTGCCCAGTCTAGGGATTAAGGAAATTTAACCCAAAACGAAGCTAAAAATATTTAATTAATGGCTTCAACTCAGTACTTCTTACAAAACACAGAGACTTATATTGTCCAAGCTATTTGGCCAGGTTAGAGAAAGAATTAGCCCAAAGCCATATTAGAGACTTATTGTCATTGTTCCTAAACCAGTTGGATACTCAATTGTTAGAGGTCTTTGCTCAAGTTGGAGGCCCACATAGAATAAGTTAAAACCCAAGCTAGAGATTCGCACTATATTGTTCCTAAACCTGTTAGATACTCAATTGTTAGAGGACTTTGCTCAAGTTGGAGGCCCACATAGAATAAGTTCAAACCCAAGCTAGAGATTCGCACTATATTGTTCCTAAACCTGTTAGATACTCAATTGTTAGAGGACTTTGCTCAAGTTAGAGGCCCACATAGAATAAGTTCAGACCCAAACTAGAGATTCGCACTATATTGTTCCTAAACCAGTTAGATACTCAATTGTTAGAGGACTTTGCTCAAGTTGGAGGCCCACATAGAATAAGTTCAAACCCAAGCTAGAGATTCGCACTATATTGTTCCTAAACCTGTTAGATACTCAATTGTTAGAGGACTTTGCTCAAGTTGGAGGCCCACATAGAATAAGTTCAAACCCAAGCTAGAGATTCGCACTATATTGTTCCTAAACCTGTTAGATACTCAATTGTTAGAGGACTTTGCTCAAGTTAGAGGCCCACATAGAATAAGTTCAGACCCAAACTAGAGATTCGCACTATATTGTTCCTAAACCAGTTAGATACTCAATTGTTAGAGGACTTTGCTCAAGTTGGAGGCCCACATAGAATAAGTTCAAACCCAAGCTAGAGATTCGCACTATATTGTTCCTAAACCTGTTAGATACTCAATTGTTAGAGGACTTTGCTCAAGTTGGAGGCCCACATAGAATAAGTTCAGACCCAAACTAGAGATTCGCACTATATTGTTCCTAAACCAGTTATACTCAATTGTTAGAGGTCTTTGCTCAAATTGGAGGCCCACATAGAATAAGTTCAAACCCAAGCTAGAGATTCGCACTATATTTTTCCTAAACCAGTTAGATACTCAATTGTTAGAGCTCTTTGCTCAAGTTGGAGGCCCATATAGAATAAGTTCAAACCCAAGCTAGAGATTCGCACTATATTGTTCCTAAACCTGTTAGATACTCAATTGTTAGAGGTCTTTGCTCAAGTTGAAGACTCGCTTTTTATTAGTTATACACCAGTTATTTAAAGTCGATTAACGGAAAGGCTTACAAAGTCTGGCCTCCGATTGACGAAGATCTATTTAACAGATGAAGGTGCCAAGGGCAACATACGATGGGGGAGGTCGTCTCCTCCTACCCAGTAATATGACTTAAGATAGAAGATCGATAAGATCATATAACACATTTTCTAGATCAGTAATGAACAGCAGCGTCTGATGGTACTTTTTTTTTATTTGATAAAGTGACAAGACGAGCAAAACGTTTACCTGATGGTAAGTGCAACGTCAGCCCATAACAGATGCTGTGTTACTCAGAGTATTTCTGTGTAGCACTACACTGCGCCTGTCACCTTGGGACATAAGTTCTTAAGTCTCATATGCCCAGTGATTACACTAGCTCACAGAGCACTTCAGACCGAAACACACGGTAAAGTAACTGGCTCTGGGTTGGCACCTACCTGGACGGATTCCTGCATAGGACTCCTAACCGATTATCAAGCGTGGTGCTTATAGTAAATCTACCCAACTTGGTGGCGGCGTAAGAGAATCTCCCACCCCATCTCCCGTGGGTGTCGTTAAAGTCATCTTCCTGGAACATCGTATAAATAAACTGCGGTTGCCAACCCGCGTCAGGTGTTGCAACTACGGTTTCCCCCCCAATTTAAGGACTAAGATAGGCTGAAATGATGATGACGTCCAATAGTGGAATTTTTAAAGCCGTATCAAGAAGGGTTCTCCTCAATGATCATACGAAACGTTGAGGGCATATCCTTCCCCGCGGATGAGACAACTCATTAAGAATCCGTAGCGAGTAACTGCAGTAATGGCCGATTAGTTCCACCAGTGATTTTGTATTGAAAGGAGACGAAGGATATGTGACTGGTAATTTGTCGACAGGCGAGGGACTCCGGCGAGCTGCACTGCTCGACCTGCAACAAGCGCTTCGCGTCTGTCGCGACGTACCGGCAGCACCTGCGAGTGTCGCGCAGACACGTGCCCGAGAGCGAGTTCAGGTGGGACGGACGGACGGACGGACGGACGGACGTTGTGACGTACCGGCAGCACCTGCGAGTGTCGCGCAGACACGTGCCCGAGAGCGAGTTCAGGTGGGACGGACGGACGGACGGACGGACGGACGTCGCGACGTACCGGCAGCACCTGCGAGTGTCGCGCAGACACGTGCCCGAGAGCGAGTTCAGGTGGGACGGACGGACGGACGGACGGACGGACGTTGTGACGTACCGGCAGCACCTGCGAGTGTCGCGCAGACACGTGCCCGAGAGCGAGTTCAGGTGGGACGGACGGACGGACGGACGGACGGACGTCGCGACGTACCGGCAGCACCTGCGAGTGTCGCGCAGACACGTGCCCGAGAGCGAGTTCAGGTGGGACGGACGGACGGACGGACGGACGGACGTTGTGACGTACCGGCAGCACCTGCGAGTGTCGCGCAGACACGTGCCCGAGAGCGAGTTCAGGTGGGACGGACGGACGGACGGACGGACGGACGTCGCGACGTACCGGCAGCACCTGCGAGTGTCGCGCAGACACGTGCCCGAGAGCGAGTTCAGGTGGGACGGACGGACGGACGGACGGACGGACGGACGGACAGACGTCGCGACGTACCGGCAGCACCTGCGTGTGTCGCAGACACGTGCCCGAGAGCGAGTTCAGGTGGGACGGACGGACGTCGCGACGTACCGACAGCACCTGCGAGTGTCGCGCAGACACGTGCCCGAGAGCGAGTTCAGGTGGGACGGACGGACGGACGGACGGACGGACAGACGTCGCGACGTACCGGCAGCACCTGCGAGTGTCGCGCAGACACGTGCCCAAGAGCGAGTTCAGGTGGGACGGACGGACGGACGGACGGACGGACGTCGTGACGTACCGGCAGCACCTGCGTGTGTCGCGCAGACACGTGCCCGAGAGCGAGTTCAGGTGGGACGGACGGACGGACGGACGGAAGGACGGACGGACAGACGTCGCGACGTACCGGCAGCACCTGCGAGTGTCGCGCAGACACGTGCCCGAGAGCGAGTTCAGGTGGGACGGACGGACGGACGGACGGACGGACGTCGCGACGTACCGGCAGCACCTGCGAGTGTCGCGCAGACACGTGCCCGAGAGCGAGTTCAGGTGGGACGGACGGACGGACGGACGGACGGACGTCGCGACGTACCGGCAGCACCTGCGAGTGTCGCGCAGACACGTGCCCGAGAGCGAGTTCAGGTGGGACGGACGGACGGACGGACGGACGGACGTCGCGACGTACCGGCAGCACCTGCGAGTGTCGCGCAGACACGTGCCCGAGAGCGAGTTCAGGTGGGACGGACGGACGGACGGACGGACGGACGTCGCGACGTACCGGCAGCACCTGCGAGTGTCGCGCAGACACGTGCCCGAGAGCGAGTTCAGGTGGGACGGACGGACGGACAGACGTCGTGACGTACCGGCACTCCCCATTGCGTCCCCACGAGCGGTATAGTGACAGCATTGCATATTATGATGTTATTCTGAACGAATAAACACCTCTGTAAGAAAAGAGGTTCAAATCTGCCGGACACCAAACGTCACCTGTATAATATGTAATGTAATATTGTAGGATAAAATGTAAAATAATTTTTAATCCTGGTAACAATATTCTAATAAATAAACCCTACAATTATCTTACTCCTGATGCTCTGCATCCGTCTCATTCTCTCGGAGTTTAGTTTTCACTTCTACTGCGTGTGTTTTTTAATTAATCTTTTCCAACCTTCCAGTTTCACGTGTAACGACTGCGGAAAGAAATTTGTCAACAAAACACGACTCAGAGATCACATAGACTGGGAGCATCTCAAGAAGATCAAATTCCGGTGCCAGCTCTGTAACAAGGTGAGGCTTTAGTTGTTTTAAATTGAACTCTAACCATTATGTCATAAGGAAACATTTACAGTGAAAACCACAACACCTTTTTAACGGAATAACTAACGAGACGAGCGAAATTTTTACCTGATGGTAAGTGCAAAACCTCTGCCCATAATAATGCTTTGTCACCCACAACATTTCTGTGTGGCACCACACTGCGCCCGACACCCTAAGACATCGGTTGTCAAGTATCGCATGCCCCGCAATTACATTCAATTCGCTTTTTCACCATCAATCCAACAGCAGAAGTTTATTTTGCAGCCAGAAGAATGGTGATTCTGACCGCCAAACGGTGCAAGTGAGATCGATGACCTCTTGGTCGTACTGTGACATATTTTGGTTAACAACAACAAGTTAGTGCAATAACGTAACAACCCACTTGCGATTGGTGTAACGCTTATGCGATAAGATCAGAGGTAGGCTAGGATGTATTGTCGATACGGGCACAATAACTACTCGACACTAAAAATAACAATTTGTGTATTCGCACAAACTAGAATTCAGGTACTCTGACTAGGCAACGCGGTCGGCAAGGGTCAGATGCAATGTTACAGACACTGGCAATCCAAAAGCCCAGATCTCGGTAACCAATTATTAGTGAGTGGAACAGATGTTGCTTTAGCGGCCATCCGGCTCGGAGGACCATTGAGCTACAATGCATCAGACACTTGTTACGTTTCCCAATTTTAGAGAAAATTATTTTCTGTTTCATGGATTTTAGTAACTAGACGAACAAGTCGTTTACCTGATGGTAAGCCGTCCAGACAAGTCTACCACCACCGTGGTACCATACTGCGCCCGTCACCCACAGACATCAGTTCTTAAGTCTCATATGTCCAGTGATTACACTAGCTGCCAGACCTTCAGACGGAAACAGTACTGCTTGACGTCAGAATAACTGACACTGCGGTGGTATCCAAGTGGATTATACTGAGTGTGGTGAAGCAGTGACCTGCTTGCAGGATGTCCGCTGGATACTTTTATTTGTCTACAGCCCTTCAAATGCCACACGTCCCTCTACGTACATATGCAAAACGTCCACCGGAACAAGGAGAAGAAAGACAACCTTTGTCATGTCTGCGGAAAATCTTATCAGGTAATCTTTCTATTGCTTATTTGTTTCAGAAAAAACGCCTCGGCGAAAATATACGTTTGATAGTTGTGTGTGTAAGAGAAAGAAAGAGAGAGAGAGAGAGAGAGAAAGAAAGAGAGAGAGAGAGAAAAGAAAGAGAGAGAGAGAGAGATATCTGTCAGAAAATTAACAACACATCAGAAAGGCTCAAAGTATCGAGTGCTTTAAAAATCAAACTAAGTTTTTTTAACATGAATCAATGTTTTATGTAATATATTTTGTGTTGTTTTTAACGTGGTTTTCTTCTGCGGGTTTATATTAAATACTCATATATATATATATATATATATTTGTCTATTTTTATTTACTGTTTGTTTTATTTTTATTTTATATACTGTTTGTATGTTTTATTTTCTTCTATTAACCTCACATCTTGTGTGCAGACTTCTTCTTTTTCTGTCTCCAATCTCCTTTATCAAAGGTATGCCTGGAACAGATCGCTCTTTAGCGATAAGGCCACCTGTTGTACAAATTAAGTTATAATTTTATTGTCATCATCATCATTTCAGCCTATAACTAGTCCACTGCCGAACATAGGCCTCCCCATAGATCGCTACAAAAGTTTGTGGCTCTCATTTTGGGAGGAATTTTGCCATAGTTGCCACGCTTGGTAAGCGGGTTGGCAACCGCAGTTTATTTATTCTGATGTTCCAAGAAGATGCTGCTGCCCATCTTCTTTGTTTGAATTGGTTTTAATTTTCCTTCTGTTGACTTTTACGACAACTATGAGATAAGATGGGGTGGTAGATTCTCTTAAGCCGCTACCACACGGCACGGCAGTTTTAATGTATTTTTTTTAGTGTGTGCAATAAAGAGGATAAAAAAAATTAATAAATAACAAAAGTTCGCTTAAAAGTCATTGAATTATAGTCCATACTTTAATAACTTTTCGATCTGTACACGTGACACGCGTTCTTTTGGAGTGTAACTTTGGGGTAAAATTTAGATTTTCGGTAGATTGCGATTCGCAAATTTTTTGGTATTCTTAATTAATATTTATCTGGTACTGGTGGTACGATTTCTATACAGGAATCCGTCTAGGTAGGTACCACCCAGGGACAGTTATTCTGCCGTGAAGCAGTAGTGTGTAAACATTACTTTGGTTCGGTCTGAAAGGCACTGAGAGCCAGCGTTATCACTTAGAACCGATGTCTCAGGGTGAGGGGCGCGGTGTGGTGCGCACAGAAAAATTCTGGGCGACACAGCATTTGTTATAGTCGGACGTTGCACTTACCATCAGTTGAACGTTTTGGCTCGTTTCGTCACTATTCAATAAAAAAAATTCTCCGCCCGTTTCTCGTTCAACATTTCTATATGCAACGTTTCTGACACGAAAAGGCTGGAAAATTGGTACTTGGAAAGTGGGACAAAAGAGAGAACTATTTTACATACGCTGCTGGGCGATACAATAGATACGTATGGTAATAGTAGATGCGATAGAGAGAGAGAGAGAGAGAGAGGGAGGGAGAGAGAGAGATAGAGAGATAGATAGATAGAGAGAGAGAGAGAGAGATAAATAGAAAGAGAGAGAGAGAAAGATAAATAGAAAGAGAGAGAGATATAGATAGAAAGAGAGAAAGATAGATAGAAAGAGAGAGAGAGATAGAAAGAAAGAAAGAGAGAAAGATAAATAGAGAGAGAGAGAGAGGTAAAAAGAAAGAGAGAGAGAGTTGTCAGAAAAATAATATACGCTTGTAAATAATTGCTATTCAATTCGTGCAGACGTCCATACGTGACATCGATTCATCACGTGACACGCATTCTTTTTGAAGTGAAACTTTGGGAGTACTGATGTGCAACTGTGCTGTTATTCCTGAATTATATTTATCGACTAATTAATAATTGTTTATGTACACATTTTGTTAATTCTTCTTTTTTTTATTGTATAAAGTGACGAAACGAGCAAAACGTTCACCTGATGGTAAGTGCAACGTCCGCCCGCAACAAACGCTGTGTCACCCAAAACATTTCTGTGTGACACCACACCCCGCCCGTCACCCTGAGACATCAGCTCTCATCTCATCTTCTGGTTTTTGATTGCCCTCAGTCGACTTTTACGACACCTAAGAGATGAGATGGGCTGGTAGATTCTCTTTCACCGCTACCACACGGCTATCGGTTGTGGGAGTACGATATTATCAGAGTTCCAGTTCAGTTTGAAAATGACAAATTTGTGTCCAGAACACGGCCAAGCTAAAGTACCACATAATCGCGATGCACACGAGCGAGACGCCCTACCAGTGCGAGCGGTGCAGCGCGTCCTTCGGCTGGTACTCCAGCCTCTACCGACACGTGCGCGAAGTGCACTACAAGGTAACAACTAACAACTACAAAAGGTGCACTACAAGGTAACAACTAACAACTACAAAAGGGGCACTACAAGGTAACAACTACAAAAGGTACACTACAAGGTAACAACTAACAACTACAAAAGGGGCACTACAAGGTAACAACTAACAACTACAAAAGGTGCACTACAAGGTAACAACTAACAACTACAAAAGGTGCACTACAAGGTAACAACTAACAACTACAAAAGGTGCACTACAAGGTAACAACTACAAAAGGTACACTACAAGGTAACAACTAACAACTACAAAAGGGGCACTACAAGGTAACAACTAACAACTACAAAAGGGGCACTACAAGGTAACAACTAACAACTACAAAAGGGGCACTACAAGGTAACAACTAACAACTACAAAAGGGGCACTACAAGGTAACAACTAACAACTACAAAAGGGGCACTACAAGGTAACAACTAACAACTACAAAAGGGGCACTACAAGGTAACAACTAACAACTACAAAAGGGGCACTACAAGGTAACAACTAACAACTACAAAAGGGGCACTACAAGGTAACAACTAACAACTACAAAAGGGGCACTACAAGGTAATAACTAACAACTACAAAAGGGGCACTACAAGGTAACAACTAACAACTACAAAAGGGGCACTACAAGGTAACAACTAACAACTACAAAAGGTGCACTACAAGGTAACAACTAACAACTACAAAAGGTAACAACTAACAGCTTCCCTTCAATATGGTCGAGGAGAGCGATGGCTGCCACATCCGTCATACTTGTGAACAGATGCTGTTGGAGGAGGCCGGTCTGCTCGAGTTTGCAAAACATTTGTTGATTTGTTATTAAATCTTGTATAACATTTTGTCATGAGTTCTGCTTTGGTTTTCTATGAGACTGTTCTTTGTAAATTTATCTATACTTTACTTTTGACAAAGATAAAAAAATAAACAAAATGGAGGATACCTGCGGGGTTTCTTCCGCCTGTTACTTCTCCGTCAGAGGAACCCCATTACGAAACGGCGGTACTTTTCAAAAGGATGACGTTCGACAAATGAAATTTATATTGGAGTCGAGTACAGCCCGACTCGCTACTCCGGTGCGGGTTTGGAGGACTTCGTGTCAGACATGCGGGTTTCCTCGCTGTGATCTTCACCGGCGAGCACGTGGAAAATCAACACTTAAAATTGCACAACAATTTTAGAGATACCTTCACCGGGATCGAATCCGGTTCACGGATCCCCGAGTCATCTCACAAACTACTCCACTGTTAATGACAGAAATGAGCAATGGGATGGACAGCGTCAGCAGCGTCCACATACAGACGGAAAGATTACAGTGCCACCAAGTATCTTAAGCCTCAAGTTCACATTTGTGTGGCACCACACTGCGCCCGTCACCCTCAGACATCAGTTCTCAATGTTCTCATGTGCCGAGTAATTAGACTATCTGTTATCAAGTCAGATAGCTGGATAGCTTAAGGGAATCTACCACCCCATCCAATGGTTGTTGTAAAAGTCGACAGAGGGAAAATAAAAACCAGGAGATGGGCATTGGCATCTTCTCGGAACATCTAAATAAACAGCAGATGCCAAACCGCCTGTCAACGTGGCAACTATGGCAAAATCCCCTCCAAATGAGAGCTACAAACGTATGTGGGCCTACGTTCAGCAGTGGACTAGTGATAGGCTGTAATGATGATACCTAGACGGATTTTGGTACGAGTGAAAAAAATCTTACTCCCCGCTGCGTTCCCAGTAGCAGTATAGTGACAGCATTGCATATTATGGTGTTATTCTGCACGAAGAAAGGCTCTCCGTACAATAGCTTAGTCGCCTCTTACGACACCTCGGTAGGAAAGAGGTAGGTGCTATTCCAATCTGCACTTTTGATTTTACAAATATCGCTTTTCTCCAATACCTTAACACAGTCCCCTTCACAGATGAAAGTACAACCGAAGAAAACGAAGAAGGCGAAGAAAACGGCGAACGAAACGATGCCGTCTCTACTCCCACCCCAGAATCTTCTACCGCCGACACATCCCGGCCCAGCCTAATGTATGTTTAATGCATTTGATATGTAAAAAAGATTTCCACAACGCATCACTCACCGCGCACATGAACGGATGGAAATGAAAAATTTGAAATCTCAACGTGGACTGATCGAATTTTGAGAGTTACAGATCTGACCGCGGAAAGAGTTTCAAAGAAATGCCAATAAATATTTTCAACTATTTTGATTTTTATTTGTGATGATGTTCTCCCAGCCGATTTCGACCACGGCGACAACTGCCGACTACAGTCGAGAGCCATCAACTGCGCAGGAGATATTATAGTGCCGCAAGTGTACGCGCGAACACAGAGGCACTCACTCGTCCCAACCTACCCGCGCCCGATGTAACGCTGATGCGATAAGATCGGAGGGAGGCTAGGATGCAGTGTCAGAAACACGGGGACAATCACAACACGAGCAGACCCGAAAACCAACAATTTATGTTTTAGCACAAATGTTGGCTCCGGCCGGGATTCAGGACCCGCGGCTTAGAAGTCAGGTACTCTGACCACTGAGCCACGCGGTCGTCTTTTATTTGTAGCTAGGTTACGCTTTATAAGTTATTTGCTTATGTTTTAATTTTTCTAGTGTTTTTTCAGGGGCCTGGTGCTCGCCTTTAATTTCATAGTAAGCGAGTAACCTGGGTTCGATCCCCGGTGCCGGCACCTCTAATATTGTTCTACAATTGTAAGTGCTGATTTACCACGTGCTTAGCGGTGAAGGAAAACATCGTGAGGAAACCTGCATGTCCGAGGAATAGAAATATTTCGAGGACATGTGAATTCCGCATTGGAGCAGCGTGGCGGATTGTTCCTATCTCCAAAACCCTCTCAGAAATGAGAGGAAGCCTGTGCTCAGCAGTGAGACATTTATAGGCTGAAACTTTACTTTTACTTTTTTAATATAGTTAATAGAATCAGGCGTTACTTTGCGGAAATCCATTATAATGAAGGAAAGTAAGTTACTTTCCTAGATCCGCATGCAATGCATGCATAAGATTTGCATTTTACTTTTTTTTCAAGTGAAACTTGTTAGGGCGCGATGAGAATCAAATTTTAAGGTCAGATATGTGTGCATGTTTCAAGATTAAACGTTATTGACGTAAAAAGGACGTAAAATAAGTACTCGGCCAGAGAAAGATAAAGAAATATCTATACTACTCGCCGTGTGCCGGCTTCAGAGAATCTACCACCCATCTCATCCCGTGGGTGTCGTAAATGTCAGAATGACAGAGGGAAATCAAAAACCAGAAGATGGTCGGCAGCATCTTCCTGGAGCATCTGAACGAATAATCTCGATAAAAGAACACTACCACTCCATTTCATCCAATGGATCTCGTAAAAGGCGAGTAAGGAACTGCACTGTGCACCCAACAGCGCATGGTGGCGATGGGCTCACCACCTATCACACCAAGTGCATTATATTGTTTTGGTAAAACGTGGATTGTGGCAGTCATCTGTTTTTGCAGTGAGTGCTCAGTCTCTGACTACCCCTTATGGGATACAGACGTGATCTTATGTATGTATGTATGTAAACCCATGGAAAAATTATGGATTAAATTACTTCAAGTATATAAAATTATTTATCTTACGTTTATTAGAATTTACAGGTTGTAGGTTTCCTATGCTGGAGTCCGTCTAGGTAGGTACCACCGCTAGAATCGAATATTTTTTTTGAATATAGATCATTTACATAATACTCATTGAAAGAAATGCCTCTGTCTGCAGAAGAACCAGTAAGAAACCCAGCGGGATTTTTTTTTCAGTTATTTTAAAAGTAATATACAATTACAGCAGTATTATAAAGATGTAGATATAGCTTGGCAGCGACCACCTCACACCCAGGGGTTATCGTCATCCATTTATTCCTTAATACTATAATAACCCTTCTTAAAATGTCTTTGTTTAACAAATAGTTTGAACTTTTTGATTGAAAGACTGCACTTTCTGGGATTTTGTTGTAAAAACGTATACATTGCCCCATAAAAGAGTTACTGACTCTGTGAAGTCAGGGAACTGGCATAATTAATTTGTGCTTGTTCCTGGTATTCACATTATGAACATCCCTTTTTTTAGTGAACTGGTTTATGTTCTTGTGTACATACAAAACGTTTTCAAATATATATTGAGAGGCCAAGGTTAAGATATTAATTTCTTTAAATTTATCCCTAAGAGACACTTTAGAGCCAAGATTATAAATAGCTCTTACGGCCCTCTTTTGCAAAACAAAAATCACTTCAACATCAGTTGCATTTCCCCATAGCAAAATACCATAAGACATTATGCTATGAAAATAACTAAAATAAACCAATCTAGCAGTTTCAACGTTAGTCAAATTCCTAATTTTTTTTACAGCATAAGCTGCAGAGCTAAGTCTACTAGCTAGTTTAGATATATGGGGGCTCCATTGAAGTTTTGCGTCATGAGTTATTCCAAGAAAGACAGCAGTATCCACAAGGCTCAACTCTTCTCCATTCACAAGCACATTTACATCTAATTGTTTAACATTTGGTGTTGTGAATTTAATACATTTTGTTTTATTGCCGTTTAAAAGCAAATTATTAACGTTAAACCAATGTACTAATTTTGAAATAGCATTATTCACCTCGTCATATAATAAAAGTAGACGTTTTATTTTGAAAATCAAAGATGTATCATCAGCAAATAACACTATGTCATGGTTGTACCCTACTAGGTAAGGTAGGTCGTTAATGTAAATAAGAAACAGAAATAGGCCGAGAATCGAACCCTGCGGGACACCTATAGATACTGCTGACCCGGAAGAACTCGTACTATTGATAACTACTGTCTGCGTTCTATTGCTCAAATATGAATTTGGAACTTTAAGTGCAGAATTTCTTATACCGTAATGATGTAGTTGATTGTACTGATTTCAACAGACACACCCATAGATTTGCAGTTCCCTTACAATCAATGGTCTTAAAACGATATAAAATATCGTTTGAATCTACCATATGAAATTCGAAATCTTTTGTACAAGAAGTTACATTTTGTTTGAGTAATGTCTCAGCGGCAGTAGGAGAAGAATTTAATGATTTGGTTGTTACATACATACATAAGATCACGACTGTATCCCATAAGGGGTAGTCAGAGACTGGGTACTCACAGCAAAAACAGATGACTGCCACAATCCACGTTTCACCAAAACAATGAAATGCACTTGGTGTGATAGGTGGTGAGCCCATCAGCACCATGCGCTGTTGGGTGCACAGTGCAGTTTAATTCCTTACTCGCCTTTTACGAGATCCATTGGATGAGATGGAGTGGTAGTATTCTTTTAACGAGGCCGCCACCACACGGCTTTGGTTGTTAAAATAGGAATTTCAGTAAAAAACTTTTCAAAAGTTATTCTGCCGTGAAGCAGTAGTGTGCAAACATTACTGTGTTTCGGTTTGAAGGGCACTGAGAGCTGATAATCACTGGGTGACACAGCATTTGTTGTTGGCAGACGTTGCACTTACCATCAGGTGAACGTTAAGCTCGTTTCTTCACTATATCAAATAAAAAAAAAGGATTGACAAATCAAATAAACAATAATGTGCTGCTCTGTAAACAAAGTTTATATTACGTTATCTATAAATTCAATTACCAAACTACACTGTTACAATATTCATACAAAACCCTTACCTGTTAACAAAGAAACGACATCTAAAGTTTGTTCTTTAATATGTCGATTCTTTATAACAATTTATATGACACCTATTATTATTATTTATTTATTAATGGAAACAGTCATAAACTATTTTCCAATGTCAAGTAATATATCAAGTATACAATCTTCAAGCAGCAACACTTCAAAATTTTGATCGACAGTAAAATGATAGTTGACTTTTACTGAAGATTTGCTGGACTGATGGAGACAAAACGAAAAGCACAATTTTGATCTTGAATTGAATTTTCCAATCACTGTACACTTTCAGGAGCACTTGCTGCATAATACATTATCAATATTAAACACTAAAACTGCAAATATACATAGAAATTACAAAATTAAATAAAAATTGGCGCAGTGGCTAAGCTCTTGGCGGGTTCGATTCCCGCACGGGACAAATATTTGTATGGCCTGCAGATAGTTGTTCCGAATCTGGTTGGTTTGTGCAAGGGGAATTTATGTCTATAAAACGTACCCACGACACAGGAGAAATCCTAATGAGGGGCATGGTTTTTTTAAATTAATTAAAAAAAAAGAATACTACTGCCACTTTTCGAGATGGCGCCAAAAGTCAATGACACCTGCTTCAATTCAATCGTTCATCAATATATCGTTTCCACAGACTATACAGATTATATCTCTTAAATTCCGATACCTACACTAATTTATCTAGATTACATTATCGACGCGGAATACGATAACATTAATAAATAAATAAACAGATTTTCTATACAATTTACTTGAATAACTTACAATTCGAGGTTCAGATGGAAAAAAAAACTCCACTTCTATCACGTGTACGGAGTTGCAATACGATACATACACTACTTTATCTAGATTACATTATCGGCGCGGAATACGATAACATTAATAAATAAATAAATAGATTTTCTATACAATTTACTTGAATAACTTACAATTCGAGGTTCAGATGCAAGCGCACTGTTCATATTACTTTTCTCACAAGGACTACTGAATCGTGGGCACGTTTTACTGGCTCCTATGCACAGTTCCACATGCTAAACACAACCAGACCCGAAAACACCAACGATTTGCTTTTTTGAACTGTGATTTTGACTGTGATTCGAAGTCGGTACCTGCGGCGTAAAGTCAGCTACTCTATCCACTAGGACACGCGGTCGTCAACTTCGCCAATCGACATTAATATTTTTCTCTACTGACTCGATAATGGTATTTACTGGTGGTAGGATTCCTATGCAGGAATCCATCTAGGTAGTTACCACCCCAGGGCCAGTTATTCTGCCGTGAAGCAGTAGTGTGCAAACATTACTGTGTTTCGGTTTGAAGGGCACTGTGAGCTAGCGTAATCACTGGACATATGAGACTTAAGAACTGATCTCTCAGGGTGACGGGCGCAGTGTGGTGTCACACAGTAATTTTCTGGGTAACACAGCATTTGTTATGGGCAGACGTTGCACTTACCATCAGGTGAACGTTTTGCTCGTTCCGTCACTTTTATGAAATAATAAAAAAAAAACATAAAAAGAACTGTTCCGAAATCGGTAGAAAATGAATAAAACAATAGATTTAATTTAAACATTTATTCAATCACGAACCATCATTCCCATTATCATACATTTCTCTGACGATCTTAAGAAGTTCGTTCAAATTGATTCCGGTCTTCGCTGAGATACCAATCACGTTCATCTTCCTCTTCAGTTCCTCATAGCCTCTCTTTCCTTCGGGTAGATCTATCTTGTTGACGACCACAACGCACGGTCTTTTGGTGAGGCTGGAGTTGTACTGGGCCAGCTCAAACGTGAGTGTTCGATGCTGTTGTAAAGGATTATCGGTACCGTCGAGGAGATATATCAGGCCGCGGCAACGTTCTGCATGCTGGAGGAACTGGATCCCTTTCGAAGAAACGGTCAATTCAAATACTATGCTATTGGTAGTAGTCGTATGCAGGCAGTGCCAGTTATTCTACTGTCAGTGTTTAAACAATACCGTGCTTCGGTTTGAAGAGCACTAGTAGTGTAATCACTAGGTATATGAGACGGCCGTAGTGTGGTGCCACAGAAATGACCTGGTTGACACTGCATTTGTTAGAGTCAGACGTTGCACTTCCTATCGTCCCTTAATGTCATAAGAAGTACAGAAATGGCAGAAAGCAGGGCAGGGTAAAGTTACTTATAAATATCCCAATAATGGGTAAAGGCTTTCTCTAATTTTTTGTGGGTTTTAGATCTTGGGAGTGTCTGCCATACGGCTCCAGTGTTGCACTTACACTTGACTGACTTCCCATCATCGTACTTGAGAACAGGTGCTGTTGGTGGAGGCTGGTCTGCTCGAGCTTACAATTCATTTATATATTGATTGAATTAATCTTGTCTAAGATTTGAAAATGGAGCGAGCTTTGGTTTTCCTTGACAGTATTTTTTGTAATTTTAATTATTACGTATTTTTGACTGAGATAAAAAAAGGATTAACAAAAAAGACCCAAGATTTACCTACGGAGTTTCCTTCGGCTGTTTCTTCTCCGTCAGAGGAACCTCGTTACGAAACGGCGGTAGATTGTAAAGAAATGACGTTTGACAAACGGAATTTATATTTATTATGTCGAAAATAAAGAATTTTCATTTCATCATCATAATTAAAGCACTTAGTCCACTGTTGAACATAGGCCACCCCCGTTGATTTTACATATCTTCTAAATATTGGTTATTTTTAAAACATGCAGGTTTCCTCACAATGTTTTCTTTCACTGTCGAGTTTATGGTAGCTCCATTAAAAATTGCAATTACCCAGGTTGTGATATGAAATTTAAAACGAACGTCTGATGCCTAAGTAACCATGGCTTTTTTACAAATATGATTTTGAACAGGAATTCGGATCAAGAAATAGAAACAGTGACTGAAGTCAAGTAAACTGCTACATCACTTGACCGTTTATTGTAAAACTTAGTTCAAGAGTAATGAAAACAATTTCTTAGGAGGGACATTAATTACAAAAATAAAGTTCGACTCACCAAGTCCATAGTTCTTATGCGAACCGGGAATCAAACCGGGTAGATCGGCAATGGCAACTTGTTCGTAGTCGTCATATGGAATCATACCTGTACAGAAAAAAAATAAAATTGTCTGTGGTAACTAGAGGCACGCTGCGTGAAAGGATGCGCCCTATACTGGTTTCCCGGATCTAGGTTGCCACTCGAGAACGAAAAAGAAGTCAAATGTATCAAATGCAAAACTATCGGAATAATTTCAAGACACGACCTTTGGCGTCAGAAATGCACCTTCAATATTTCCTGATGCTAAAGTTCAACGGATAACTTCAACTATTCATAGCGAGAGCACTAGTACGGTACAATACATGTTATTTTTAACATTTGGTGTTTATTTATATTATATATATGCGCCCAAATTTCCAAAAAAAAAAAACAATGTAAAAGAAATATTTGTTGTCATTTACCAATATGAGGCCGAAGTGTGGTAAACGGATATGGAGCCACAGTGGGTCTGGCTCTAGTCAATGCCCGCAGAAGAGTGCTCTTCCCTGCGTTGGGGAAGCCCACGAGGCCCACATGTGCCATAGAGCGAACCTCCAGTGAGTACACCTGGGTCTCGCCTATCGCTCCATACTCTGCCACTTCAGGAGCCTGATAAAACATTAATGATTAACTCAAGGATTATGTGTAGTATAATGCCTAGATAAACTTATATAGTAATCACCACGGATGTTGAGCCCTGTGCGCATATAGTGTGTGTTACTTGGGATTAGTGCAGCAATCCATGACTGCCAAAGGAATGAAGATTTATTTTATTGGAGAAAGTGACGAAATGAGCAAAACGTTCACCTGATGGTAAGTGCAACGTCTGCCTATAACAAATACTGTGTCACCCAGAACATTTCTGTGTGACACCACACTGCGCCCGTAACCGTGAGACATCAGTTCTTAATTCTCTTATCCTCAGAGATTACGCTAACTCTCAGTGCCCTTCAAACCGAAACACAGTATTGTTTGCTTTACTGACCAAAAGACCAGAGGACCCGAAAAACAACAATAGATTTAGCATAATTTTGACTTCGGCCCTGATTTTAACCCTGGCATAGAAATCAGATACTGTGACTATAAGGCCACACCGTCATCAAAATATAACTGTCATCATGTAACTCTTATCAGTCGTCATTCTGTTGTAATTCACGAAAACGAAGTTGGTCCAATTAACAAGGATTAGGATGCAGTTTTAAACAGATTTATACGATTAAAGAGCACCAAAAGCGATTTCTCATCTAAAATATTGTTACGCGCTGGTTCTGATTTGGACCAATAAAACGATACTCCGAAGATAGATGTATATATTTCACTCAAATATACAAGATTGATGAATCGACTTGTGACTATCTCTTAATGCGCCTGTAGGTCAAAATGGCATAAGGCGTCGTAGGTTACGTGAAGAAAACAGTTTATATTTACGTTCACAGTCTTATAATAATCCACGACACAAAGCACACTACAATAAAGAGTCAGAAGGGAAACGAGCACAATACTAGTTATAAAGAATAGCACAAACAAGAAAGTAAGAGATAGCATTAACAAATAAACTGTACGTGATTAACTGCGGGCGGTAAAGGTGTTACAGGGGTCTAGCCGCAGAGGCGATCAGCAGGTAACTAATGTATTACAACAGAATATGCGCGAGCGCCGCGGTTCAATCCCCGGCCGCTCTTGCGTTGACGTCTAGTAAAAGGTCGATCCACAATGGTCCCAATGTGTTAAATGCTTGTTCTCTAATGGTTACAGAATATATAATTAATTACGTTTACTGTAGGTGTTGTATGTGTTTATGTGTAAGTGTTACTGTGTTTCTGTGTGTATATATGAGGTGTGTGTAATAATGTGGTGGAATCCCCACACGCCCTTTAGGTCGTCTAAGCTCAGGCTCATCTAATTTGCCCTCCGGTCTCACTTATATGCCTTAGAATATTCTAGAGCGCCGAGAAAATTCTAAAATCTCGATAAACACTTCGCTATTCGTTATAACGAATATAACGTTATAGAAACTACCTTATTCGTTAAAGGTAAGCTATACCGTTCTAGAAACTTCAAAATTAGTTAAGGGGAAGTTATAACGTTCTAGACACTTCTTTATTTCTTAAGCAGAAGACATAAAGTTCTAGAAGCTTCTTAACAATATTAACGTCGTAGTCATGTGCGTGCTTGACGGTCAAATATCACGACCATTGTGAATATCACGTGATGCACTAATCTTTTATATCAATTAAAATTTGATATAAAAGATTTTTCTTAAGCAGAAGACATAAAGTTCTAGAAGCTTCTTAACAATATTAACGTCGTAGTCATGTGCGTGCTTGACGGTCAAATATCACGACCATTGTGAATATCACGTGATGCACTAATCTTTTATATCAATTAAAATTTGATATAAAAGATTTTTCTTAAGCAGAAGACATAAAGTTCTAGAAGCTTCTTAACAATATTAACGTCGTAGTCATGTGCGTGCTTGACGGTCAAATATCACGACCATTGTGAATATCACGTGATGCACTAATCTTTTATATCAATTAAAATTTGATATAAAAGATTTTTCTTAAGCAGAAGACATAAAGTTCTAGAAGCTTCTTAACAATATTAACGTCGTAGTCATGTGCGTGCTTGACGGTCAAATATCACGACCATTGTGAATATCACGTGATGCACTAATCTTTTATATCAATTAAAATTTTCACTCATCAAAAGTGGATTCGAACCTCAAAATAAGCTCAACTTTTTTACTCGTAAATTTCCTGATTCTTATGGTCCTATATTTTCCCATGAGGCGCTGCCGCTGTTCTGGTGTGCCCCTAGCCGATTTTCGATCACGGCGACAACTGTCTGAAGTTATCAACGGCTCGAGAGATACAGTTTTACAGTGTCTTCCCACGTGTGTACGCAAAAACACAGCGGCACTCACTTGTCCCAACCGACCGATGCGATAAGATCGGAGGTAGGCTAGGATGCGATCTCAGAGGTCAATCACAACGCAACCAGACCCGAAAACTCAACAATTTGTGTTCCTGCGCAAATGATGGCTTCGGCTGGGGTTGGAATCCAGGCCAGGCGGTCGTCATACCGTCACTACAAAAGTCAATATAGAGACATACCTGCTGTGTGTCAGTCAGAAAGAACTTATTGCCTCTCCCGCCTGCCCCACCCCGCGCCGCTACAAACATAGCCCCCTCGTCTGATAGGTCTCCTATCACACGCCCAGTGGAGTCCTTCACTATAGTACCTGCAAGAGAGAACAATTCTTCAGATCTACGTAGTCCCACCTTAGATAAGCTCATGGAATCCGTCTAGGACCACCCCAGGACCAGTTACGCCGTGAAGCAGTAGTGTGCAAGCATTACTATGTTTCGGTTTGAAGGGATTTTCGTGAATTGCAACAGAATGACGCCTGATGATAGTTATATGATGGCAGTTATATTTTGATGACGGTGTGGCCTTATAGTCACAGTATCTGATTTCTATGCCAGGGTTAAAATCAGGGCCGAAGTCAAAATTATGCAAAATCTATTGTTGTTTTCGGGTCCTCTGGTCTTTTGGTCAGTAAAGCAAACAATACTGTGTTTCGGTTTGAAGGGCACTGAGAGTTAGCGTAATCTCTGAGGATAAGAGAATTAAGAACTGATGTTTCAGGGTGACGGGCGCAGTGTGGTGTCACACAGAAATGTTCTGGTTGACGCAGCATTTGTTATGAGCAGACATTGCACTTACCATCAGGTGAACGTTTTGCTTGTTACGTCACTTTATCCAATAAAAAAAGCAAACTTTCTTTGAGCGCGATGAGATTAAAAGTTCTAGTTCATATTAGAGTGCAGCGTTTTCGTGCAACGGTTTCGTACGTCTGTTATCAAATTAAAATAAATAAGAATCGTTTATAAACTGTGCAGTTATTTTACAGTCAGTAATGTGTTTATTATTCAATGTTTATTTATCATTATTTTAAACAACCCCGCCGTGTGGTGGCGGCTTAACGGAATCCACCACCCCATCCCATCCAGTGGATGTCGTAAAAGTGGACAGAGTAAATGAAAAGGTCCTGGTTCTCCTCCAGCATCCTCCTGGAACATCTGAATAAATAAGCCATAGCTGCCAACCCGCTTGCTAGGCATGGCAACTATGGTGAAACAACCCAAATAGAGCTACAAACTTTTGTGGCAATCTATGGAGGAGGCCTAGAACCGCTAACAAACGGCACGAACATAGGATAAAAAAGTTAAGACTTTTTTTTCAAGCGAACAGTCACGGTTTTTACTAGTTTTAATATAAAAATATATAAACGGATATACCCAGTGGCACTGGTAAAATGACGTGCTGAGCGTTCTTTCCACAGCAGTCCTTGTTCCCCCCGCGCTCGCCGTGTTTCGCTTGCATCACCGACTTGCAGTGATTCAAGCTTTTAATTGTATGTGACGCCTGGATAGAAAAAACTGACCATTGGTTTTGTAATTTCTAAAAGTGACATAGCAGCCTATAAATGTACCACCGTGTAATGGCGGTTTAACAGAATCTACCACCCCATCTCATCCCGTGGGTGTCGTTGAAGTCGACAGAGGGAAAATTTCAAACCAGATGGGCAGCAGCATCTTCCTGGAACATCTGAATAAATAAACTTGCCTACCCACCTGCCAAGCGTGGCAACTATGGCAAAATCCCCCCAAAATGAGAGTTACTAAAATATTTAACGCCCTCAGAATGAGTACTTTCGTTTGATGTGTCACACGACACATTCGGTCCTTTTTTAATTTTCTATTTGATAAAAAGAAATACTAAAATTGACCCCCATATTTAAAATATCGAAGTCACACGTCCGCGGTCGGGTTACAGACGTACCTATCAGAGCAACAGACAGAAAGATAGACACAAGAGTGGTACTATAAAGGATCTGTTTTTTCATTCGGAGGTACGGAACCCTAAAAATAGGTTTATATAGAGACATAGACAATTTTTATTAGCAACAACACACTCACAAATAAATGTTTAACAAATAACATATGTAAAAAAGAGAAAATAAGATAAAAAAATATTAACAACATAATTAAAATTATGACTGTCAGTGATGTGATGACATCACATCACTTCTGCACATCGACATGAGTAAGACGAGATAAAACAAAAATTGGGACTTTTGGTGCTTACTCGAAAAGTGGCGGTAGTGTTTTTATTGAATTTTGTAATTTCTGTGTGCATTTTGAATTTCGATGTTTAATATAGATAGTTTATTATGCAGCAAGTGCTTGTGAAAGTGTACAGTCATTGGAAAATTCAATTCAAGACCAAAACTGTACTTTTAGCTTAGTCTATGTTATCTTCATCTTCATGACCATTAATCAGTCCAACAAATCTTCAGTAAAAGTCAACTATCATTTTATCGTCGATCAAAACGAAGTTCTTATTACAATTAAATTTTTACTCAACATAGGCAAAAATGGCACAATTAGGTAGCCGATTGCCAGGATTAAAAAAAGAAGAAATGAAAATTGTTAAAACCCATGACTATGCGACAAAACAAACTAATCATCTAGCCACTACACTCACAGTTCGCTTGATTTTCAAGAAGTGTTTTGTGGCAATCTATGAGGGAAGCCTATGTTCAGCAGTGGACTAGTGATAGGCTGAAGTGATTATGAAATGTCCCACTGCGGACCTTCTCTGATTTTTGAAAGGGAGTTTGCCTATAAATGTCTCACTTCTGAGAACAGGTCACCTCTCATTTCTGGGACGGGTTAGGAGCTGTTAATGTGATAAGCTACATGTCCTCAAAACATTCCTCAGACATGCAGGCTCCATTGAGCATGTGGTAAATCAGCACTTGAAATTGCAGAACAATTTTAAAAGTGCCCAGACCAGGGACACCAGGGATGAAACTCAAGTCACTAACCTATTATGAAACAAAAGTGAAGATCTCTAGTTTGTACATACATACATACATAAGATCACGACTGTATCCCATAAGGGGTAGTCAGAGACTGGGCACTCATTGCAAAAACAGATGACTGCCACAATCCACGTCTCACCAAAACAATATAATACACTTGGTGTGATAGGTGGTGAGCCCATCGCCACCATGCGCTGTTGGGTGCACAGTGCAGTTTAATTCCTTACTCGCCTTTTACGTGATCCATTGGATGAGATGGAGTGGTAGTATTCTTTTAACGAGCCGCCACCACACGGCATTGTATTGTTAAATTTTAGATGTGATAACATCAATGATCATCATGACTTTAACTGGTGGTAGGATTCCTATTTAGGAATCCATCTAGGTAGGTACCACCCCAAGGCCAGTTCTTACATTACTGTGGTTCATTTTTAAAGGCACTGTGAGCTAGCATAATCACTGGGCATATGAGACTTAAGAACATAGAATGAACACAGAAATGTTCTGGGTGATGCAGCATTTCTTATGGGCAAACGCACTTTGCATCAGGTGAATGTTTTGTCACTGTAAAAAATAAAAAAAAAATTATACAAAAATAAAATTTAAACAATATTTTTTTTGTTTCTCACACTTGCAACGGTGACAACCGTGTGGCCTAGTGGTGAGCATACCTGACTTCTACTGTGTAAGCGGTTTTCGAGAATCTACACCGCGGGTTGTGGGTTTGAATCCCAGCCAAAGCTAACATTTGTGCAAATGCAAATCATTGGTTTTCGGATATGGTTGTGTTGTGTGAAATTTTTATTTGTAAAATGAACCCATGATACAGGAGAAGTTGTGTAGGACAGCATTATTTAAACAAAAAACTTGAATCAATAATTTATTGGTTTTAATTTTGGGCTAAAATTGGAATGTCTGGCGATGCTGCCTTTTGGCCCAAACACTGGATTCCTGGATAGGAAGCCTACCACCATTAAAAATTTAGATTACAAAGGGTAAAAAAATAAAGTGTGAACTAAATTTCGCTTTTAACACTCCATGACTACAATATTTATGCGAAAAAGACGTTTACTTTAGTTGTATTTAGTGTACTAAATACTATACCCTTATCAACTACATACTTGGAATATAACATGTCCCCCGTGTCCTCCATCACCACCGTCAGGCCCAGCGTGGTCCTTACACCAAGCACTCAAGAAGGAAATACAGCCATCACCCCCGTTTCCTCCAACAGTCCTTATTCTGCAGGAATCTACGTAATACTGAACGTAATCTCTGTTAGACTTCGCTTTTAAGCTCCGCAACGCTTTTGGAGTATAATTATCAGAGTAATTTCGTATGACTTGTGTATAACTAATCCGAAGAGTTCTTAGTAGGTTTATTAGTCTCATTTTTAATTTTATTATAACATTTATAGGTTATATTTTCTTGTTTATTTTTGTGAATGAAAGCAAAAGCAACGTCAATTTGACGTACATCTGATAGTCTGCAAAGAGTAGTCTGTGAATTTGACATTAGAGGTACCATTATTTATGGCAACAGTTGTAAGCTTTTTGCTACTGTCAAAGTATATTAGTTGCCAAATGTCACAGATTATTAGAACATTGACAGTAAAATGACAGTAAATTTTTACTTAACATTTGTGAGGATGATGGAAACAACACGTAAAGTAATTCAGTCTTTTATTGAATTTTCCAATCACTGTACACTTTCAACATAACTAACATGAATATTGATTACTAAAAGGTTTTTAATGAATTGAAACATGTAAACGTTCCTGAAGGCGCTGGACCTGACGGTGCCCATCATATACTCATCTCTAAATGTGTACAAGAAATATTTAAAACAGTCTCTCTTTTATACAATGTCTATTTAATCGGGTATCTTTCCTACTAACTGGAAAAAAAACCACTAATATCACCCATTCCTAAAAACAACAGAAAAAAGTATAGGCCCATTTCTAAACTGAGTATGTTTGGTATAAGAAAAAATTGTCGCAGCTCAGCTATCATATTCTGTTTAAAATATATATCTATCAATTATCATGGGTTTATAAATTGTCGAGTCGAAGTGTGGAGTCTAACATGTTGACTTTTACAGATTATGTATTAAAAGCTTTGAACTCTAATTATCAGGTAGATGTCGTGTATACCGGCTTCGCCAAAGCCTTTGATAAAATTAATCACGATCTACTCTAATCGTAAGGCTAGAGAAGATCGCTATATATATGGCAGTCTGCTTATATGGTTGGATTCCTATATACGCAACCGCAACAAGTACGCAAGCATGCAGACAGCATCAAAGGTTATTTTTCTACGCACAGAAAAGAATTTCTGTTCTGTGGTTCTACCTACCTTCCTCTAACGTCTGGAATACCTCAAGGATCGTTTTGGGCCCTGTTCTGTTCACGCTCTACGTTAATGGTATTAATAATGCTATGGATGATACAAGTCGTTTACTTTATGCAGATGATACAAAACTATTCAGAGCAATAGACCGTAATCTGGTATTAATTCTTTAAGTTAGTATTGCGGGGACAATCACTTATTTCGTAATGTTTATACATATACATACATACACTCACGTCTTTTTTCCCATATAAGAGGTAAGCAAAGACCACACCCCTAGCCCGCATTTCACCCCCGCGGGAAACGATAAGTGACGGATGGCGAACCCCTTCGCCGCCATTTTGGTACGAGATTCTAGAGAAAATTCTTACTTGAAAGGGCGATCGCGGTCGACCGTTTGAGCACCCCAGATGTAAACTTTTACAAGCATTTGCTGCATAGTAAACTATGAATATTAGGCATCAAAACTCAAAATAGTGAGTTCTCGTGATTTTTTCTGGTTGAGGGCACCGACAGAATAACAGCGCTGCAGTTAGACCACTGCAGCATTATGCTGAGTCGTTTTGTTTTCTTATATTGTCAATGTTTATGATAATCCTTTATTGTCGAATGTCTGAATTACAGCAGCAAAGTAAATTATTTCATTAAAATTTTTAAGTATCACGTTATTTTTTTTAATTTCTCGTTATTGACTCCAGGCTTTTCACCGCTATATTAAACCTTTTTCATTTCGAATCGAAACAAACTTTCTAAGGTAATAAAGAAAACAACTGTGTATATTAAAATATATATTTCTTTATATTTATATTTTCTTGTTAAGTCTCAGGCATCGGTTGTCGCGTTGATATTTCGCATGGTGGGACGGGTAGCGAGATTGGGGGCCAGTCGGGCGGGAGGATCGGGCCGACTGGAGCATTTGTTATGGCGGGGTCGACTGACGTTTTCACTTGAGCGGTGACAGTTTTGCCATCGCGACCTCGTCCGGTCTGAAAATTAAAAATATATGCATTATCACATTTGAGTTAATTTGGCTCCATTTTGTCTGGTGTTTTGTGTGAAAGAAAACTTATCAAGCTTATGTAAGTGTAAATTTACTTAGGTGAAGGAGCGACAATAGCCTAATGGTTTAGTGAGAAATGTAGATTGGGGATTGTGGAGTGCAAAATGTGGTCAGGTTTGTTAAGTGTGGATTGTACTGAGCAGGTTGTAGATTGCGAATAGGCGGAGAGTTGTAGAGAGCGGGTTGGAGAGTGCGGATGTTAGAGTGCTAGTTGTAAGGTGCCGGTTGTATGGTGCGGGTTGTAGGGTGCGGATTGTTGGGTGGGAGTTACACAGTGCAGATTGAGGAGTTCGGATTGTAGTGTGGATTGGAGTGCAGATGGTATAGAGAAAGTTGTATAGTGCGAAGTGAAGTGTGGATTGCAAAGTGCAGATAGTACAGAGCAAGTTGTAGAGTGCGGATAGTAGAGTGCAGGTCGTTGAGCGCAAATGATTGAGGTACTGGTTTATAAACCAGTACCTCAATCATTTTTTATTCAACAAGTGCGGGTTGGAAAAGGCGAATGGTAGAGTAGGAATTGTAGAGTGCAGATTGAAATTGAGTACGGTAAGTTCAGTTTGTAGAGTACAAATGGAAGAGCGGATATTGTAAAATGTGAATTGTAGGGTGCGAATTGTATATTGCAGTTTAATAAGTTCGGATGGTAGAAGGCGTGTTGTAGATTGCAGACGGTAGAGTGCGCGTTGTAGGGTGAGGATGGTGGAGTGCGTGTGGTGGAGTGCGTGTGGTGGAGTGCGTGTGGTGGAGTGCGTGTGGTGGAGTGCGTGTGGTGGAGTGCGTGTGGTGGAGTGCGTGTGGTGGAGTGCATGTGGTGGAGTACGTGTGGTGGAGTGCGTGTGGTGGAGTGCGTGTGGTGGAGTGCGTGTGGTGGAGTGAATGTGGTGGAGTGAATGTGGTGGAGAGCGTGTGGTGGGATGCATGTGGTGAAGTGCGTGTTGTTGAGTGCGTGTGGTGGGGTGCATGTGGTGGAGTGCGTGTGGTGGAGTGCGTGTGGTGGAGTGCGTGTGGTGGAGTGCGTGTGGTGGGGTGCGTGTGGTGGAGTGCGTGTGGTGGAGTGCGTGTGGTGGGAGTGCGTGTGGTGGGGTGCGTGTGGTGGGGTGCGTGTGGTGGAGTGCGTGTGGTGGAGTGCGTGTGGTGGAGTGCGTGTGGTGGGGTGGTGTGGGGTGCGTGGTGGAGTGCGTGTGGTGGAGTGCGTGTGGTCGAGTGCGTGGTCGAGTGCGTGTGGTCGAGTGCGTGTGGTGGGGTGCGTGTGGTGGGGTGCATGTGGTGGGGTGCGTGTGGTGGAAAGCGTGTGGTGGAGTTCGTGCGGTGGAGTGCGTGTGGTGAGTGTGGTGGAGTGTGTGGTGTGGGTGCGTGTGGTGGAGTGCGTGTGTGGTGGAGTGCGTGTGTGGAGTGCGTGTGGTGGAGTGCGTGTGGTGGAGTGAATGTGGTGGAGAGCGTGTGGAGGGATGCATGTGGTGGAGTGCGTGTGGTCGAGTGCGTGTGGTGGGGTGCGTGTGGTGGGGTGCGTGTGGTGGGGTGCGTGTGGTGGAGTGCGTGTGGTGGAGTGCGTGTGGTCGAGTGCGTGTGGTCGAGTGCGTGTGGTGGGGTGCGTGTGGTGGGGTGCGTGTGGTGGAGTGCGTATGGTGGAGTGCGTGTGGTGGACTGCGTGTGGTGGGGTGCGTGTGGTGGAGTGCGTGTGGTGGAGTGCGTGTGGTGGGGTGCGGGCTCACCCTGTGCTGCAGATGCACGAGACGCGTGTGGTTGTAGAGCGCGGCCTGGTAGCCGAAGGCGGCGGCGCAGCGCCCGCAGCGGAAGGGCCGCTCGCCCGAGTGGGCGCGCAGGTGGCCCTCCAAGCTTTTCTTGGTCTGTGGGGAACACAGCGTTACAACGTACTGCACTTCGGAAACAACCTTCGGTTTCGGTACGTTAAAGTTCCCAGCCAGTTATCTCAGCCTACTTCATTCTAACCAACCTCCGATTTTTTCGCAAGCGCGTTACATCGGGCGCGGGTAGGTTGGGACGAGTGAGTGCCTCTGTGTTTGCGCGCACACTTATGGCCCTGTAATATCTCCTGATAACTTCCGACAATAATCGGACGTTGTTGCAGTGGTCGAAATTCGGCCAGTAGAACATCATCATATTGAAGTTCATTGGCGGAAGGTCCCTAAATGTAAAGCAAACTAAAACTAAGAGAAATAATATCGGATCCTTTAGAGATGACGGAAAAAGTAATGACGTAAACGCTGGAGTAGAATCAGGCGGCAAAGGTGTGAAAGAGAAAGTCGTCGGATACCGCATTCGCCAATCCGCTTCGAAATTCCAATACTGGTCGAGTCCAATGAAAATCCAATGTTATGCCCACTACATAGAGTAGCTTTTTCAAATGTAAACAAACACACTGATCGGACGTAGACGATGCTGTTCTATAAAGAAATCACTTCAAAAAGCGTCCCCGATCGATGAAAACATATAAAAAGTTTTGAAAAATCCAAAAGTACACGTCACAAGTCTCATTTAACTCTTAAGAAAAAAAATCGTATTGAAGTTCAAATATTTCGAGTCATTTCCATTTCCGACTAAACTTACGATATGAAATAGGAAATCAGTAGATTCTTGACACGATTAAAAAAAAAATGTTTTCGGGAGTTATCGTGACCACATCCATAAAAAAATCCAGACGTCCACGTCGAATTTCTTTTAAACTGTTTTTTTTATTTCAAAGTTTAAGCAATATTAGATGATTTTTAGAAATAATTGTAATGAATTAATTAAAGTGTTTTCTTGATATGAGTCTATTGAAATTAGCATATAACATACATACAGTCACGCAAATTTCCCATGGGGGTAGGCAGAAACCACATCTTTCCACTTGCTACGATCCTGACACACATCTTTAGCTTCTTCATTAGCGTCATTACTTTCATTAGCGTTTTCACACACGCTCGTCGGTTGCGGGTACTTTTAACATGACCTTTCCTCAAAAGTTCACCGATCTGATTGTGATACGTACACCTAGGTCGACCCTTACCGGCTTTTCCATTCACACTTGCCTCATAAATCATCAATCAGAGTTACTCCAGAGTAACTCTGATTGACAAAGTGAGAATATTAATAGTAGAATATAATACGAGTACTATACTTCTCAAACTTCTCATTTCCACAGCGTTAATCTTACTTTCATGCTTCTTCTGCCAGACCCAGCATTCACTACCATACATAAGTGTAGGGGCCAGAACCCCCCCATGTACAGCCAGTCGTGCCTTTTTAGATACGTTCTGGCTACACATAAAGTTATGCAGAGCCCCATTCACTTGATTTCCTGCCAATACTCTTCTCTCAATATCACACTCATACTTTCCGTCTCTCGTAAACTTAGAACCCGGATACACAAACTCTTTCACTTGTTCCACTCTTTCTCATTCAATCAGAACTTTGCAATCCGACATACTTTCTTCTCTTTCAAAAACCATTACTTTCGTCTTATCTACATTAATTTTCATTCCTTTGCTTTGTAGAGCACCATGCATAATATTAACCATCGCCTGAAACTCCTCCTCCGATGATGCTAATGTAACCTGATCATCGGCGTATAGGAGGCATTTGATGGACAAATCATTCATCCTTAATCCAAACACACTCTCTTTCATATAATTGTGATAGAGGCATTTGAAGAGCGCCGAATCGTTTGACCTGGACACGTCGGGGATAGAGCACTGTCTCACGAATTCCGATAAAATAAAGACAAATCCAATCTTGCCCACGACATATTATAGTAGCTTTTAAATGAAAACAACTGTCGTTCCACGAAGTTTTGGCAGTCTTGCGTAGACACGGCTGACGTGACGCTAATGGAAATAAGAGCATTGTGCGCTCTTTTTTTGATGACGTTTTGAAGTTGTTGACTGGGTCTAGATATAGTTTTTTATGTCAATGATTTCATGTATCATTTTACTTTAACAATAATCTATAATAAAAATAATCTTTTCAATAGTCATTGTTCGCCAACTGATTGATCTGAATTCAATTAGTAATAATCTGGAAAAAAATAACTTACAGTATAAGCTTTACCGCACACATCGCACACGTGGTTCCTGCGCGCTCTGACATTGCGGTGCAGCATGCGGATGTGCGTGCGTAACACCGGTCGGGATGAACATGCCTACAGACAAACAAATTAGTCATTTCGAATCGAGTCTTAATGTTTTGAAAACAATATTACTTAGTCTCTTTCCAACTCTTTAAAACTTTTGATTAAATGCTAATCTACTAGAGTTCTAGACACAATGTATTTTTCTAATTAACAACAGAAATATTTTTATTTTATTTTATTAAAAACTATGCCTACACAAGGATTTCTCCTCTATCGTGGGTAGCTTTTACAGACATACATTTCACATGCAAAACTCTACTAGGCCCGAAAAAATACAATTTGTTTTTGCACATATGTTGACTTCGACTACGATTCGAACCCAGGATCCGCAGCGTAGAAGTCAGGTATGCCAACCACTACGCCACTCTGTTGTTTTTAAATTAGAAATATATAAGAATATAGATAAATTATAACATCTAATAAATTAATTCGAATGTGATGAATAAAAGAAAACCAACAATAGAACCTTGTGGTACTCCACCGAATATTTCATACGCTTGTTAAAGTATTATTAATGTAGGAAAGGAAGTTAGTTTGCTAAGATCCGCATGTAAAATATAAAATGGTGTAGATTACCTAGTTTTTGAAGAGCACCGTCCGCCCTCACTCTGTAGCGCGCAGAAGCCAACTAGATACCCTCTACCACTACGAAGCTCGGCGGCTGACTGTCGTAGAGGGTATCTGGTGGTGGTGTTAGTTTTCTTGTGCACGCTACTGAGGGAGGGCGGGCTTTTCAAAAACTGGGTAATATACACCATTTTATATTTTACATGCGGATCTTAGTAAATTAACTTCCTTTTCTACATTATAATGGATTTCCGCAAAGTAACGCCTGATTCTATTGACTAAAGTATCATTATGTATGTTTAAGATCGGTGTCATAAGTTGAAACAAGCAATTAATTGTGTAATTAAATGTTAATAAAACTTTGAGCAAAATTATTGCCTTTGCAAAAATTGTAATAATCACTCTATCAAAAGCTTGGCGTAGATCAAGAGAATCTATTGTAATGTTGCTTATAAATTTGTATATATTTACAATTAAAATAAATAATGTCTATTGATATGTGTTTCTGTGTCATCATCATTTCAGCCTGTCTTAGTCCACTGTTAAAAATAGGCCTCCTTCATAGATTGCCACAAAACACGGCCCGGAGCCACCTGCATCCATCGATCCACTTTACTGGTGGTAAGATTCCTATTTTCTCTATTTCCTCCGTCTAGTCCATGAACCTCGGGTTGGATTTCCTCACGGGACGAAAAGTACAGTTCTTAGGCAGGAAATTATTGTTTCGGTTTGAAGGGCACTGAGAGCTAGCGAAAGAGACTTAATAACTGATGTCTCAGGGTGACGAGAGCAGTGTGGTGTCACGCAGAAATGTTCTGGTTCGCACATTTGTTATGGGCAGACGTTGCACTTACCATCAGGTAAACTTCACAATGGTTATCGGTTTTACGAGCTACATGGCCGGCCCATTGCCACTTCAGCTTGCTGATCTTTAGGGCTATGTCGTTTACTCTAGTTCTGCTGCGGATAACATCGTTACGGATTTTAACTCGCAGAGAAACTCCGAGCATAGCCCTTTCCATAGCTCTCTGACTAACTCTAAGCTTCCTAAAAGATCTGCACTGAAGGATCACGTCTCAGTTCCGTATGACATCACTAGCAACACGCACTTGTTAAAAACTTTAGTTATATTGTGTACTCCACGAGATTTTTTTTATAGTATAAAGTGCCGAAACGAGCAAAACGTTCATCTGATTGTAAGTGCAACGTCAGCCCACAACAAATTCTGTGTGACACCACACTGCGCCCGTCACCCTGAGACGTCAGTTCTTAAGTCTCATATGCCTAGTGATTACGCTAGCTCACAGTGCCCTTCAAACCGAAACACAGTAATGTTTGCACAGTACTGCTTCATGGCAGAATAGCTGGCTCTGGGGTGGTACGTATCTAGACGGATTACTGCAAAGCAATCCTACCACCAGTAAGATGTGAAGTAGTTTGACGTAGACGTGTTTGTGTCTGTATCTATCTCTCTCTCTCTCTCTCTCTATCTCTCTCTCTATCTCTCTCTCTATCTCTCTCTCTCTCTCTCTCTCTCTCTCTCTGCGTGAATGTGTTCGCTACTTACAAAATTACACCCAGGCATCGTACACTGTATCGGCGTGACCTTTAAATGTACCGCGATGTTGTGCTCCTCCAAGCGTTTCGCTTTCACGAACTTCTTATCGCAGAGTTTGCAGGCGTATCTGTAACGAATGTGATCTGATTCTTTAGGTTACAGAATCTCAAACTTTATCTAATCATCACGAAACAAGAACTCATTAACTGATGAGATGAGACAACCATCCACGAGTAACCATGAGCGACAACCTTCCATCAGTAAACCAGTAGACAATGAAAATGTCTACTGGTTTACTGATGGGAGGATTCTTATACAGAAACCCGTTTAGGTAGGTACCACCGCAGGGCCAGTTATTCTGCCGTGAAGCAGTAGTGTGCAAACATTACTGTGTTTCGGTTTGAAGGGCACTGTGAGCTAGCGTAATCACTGGGCATACGAGACTTAAGAACTGTTGTCTGGTGACGGGCGCAGTGTCACACTCAGAAGTGTTCTGAGTGACACAGCTTTTGTTATGGGCAGACGTCGCACTTACCATCAGGTGAACGATTTGATCGTCTCATCACTTGCTTATAAAAAAATAACAAATTTTCTTAAGTAAGAGTAGGACAATCATATTAGAATTTGTCATAACTTTGCAAACGCAAATTGCTTGCACCTGTCAAACTAAACTCCATTCAATGATTTATGAATACTCGAAAAACCCCAAACAAAAGGCTGCAAAATATTTTGGCAATGTTTGGGGGAGGTCTGTTCGGCAGTGGACAAGCGATAGGCTGAAATGATGATGACAATAAATACTCACTTGAGTTTTGCCGGATCGATGTGTTTCAGATTGTACTTTATGTGTTGGTTGTACGACATCTGGTTTTTAAAGTTCATGTCGCACTGAAAGACAAATCTGTGTTTTGAATATTCATAATTTTGCCCCTACTTAATTGAACTTGGCCACGCCTCACGCCTTATTCCCATAAAAAGGAAGGCAGAGACCACAGCCATAGCTCACTCTCAGTCAGAATAATTCTCACTCCCCATTGCGTTCCCACGAGCAGTATAGTGACAGCATTGCATAATATGGTGTTATTCTGCAAAATACCTTAGTCGCCTCTTACGACACCTCGGTAGGAAAGAGGTAGGTGCTGTTCTCCTCTGCCGGCATCTTATTAAGGAATATTTGGCGGATGTTGATGCCAAAGCAAGGAAAAGCAATGAAAAGCCGGTAAGGGTCGACCTAGGCGTACGTATCACAATCAGATCGGTGAACTTTCGAGGAAAGGTCACGTTAAAAGTACCCGCGACCGACGAGCGTGTGTGATAACGCTAATGAAAGTAGAAGAAGCTAAAGATGTGTGTCAGGATCGTAGCAAGTGGAAAGATGTGGTCTCTGCCTACCCCTATGGGAAAGAGGCGTGACTGTATGTATGTACGTATGTTGATGCCAAGAAAAAGGATAGCCAGCCGTCAGATCGTGTGGTCTGATCTTGGGATCCTCCTACCGGTAATATTTAGATGTATATATAGTTCTCATCTCAGAAACTGTCATAGCGCAATTATGTAATTATGAGATATTGCTTTTACCGTGTGGTGGCGGCTTAAGAGAATCTATCAGCTCATCTCTTCCCGTTGGTGTCGTAGAAGTCGACAGAGGGAAAATGAAAACCAGGACAAGGGCAGCATCTTGCTGGAACATCTAAATAAACAAACTGCGAAACTGCAAAATCCCCTCAAAATTACAGCTACCAACTTTTCTGGCAATCTTCCATAGATTCTCATGGGGGCCTATGTTCAGTAGTGGACTAGTGATAGGCTGAAATGATGATGACGATGATGATCATATATTTCTTGAGCTTATCATGTTGCGACATAGATGACGCTACAAATATGATACAAAATTGTAAACCCTGAATCCCGATAAGTATAACAAAGGACCCAATTATCTGTAAGGTAAATATTAAAGAAACTAGACTTATTTGTTTAAGTGGTAAAGATAAATACCTGATAGCAGTAGACCTGCGCGGAGGACTCGTGTGTGACGAGATGGATCTGCATCGCCTTTTTGAAGAGGAAACGTTTACCACAACGCGGGCATGCGTATTCCTTCTCGCCATTGTGAATACTAGAAATGAATACTGAAATGTTCAACTACACAAAGTCATCATCATCATCAGCCTGCTAAAGTCCATTGCTAGACATGGGCCCCAAAGGCAGGACTTGGCAGTAATCGCCACGCTTGGCAGACGAACTGGCGATCGACCGGCACCGTAACAAATGAAATAATTTGAAGAAGTAAAAAATTGTTACTTCTCTTTGCTAATGTCTGGTGAAATTTTTTTATTATAGCAAGAGGTAGGATATGTTCTGCCTTGAAGCAGTAGTGTGCAAACATTACTGTGTTTCGGTTCGAAGGGCACTGTGAGCTAGCGTAATCACTGGGCATATGAGACTTAAGAACTGATGACTTCGGCTATTAGGCGCAGTTTGGTGTTCGACAGAAAGGTTCCTGGTGGCACATATAACACAATAACGTTTTGTTCGTGTAGTTACATTATCTAAAAAAAAAGAGAGGCAGCGTCGTCTAAGGTGCGAGGTTTCCGTTACCATCCTCTCAAGCTAGAAGAGGTCTTTATTCACCGGTGAATTCCTAGCGGGTGATGATAAAATTTAAATTGTAACAAATTTAATCACTTAATCCGGCTCGAGAAGGACCAAATATATAGATTATTTAACGCCGCAACCATTTTGGGCTAACTCATAAATTAAGGTGAAAGACAAATACTCACAAAAGATGCGTCCGCAAAGAGGTGCGATCTCTGAATGTTTTCCCGCACAACTCACATTTTTGGCGCTCCGAGTGATTTTTTATATGGTTCCTAAGTTTTCCCAGTGTGCTGTAGAAAAGAAATGGTGTGATGAGAAGAGATGTAAGTTTAAGGATAGTTAAGTTCTGAGTATACAAGAATTATTCTGTTGTATTCAAACAGCGCATCCATCAGTGGGGTACGCCCAATAAGCAAGAGTGATGTGGTCGTAGCGCGGTGTGTGTGCTTACGTAGCGCGGTGTGTGTTCTTACGTAGCGCGGTGTGTGTGCTTACGTATCGCGGTGTGTACTTACGTATCGCGGTGTTTACTTTAGTATCGCAGTGTGTACTTACGTAGCGCGGTGTGTGCACTTCCTAGCGCGGTGTGTGTACTTACGTATCGCGGTATGTACTTACGTATCGCGGTGTGTGTACTTACGTATCGCGGTGTGTGTACTTACGTATCGCGGTGTGTGTACTTACGTAGCGCGGTGTCCGCACACCGAGCAGGTGTGTGTGGGTGTGGGCGCGCCGTGAGCCCGCGCGATGTGGTCCGGCACCACATCAGTGTGTGTACTTACGTAGCGCGGTGTGTGTACTTACGTAGCGCGGTGTGTGTACTTACGTAGCGCGGTGTGTGTAATTACGTAGCGTGGTGTCCGCGCACCGAGCAGTTGTGTGTGGGTGTGGGCGTGCCCTGAGTCCGCGCGATGTGGTCAGGCGCCACATCAGTGTTTGTACTTACGTAGCGCGGTGTGTGTACTTACGTAGCGCGGTGTGTGTACTTAGTAGCGCGGTGTGTGTACTTACGTAGCGCGGTTTGTACCTACGTAGCGCGGTGTGTGTACTTACGTAGCGCGGTGTGTGTACTTACGTAGCGCGGTGTGTGTACTTACGTAGCGCGGTGTGTGTACTTACGTAGCGCGGTGTGTGTACTTACGTAGCGCGGTGTGTGTACTTACGTAGCGCGGTGTCCGCACACCGAGCAGGTGTGTGTGGGTGTGGGCGTGCCCTGAGTCCGCGCGATGTGGTCTGGCGCCACATCAGTGTTTGTACTTACGTAGCGCGGTGTGTGTACTTACGTAGCGCGGTGTGTGTACTTAGTAGCGCGGTGTGTGTACTTACGTAGCGCGGTTTGTACCTACGTAGCGCGGTGTGTGTACTTACGTAGCGCGGTGTGTGTACTTACGTAGCGCGGTGTGTGTACTTACGTAGCGCGGTGTGTGTACTTACGTAGCGCGGTGTGTGTACTTACGTAGCGCGGTGTCCGCACACCGAGCAGGTGTGTGTGGGTGTGGGCGCGCCGTGAGTCCGCGCGATGTGGTCTGGCGCCACATCAGTGTTTGTACTTACGTAGCGCGGTGTGTGTACTTACGTAGCGCGGTGTTTGTACTTACGTAGCGCGGTGTGTGTACCTACGTAGCGCGGTGTGTGTACTTACGTAGCGCGGTGTGTACTTACGTAGCGCGGTGTGTGTACTTACGTAGCGCGGTGTCCGCACACCGAGCAGGTGTGTGTGGGTGTGGGCGCGCCGTGAGACCGCGCGATGTGGTCTGGCGCCACATCAGTGTTTGTACTTACGTAGCGCGGTGTGTGTACTTACGTAGCGCGGTGTGTGTACTTACGTAGCGCGGTGTGTGTACTTACGTAGCGCGGTGTCCGCACACCGAGCAGGTGTGTGTGGGTGTGGGCGCGCCGTGAGCCCGCGCGATGTGGTCGGCGGCCACACCGGCACGAGACCACGCCGCGCCGCACTGCACGCAGCGCCATCTGCGACACAGATAATGATAACGATAAATGTCTTTAAAATGTCACATACACGCATCCTATGCATCCTAGCCTACCTCCGATGTTATCCCATCAGCGTTACATCGGGTGCACTTGCGGCACTATAATATCTCCTGCGCAGTTGATAGCTCCCGACAATATTCGGTAGTTGTCGCCGTGGTCGACTTACTTGTCTTAACCTAGTCGTACTATGTAACGGTCGTACGAAATCAGAGCTAGGTTTAGAATGCAGTGTCAGAGACACGGGGACAAACGAACACAACCAGAAAACCGACAATTTGTGTTATTTACACTAATGTTGGTAGGTAAACGTTTTTTTTTTAAATTATTCCGTGGAATAAATATTACACAACCAAAAGTCTCATTTCTCGAAAGAGACGAATGCAGTAAAATGACTGTTGGCACATTCTGCTATCATGGGAGAACTTGCAACATATTCTTCACTTTATTATATATTCCTCACGCGGTCGTCAAAGAAAACTTACCTGACTCGGTGTCTTCTCCTGTGAGCGCAAAGAGCGTGAGCGTCTCTACAGCGCACTCTGCAAATGTTGCACACCTCTGACCCCGACTCCTGCGCAACACACCCAATCAGGTGCCGAATTTTTGGCGCCGATTTTTTTACAATTGAAAATCTCTTTAGAATCGCTGTGTTTTGAAACTAGATGAAATAAAAGAGCGACACTAAAAAGAGACAAACATATACACCTGATAGCCGTAATAGCTCAGGGGCTAGGCGCTCGGTTTCAATTTCATAGTACGCGAGTGACCTGGATTCGATTCCCGATGCCGGCACCGCTAAAATTTGTTAACTGCAATTTTAAGTGCTGTTTTACCACGTGCTTAGCGGTGAAGGAAAACATCGTGAGGAAATCTACATGTCTGAGAAATAAAAAATATTTCGAAGACACGTGCAGTCCGCCAACCCGCATTGGAGCAGCGTGGCGGATTCTTCCTAGCTCCAAAACCCCTCTCAGAAATGAGAGGAGGCCTGTGCTCAGCGGTGGGACATTTATAGGCTGAAACTTTACTTTACTTTACTTTATATTCATCTATTGGATTTAGCCTGCGAGAGAATGAGATAGAATAACATATTCAAGAAATTAATTTCGAGAACATCGTAGTCATTCGTAATGTCCTATACATCCCGGCAGGTTGCGCTTAGGGACGATGTGTATATGCCACAAAAAATATAATGAGCCGTATCGTAGCGTGATACCATGACACCATGCGCTGTTGGGTGCACAGTGCAGTTTAATTCCTTACTCGCATTTTACGAGATCCATTGGATGAGATGGAGTGGTAGTATTCTTTTAACGAGCCGCCACCACACGGCATTGAGTAAAAAGCTGTTATTTTGTTATCACAAACAGACACTTCAATTTTATTTGTTTATATAGATGAAAGAGATGTATGGACAATTATTAACCATGTGGTAGTTTAAGCCGTGTGGTGGCGGCTCGTTAAAAGAATACTACCACTCCATCTCATCCAATGGATCTCGTAAATGGCGAGTAAGGAATTAAACTGCACTGTGCACCTAACAGCGCATGGTGGCGATGGGCTCACCACCTATCACACCGAGTGCATTATATTGTTTTGGTGAAACGTGGATTGTGGCATTCATCTGTTTTTGCAGTGAGTGCCCAGTCTCTGACTACCCTTTATGGGATACAGACGTGATCTTATGTATGTATGTAGTTGAAGAGAATCTACCATCGCATCCCGTGGGTGTCGTAAAAGTCGACAGAAGGAAAATGTAAACCAGGAGATGGGCAGCAGCATCTTCCTGGAACATCTAAATAAATAAACTGCGTTTGCCAACCCGCCTGCCAAGCGCAGCAACTATGGCAAAATCCCTCCAAAATGAGAGCTACATTTGTGGCAATCTATGTGGGAGGCCTATGTTCTGCAGTGGACTAGTGATAGGCTGAGATGATGATGATGATGGACTGTTATGCTGTATGGACCGCGTGACCTAGTGGTCGGAGTACCTGACTTCTAAGCCGCGGGTCCTGGATTCGAATCCCAGCCGGAGCCAATATTTGTGCTAAAACATAAATTGTTGGTTTTCGGGTCTGGTTGTGTTGTGATTGTCTACGTGTTTCTGACACTGCATCCTAGCCTGCCTCCGATCTTATCGCATCGGCGTTACATCGGGCGCGGGTAGGTTGGGGACGAGCGAGTGCCTCTGTGTTTGCGCGTACGCTCGTGGCACTATAATATCTCCTGCGCAGTTGATGGCTCTCGACAGTAGACGGCAGTTGTCGCCGTGGTCGAATTCGGCTAGGAGAACATCATCATCATGCTGTATGGACAAATATGACTCACCGGGTCATGTTTCTTCATGTGATTGACCAACTTGAAGCGGTGGTTGAAGCCGAGGGCGCAGTCGTAGCAACGGTACTCGTGTCTGGTGAACGTCTCACTGCCGAGCGACCTCTGCCGCTCCTCTTCCACCTTGGAAAAGGGGAGATCACGACCCTTTGGTTGGGGTTGGAAGGGTACCGGTGGTAGGATTCCTATGCACGAATCCGTCTACGTAGGTACCAAACTAGGCCAGTTACTGTGCCGTGAGGCAGTACGCCAAACCGGCAATTACTGTGTTTCGGTTTAAAGGGCACTGTGAGCTAGCGTAATCTCTGGGCATATGAGACTTAAGAACTCATGTCTCAGGGTGGCGGGCGCAGTGTGGTGTCACACAGGATTGTTCTGGGTGACACAGCATCTGTTATGCGCAGACGTTGCATTTACCATCAGGTGAACGTTTTGCTCGTCCCGGAATCATCAATCATCTGAAGACAACATGCATACAGACACACCCATTTCCCATCACGGTGCTGAGTCAAAAAATTCATACCCTCCATTGCGTCCCCACGATCAGTATAGTGACAGCATTGCATATTATGGTGTTATTCAGCGCGAACAAAGGCTGCCCTTGCCGTGTGGAATGGGCTTAAGAGAATCTACCACCCCATCTCATCCCGTGGGTGTCGTAAAAGACGACAGAGGGAAAATGAAAACCAGTAGATGGGCGGCAGCGTTCTAGGGACATATGAATAAATAAACTGCGGTTGCCAACCCGCCTGCCAAGCGTTGCAACTAAGGCAGAATACCCACAAATAGAGAGCTACAAACTTTTGTGGCAATAAAGGGAGGCCTATGTTTAGCAGTGGACTAGTGATGGGCTGAAATGATGATGTGATGATGATGAAAGACTGTCCGTGCAATAGCTTAGTCGCCTCTTACGACACCTCGGTAGGAAAGAGACAGGTCCGTCTAGGTAGGTACCACCCCAGGGTCAGTTATTCTGCCGTGAAGCAGTAGTGTGCAAACATTGCTGTTTCGGTCTGAAGGGCACTGAGAGCTAGCGTAATCACTGGGCATATGAGACTCAAGAACATATGGCTCAGGGTGATGGGCACATTGTGGTGTCACAGCATCTGTTATGGGAGGACGTTGCACTTACCATCAGGTGATCTCGTTTCGTCACCAAAGGCGTATGTTCAGCAGTGGACTAGTGATGGGCTGAAATGATGATGACGATGATGATTGAAACTGCAATCGCCAATTTTAACGAACCAATTTGAATGTTTTAATCGTTTTAACACTTTATGCTATAAAAAAAAAGGTGCTGTTTTATTCTGCCGGTCTACACCTGTCACATATAGTCACAACATGTCTCCATCTCCAGAACTGTCAAAATTAACGTCACTTTTTTATTGAGATTTTGATAGAAAAATATCATCATCAAACTTCCGACTTTTCCGGTGGATTTTCCGAACATTTTCTATCAAAACAAAGTCAGCCAAATCGGTCGAGCCCTTCCCTTCCAGAGTAGAACAGCACCTACCTCTTTCCTATCGAGGTGTTGTAAGAGGCGACCAAGCTATTGTACGGACACACGGACAGAATTTATTCGTACAGAGTAACACCAGAATAGTAACACCAAAACGGCAACGTGTTCCGCCTCCCGTCACGTCTCATTTTCCACGGGGGCGAAAAGTGGGCTACATGTGGCCTCTGTCTACGTAGATAGAAGAAGACTACCAACTTATTCCAGCAAACAGATTACCTCCTCCCAGCTCAGCACAACCATTTCCAGCTGTCCGCTGTCCACATTCAGCTGCTGCAGCTTCTTGCTTACTCTGGAGTTATTCACTACCCCGGCCGGTTTCTCGCGCTTAGGTGCTGGATGCTTCCGGCGATCGATTTTTTTGTCTACGAAAAGAAGGAATAGACAGTGAGAACTTATAGGCTCGTGCCTGAATGGCGGCGCGCGGGTGTAAAGTGGGCCAAGTGTGTGGTCTCTGGCTACCCCTGTATGGGAAAAATGCGTGAATGTACATATGTAAGTTAGAGACATGGGGATAATCACAATCGCAACCGGATCACCGATCGAGAACACCTGACGATAAATGTCACTTCTTCTCTTCTATTTGATCACCCTGTAAGAGTTCACTGCTCGAGATAAGCCTCACCTAAGTTAGGAGGATGTGCCGTAGTCGCAACGCTTGGCAGGCGGATTGGTGATTGCAGTGTCAATCATCATCGTCATCGTTCACTGCTCTATCACTAGTCCACTGCTGAGCATACGCCTTTGGTGACGAAACGAGCAAAACGTTCACCTGATGGTAAGTGCAACGTCCGCTCACAACAAATGCTGTGTCACCTAGAATATTCCTGTGTGACACCGCACTGCGCCCGTCACCCTGAGACATCAGTTCTTAAGTCTCGTATGCCCAGTGATTACGCTAGCTCACAGTGCCCTTCAAACCGAAACACAGTAAAGCTTGCACACTACTGCTTCACGGCAGTAAAACTAGCCCTGGGGTGGTACCTTCCTAGACGGATTCCTGCATAGGAATCCTACACCAGTAACCCCACAGATTGTCACAAATATTTGTAGCTCTCATTTTGGGAGGACTTCGCCATAGTTGCCACGCTTGGGAGGCGGATTGGCAACCGTAGTTTATTTAGTCAGATGTTCCAGGAAGATGCTGCTTCCCATCTCCGGGTTTTCATTTTCCCTCTGTCGACTTTTACTACACCCACAGGATAAGACGGGAGACAGATTCTCTTAAGCCGCCACCACACGACGAACGCACTCCGGACTACTAGGGAAATATTATAGTGCTGCAACAATACGCGCAAGTACTCGCTTGTCCCAACCTACCCGCTCCCGCCCGCCCATGCGATAAGATCGGAGATAGTCTAGGATAGTGTCAGAAACGTACAGTTTCTCTTATTTTCTATCTTTGCTTTTTTTTTAATTGGATAAAGTGACTAGACGAGAAAAACGCCCACCTGATGGCACGGTCTGCCCAAAACAAATGCTGTGTCACCCAGAACATTTCTGTGTGGCACCACACTGCGCCCTGAGACATCAGTTCTTAAGTCTCATCTGCCCAGTGATTACGCTAGCTCTCAGTGCCGTTCAAACCGAAACACAGTAATGTTTGCACACTACTGCTTCACGGCAGAACAACTTTCCAGAGCTACTTACCTTCCTTTTTCTTCTTTCTCTTCTTAGATTTACGTTGTTCTATTAAAGAATCTAGTGCCGCGTCTTTCTTGAGTTTCAGCGGTTCATCATCGGATTCATTGAAGTCTTCTGTTTTTGTCTTTCTTCTGCATTTTCTTGATTTGCTCTTATGTTTCGTTACTTCATAGTTAAATGGGTCTGATTTTATAACTGCCTGGAGAGAAGTTCATTTTTTAACAATGACCCACGTAGCGACATCTATGTCGCCGCATGTGAAGCTCAAGAAATATCTCATACGACCATCATCGCGCTATTAAAGTTTCGGAGATCATCGTCATCATCATCATTTCAGCCTATCACCAGTCCCCTGCTGAACATAGGCCTCCCCCATAGATAGCCACAAAAGTTTGTAACTCTTATTTTGGGGGGATTTTACCATAGTTGCCACGCTTGGCAGGCGGGTTGGCAACCGCTCTTTATTTATTAAGATGCTCCAGGCAGGTGCTGCTGCCCATCTCCTGGTTTTCATTTTCCCTCTGTCGACTTTTACGACACCCACGGGATGAGATGAGGGTGGTAGATTCTCTTGAGCCGCTACCACACGGCAGATGCGATCTATATATATATGACATCGAAAGATTACTGATTTCCTCTCCTCCCCAGGTCACACCGTTGGATTTGGAGGGTAGCTACTTTTTCCTAGGCAATATCATCCGCTTACCCCACTCTAGAACGTTTCCTGTATCGAGGGGTTTTACAGACATGAATTTCGCATCTCTAACACAAACAGACCCGAAAACTTATGATCTGTTTGCACAAACTTGGCTCTGGCTGGGATTTAAGCCCAGGACTTTGCAATAGGCATGGAAACCAGCTACTCTCTCCATTAGGCCACACAGTAGGCTAATCAAAGTAATGAGTTAAGGTGAAGGTAGGTGAAGATTTAAGAGCAATTATATTTCATCAAATTGTTTTATAAAAAAGTGACTGTATCCTGTAGAATGGGCCAAGGCGACACGCTAGAGGTTCGTGTGTTTAGATTGGTCAAAACTAGAAATACTTTTCTTAGTAGATCCATAAAATTTTATGACAAAATTCCTAAAAGTGACAAAAAATTCCAAAAACTTGTCAAGAAGACATTATTAGATAAAGCATATTATAAAATAGATCATTACATAGAGACATATAGAATTCTCCTGGCTAACAAATATGTGATATTGTAATTAAATAATGTATTGCAGGAATCCGTCTAGGTAGGTACCACCCCATGTCCAGTTATTCAGCCATGAAGCAGTGTGCAAACATTACTGTATTTCGGTTTGAAAGGGCACTGAGAGCTAGTGTTATCACTGGGCATATGAGACTTAAGAACTCATGTCTCAGGGTGACGGACGCAGTGTGGTGTCACACAGAAATGTTCTAGGTGACACAACATTTGTTATGGCCAGACGTTGCACATACCATCAGGTGAACGTTTTGGTCAAAGAAATTTTGACTTCATCATCATTATTATTATATCAGCCTGTGGGCACATCAGTTCACTGCTGGAAATGGGTTATGTTCACCCATTGATTGCCACAAAACACGGTCATTTTTTTTTTCAACAAATTATAATAATCCATATACATCCCGCCGTGTGGTAGCGGCCAACAGAATCTACCACCCCATCCCATCCCGTGGGTGTCGTAAAAGTCGACAGAGGGAAATTAAAACTAGGAGATGGGCAGCGGCATCTTCCTGGAACATCTGAATAAATAAACTGCGGTTGCCAACCCGTCCGTCAAGCAAAATCCCTCCAATATGAGAGCTACAAACTTTTGTAGCTATCTATGGGGGAGGCCTATGTTCAGCAGTGGACTTGTGATAGGCTGTAACGACGATATACATTCTATAAATCCGAAAGTGTGTTTGTTTGTATATTGGTTTGTTTGTTTGTCCTTCATGCTCCAAAGGAGTGATTGATGAACCTAGTTTTTGGTATGCGGACAGTTTAGAGGCCCGAAAAAACATAGGCTACTTTGTGTCCTGGAAAAAATTATGGTGCCTGAGGGATAACAATGTACCTTCGTCATCATCATCATCATTTCAGCCTATCTAATCCAATGCTGAAAATAGGCCACCGTCATAGATAGCGGCAAAAGTTTGTAGCTCCCATTTTAGGGGATTTTGCCATAGTTGCCACGTTTGGCAGGCGGACTTAGCTCCGTCAAAGTGTAGTGGATTCGCGCGGGCGAAGCCGCGGGTATCAGCTAGCTAAAGAATATATGGATGACAAGGATAGGAGAATAGCTCCTGGGAATGAGGTGAACTCTGTCAAGCTATATTTATATAGGTTACTATTTTTTATTGTAAGTGACAGACGAGCAAAACTTCACTTATGGTTGTGCATTTCTGCCCATGACAGATGTGCGCACTAGAACACATACTGACACACACTGACCCTCACCCGGAACATCAGTCTTAAGTCCAATGCAAAGTATTGCGCTACCTCAGTGACCCCATTTTTGTATAGTAATAGAATCATGCGTACTGCGGAATCCATAAATGACAGGAAGGTAAGTTACTTTGCTAAGTCCGCATGCAAATTAAAAATGGGTATGTTACTAGTTATTGAGGCCCGCCCGCCCTCTCATAGCGTGCACAAGCAAACTACAACGCCACCAACCGCACCAGGTACCCTCACCAACCACTACATCCACACTAGATAATATCACACTGAGTCGAGAACACGACACGTGTTGCCCCAAAACGAGCATATAAGCGTCATAGACTCTACGACGCAGCCCCGACTCCCGGTTCCTGTGGCGGTGTTAGTTTGCTTTCCGCTACAGGGCGGCGTTCTTCAAAAAACTAGGTAATATATACCATTTTATATTTGATGCGATCTAGCAAAGTACTTACCTTCCTCACCCTATCAGTAGTCTCATATACTATATCACACTATGGAATGTTGACACATACTTTTTGCGGGTTCTATGTTTTAAGAAAACTGTTTCTGTTCTTCATAAGTTTCTGGTAATTTTTTTATGGATAGTTAGCGACGAACGAGCAAGCGATCACCATGATAAATGTGCTAACATTTACCCATAACAAATGCTATGTCACCCATAACATTTCTTTGTGACACTCACACTGCGCCCGTCGCCCTGAGACATCAGTTCTTAAGTCTCATATGTCCAGTGATTAGCTCACAGTGCCCTTCAAACCTGAAACACAGTAATGTTTGCACACTACTGCTTCACGGCAGAATAACTGGCTCTGGGGTGGTACCTATCTAGACGGATTACTGCATAGGTAATCCTACCATCTTTATCTTCGTCACTACTTTAAATGAAAATGATTCTATTCTCTTCATACCTTAACATCCTTATCTTCAAAGTCATCATGTGACTCCTCATTAATATAAAAACCATCATCCCCAGCATCATCTTGGTCCTCCACTTTAATAAACGCTAACGGCTGTGTCTCTAGAGATTCTGGTACGGTTTGTGATTCTTGACTGAGGCAGTCCGTCGAAAGGCTGTCATCAAATTTTAATTCTTTCGTTATCTCCAACTCTTCCTTTCTCAGTTTCGATAGAGGTGACAGGTTCGTTGATTGATTGACCTGTAAAAATAAATCACACATTGTCTTATGTAGTCCCTGGCGATTGTCTGTCCTTCTGTACAGACCTAATCTGACCGTGCTAATCTCGACAACCGTTTTGTATGCGGTTTTCACTGCTGTAATTTGCCTTGCTGGTAAAAAAAAGTAAACTAAATGCCTATAAATGTCCCACTGCTGAGCACAAACCTCCTCTCAATTCTGAGAGGGTTTTGGAGCTAGGAAGAATCCGCCACGCTGCTCCAAAGCGGGTTGGCGGACTTCACATGTCCTCGAAATATTTCTATTCCTCGGACATGCAGGTTTCCTCACGATGTTTCCCTTCACCGATAAGCACGTGGTAAATCAGCACTTACAATTGTAGAACAATTATAGAGGTGCTGGCACCCATAACAAATACTGCGTCACCCAGAACATTTCGGTGTGGCACTACACTGCGCCAGTCACCCAGAGACATTTCTTAAAACTCATATGCCCAATGATTACACTAGCTCTCAGTGCTTTTCAGACCGAAACACAGTAATATTTGCACACTTCTGCTTGACTTCAGAATTACTGGCTGGGGACTGGTACCCACCTAGACGGATTCCTGCATAGAAATCATAGCACTAGTAGAATTAAAAATTGTTTCAGGTCTTATAGCGGAGCATTAATATTCATCATCATCATCATCATTTCAGCCTATTACAGTCCACTGTTGAACATAGACCTCCCCCATAGATTGCCACAAAACACGGTCCTGAGCCACCTGCATCCATCGACTTCCCGCAAAACCGTGCAGGTCGTCGCTCCATCTAGTGGGGGGTCGCCCTACGCTGCGTTTGCCGGTACGAGCTTGCCACTCGAGAACCTTTCTTCCCCAACGGTTGTCGGTTCTCCGAGCTATATGGCCGGCCCATTGCCACTTACAGCTTGCTAATTCCTTAGCATCCCTAGGATTAGCATTAATATTATTAGGGAATTAAGTCAGAAAAAGTTTGCCAATACTGTCAAATATTGTTATGTTTATTTACTGAGTATATTACTTTAATAACTAAATATCTTTATTTCTTTAAAACTTTATCGTTCACCTTAATATTGAGGCCGATGGGTATCTGGCAGAGTAGAATAATAGAAGCACCTACCTCTTTCCTACCGAGGTGTCGTAAGAGGCGACTAAGGTATTACATGGACAGCCTTTATACGTGCAGAATAACAGAATAATTTACAATTCGGTCACTATACTGCTCGTGGGAATGCAACATGGAGTCGAGAAGTTCTTGACTGGTACGAAAATGGCGTATTTCCCGCGAGAGCGAAAAGTGGGCTACGTGAGTGGCCTCTGCCAATAAAATATATTATCCTTAATGTTTGTAAAACGCACTCACGACACAGAAGAAATCTTACTGTGGGCCACCTTTTTTTTAAATAAAAGAAAAAAAATAAGGTTGAGGAAAAAGTCTCGAAAGTTTATTTACATTTAATTACAGCTAATATGTGCCATTTTGTTCGATGACTTTTTGCCATCTTGAAGATAGTGACATGATCCCATTGCTGTAGTTGTAAGTTCTGAGCACAAAAACTTGACAAGTAGTTTTGGCAGTCCTTTCTTGATGTTGCCTTGACCTATATAAAGAATTCTGATGACACCTAAACAGGTGGAAATCTGAAGGTGAGGTGAGGTCAGGGCTATATAGCAGATGCATATGCTCCCAGTCAAACTCTTAATTTTTGCTGAGTGGCTAAAGATGTGTGTGGTCTAGCATAGTCATGATGAAAGACCACACTCTTTCTATTGATCAATTCCTGGCAGCTTTCTCTCAACTACTTGCTTTATTCTCATCAGATGTTGACAGTAGAGATCCGAATTGATGGTTCTGTTCGGTAGAAGCTCATAATGAACAACACCCTTCCAATCCCACCATACACACTGCATCACCTTATTGCGAGTTAACCTCGGTTTTGGCACAGTCTGTGAAGCGTGATCGACCTTTGACTTCGACCTTTTTCGCACGTTCTTGTTGTACGTGATCCACTTTTCATCACCAGTTATCAACCTCTTTAAAAACGGTTCGGTTTCATTACGTCTCAATAGAGAATCGCAAATGAGTACACATTTGATTAAGTTTCTTTCAGTGAGCTCGTGTGGCACCCGAACATCGAGCTTTTTTGAGTACCCAGCATTTGTCAAATGGATTAAAACTGTTTTGTGGTTAATACCCAGTTCTTCAGCTATGTTGTAACTACTGATGCTGATCTTGCTCCACTTTTTCAATAATTAAATTTTATCTGAACAAGGCATCAAAATTCCCAGAATGAAAATGCTTAAACCAACTTTGTGCCACTCCTACTGACACTGCATTAGGTCCATAAATGTAACAAATTTCTTTCGCAGCTTGCAGTGCATTTTTTCCTTTTTTGTAATCTTCATTAGATACACCCATTTGACAGAAAAAAACAACAAATGAAAAATAGCTGGAATCAACATTTCACTAATTTGTTTCTCTTTTTGGAATGTAACCTTTTTATTGTCATCAAAACCAGCCAGATCCAGACAGAACAGACAAAGAGATTTTATTACAAGTTTATACATACAAGTACTATATGCGAAAATACTTTTTCCCTGACCTATTAGTTCCCTTTGTAATACTCACCATATAATTCACTAGACTGCTGTGAGCTGTCCTAACTTGGCAAATGAACCTTGATATTTTTCTTATTATCGCCACGCACTCCCAGCACAGGAGCAAAGGTTGGCTTATGTAATTCTAGAACAAAGAATTAGAATACTTTTTTAATTACATTGCAACTGTGAAGTCCTTCCTGGCTGAGTCGGATACTGGCAACATTATCCAAATACTAGTCAGACTGCTATCCATTGTTCAGGTGATATCATATGTGGCAAGTGTGACTATAGCGAGAAACAGTGCCAAGTTCCAGATCAGTGATAGGTTTAATTTGGAACACCTGTTTCAGAACAATCTCAGGCACAACAATCGCACTTGGTACATAGAACACAAACATTAGTGTCACTATCTGACAGGTGAAATGACGTAGTTTCAAATGTAACATTTGTACTGACACAAGTGTACCAGAACATTCGAAATCTAACTGACATTTTGGAACAGTGAACTGGTTCACTAAAGAGCTACACTTTACTGGTCATAGGATTAATATGCAGGAATCTGTCTAGGTAGATACCATCCCCCAGGGACAGTTATTCAGTCGTAAAGCAGTAGTGTGCAAACATTACTGTTTCGGTTTGAAAGGCACTTTGAGCTAGCGTCTCAGGGTGATGGTCACAGTGTGGTGTCACACAGAATTTTTCTGGGTGGCACAGGATTAGTTACGGGCGGACGTTGCAGTTACCATCAGATGAAAGTTTTGCATGTTCATCACTTCCTCCAATAAAAAAAAACTCACGCCTAGTGCCACCAGTATACACAAACATATCCTAATATGTTTCACAGCATAATGTAACTCATTGATTTTCTGGAATAAAAAGTATTGTATGCCCTTCTCCAGGATCAAGCTATCTCTGTGCCGAATTTCGTCAACATCGGTTCAACGGTTTAGACGTGAACAGGTAACAAACAGACAGAAAGACATAGAAGAGTTACTTTCGCATTTATAATATTATGTGTGGAAACCTGCATGTCTCAGAAATAAAAAATATTTCGAAGACATGTGAAGTCCGCCAACCCGCATTGGAGCAGCGTGACGGATTCTTCCTAGCTCCAAAACCCTCTCAGAAATGAGCTCAGCAGTGGGACATTTATAGGCTGAAACTTTACTTTACTTATATCAGCCTTTACAATCATAGTTATGTAAAATCCCTAGTCACATTCATCAGATGAGGCTCTCTCTCAATGTAAAGATCGTCAACCAATGTTTTAGTAACTTTTTAATAAATCACTACTTAAGAGTACATATGAACAAGCATTAATGCAATTGTGCACATTTTTCGTTCAGTTACTGATAACTTTTCGTTGATTTTCGAGTAAATTCAAAGTATAGGAATAATTTTTTTTAATCAAAATTGTTAAAAATAATAAATAAAATCGGGCTACTGTTTTTCTGCTTGCCGTGGAATGCTCGATAACTAAGTTGGATCTACAACAATAAGCCCGAAGCCCCTTCTACTGCCCTGTTTTTAAACCGCACTGGTTATATCAACTTACTGAATCCTCAAGAAATCCGCTAAAAATTTGAAGAGTATGTTCATCAGTAACTGCAGTTAAACGTCTATCAATGCTCAGACAACCTTCGCATATAGAACCAAGGAAAGGCACTTGCACGGCTAAATTCATTGTTGATTTATTAAAATTCACAGTTTTAGGATAAACAAAGTTTGTGATGATTGTAACGTTCCTGTCAAATTACTTAATTTATTATTTTTAAAAATACACTACGACAACAGTGTATTAATATACGATGACAGCTTGTAACAGATAATATATAATCACAGAGTACTTTTTAATATATGGAAATATATAATACGATAGTGATTGACGTTATACATCGATTAACTTAATCGATGAAGTAAAGCTGCACCGCATTGAACCAATTTATAGTTGTTAATACGATTTGAACTTTGTATTTTCTGTCTTCAATTCCAAAATCGTCAGAAAACGATATAAAATCTTGTTTTAAAATCAAAGAATCGTAAATTTCTTTCTGTTTCAGGCATTTCAAGGGCGTCGCCATGGGGATCACGGAGCGGCAACTCCCCCCCCTCCTTCCAGAGGCTCGATTTTTATTGTTAGCCTTTTTACGGTTTCATCGGATACTGTGCGCACGGGCCAGAGGCCGCGTGCCAGTTTTGGTTTGACCAAAACCTTAAATACATAAATAAACCCGCAAAAACATAAATAAACTCCTACAAAGACCTGACCGTCCGAGGGAGGCTGCGGGCCTCCATTCGGACGTGGTCAGAAAGTGCTGAGACGTCCGTGTCGTCTAGCACGTTTCGCGGGCGCCGTTTGCGTCGGTTGTCGCGGATCTGGTCGGTAATTTGCTCGGGGCTAATGGGGTTTGGATGAACCGCGGCTTTTTCGAAAAACTGCCTTGATAATGCTTTGAAGTGTTCAGAGATTACGGGCATTTCACAGTCGCTGTGAAGGTCTACGTTGCGTTGATACCAACCGGCTCCTGGTGGTAGTTCAGCAAGAAGTCGATTTTGAACGCTCTGTAACTTCTTTAATTGATTGGCCGTCGTGTGAGCGAAAGCGACGCAATCATAGGCCATTACGGGTCGTATGCAAGTCTTATAGAGGCGAAGTTTGTGTCTAAGCACATTTTGCTTCAAAAGCAATTTAATGGATATAGTCGGCTTGAGATAAAAGCCGCTCTATTTCGAACGTTTTTTATGTATGCAACGAACGACATCGCTGCTTCTAAAGTGACCGCGAGGTATTTGACGCTCTTTTCCCAGGGAATAGGGCGTTCGAACAGGGTGATCGTGCCTAGTTGATCGTTGGCGATTGTGTGAATTCGTCTAGCGAGCTTTGGCGTGTCCTCTCGAGAATTGTCCGACTAGCTGAAGCTGCTAGCTGTAGCTTTCGTAAAATAAGTCGACCACTAAGTCTGCGCCGTACAGTTCGCCCCTTCTCAGTAATATTTGGCCCTGAGTGAGTAGCTCTTTAAGGCATAAACTATTATACTATCGGTATCTAATATACATATTTTTTCAATCCGAATACATACATACGTACTTACATACATACATAAGATCACGACTGTATCCGATATTATAAGGGGTAGTCAGAGACTGGGCACTCACTGCAAAAACAGATGACTGCCCCAATCCATCCATTTCTGTATATATATTTGTGTAATATATTTGTATAATACATTTGTGTAATAATACTTTCTGCTTAGCACGTTCAAACATACAAACTTATTAACTTTATTATAGTAGTAAGATTAAATAGACTTGAGAAGAACTATGTATTTTCTAAACCACCTATTAAGATATTAATAGGACATATGTAAAGAGCTAAAGTTCTTTATCTATCAAGTATCACCATGATCATCACTTCAGCCTACCACTAGTCCATTGCTGAATACAGGACATCCCATAGATTGCCACAAAAGTAGTGTAGCTCTCATTTTGCCATGGTTAATAGAATCAGGCGTTACTTTGCGGAAATCCATTATAATGAAGAAAAGTAAGTTACTTTGCTAAGATCCGCATGCAAATCTTAGCAAAGTAACTTACTTTTCTTCATAGTTGCCATGACCGGTAGGTTGGCAAGCCGCAGTTTACTTATTTAGATATTCCAGACAGATGCTGCTGCCCATGTCCTGGTTTACATTTTCCCTCCGTCAAATTTAATGACACCCACGAGATGAGATGGGGTGGTAGATTCTTTTAAACCGCCACCACTGTTAGTATCCAAAACTATATTGGATACTTACTGAGCTAGCGGTTTCACGAGCCTAAAATAAGTCGACCACATGTTTGCGCAGCGTATGACATTGGCCCTATTGGTAACGTTCTGTTTACAGAGTTACACCCGTAACTAAGATTTTGTAGGCCCTATCTCAAGCACCAGCCATCCACAACGTCATGTCTTTTATATTCATATTTTATGTTAAGATAATAACCGATAACAGCCTGTAAACAGTCCTATTGCTGGGCATAGGCTTTTGCTTATTTGAGAAGGTTTGAGAAGGTAATAGAAATGATTCAATTATGCCACACTACTTCTTGGTAAACAGAGAATTCTACTGAGCGTAATAATGGCATAGTAATAAGTGCATATTATTATTGGCCTTGATATATTATTCTTTATTCAGTTTTTATTATAATAAAACAAATAATTTTAATAGAATATTTAATCATCCACGTTCATGCATTATTTTTACATATTTGTACGAAAATTGTACATATAAAACATATTCACTCGAATCGATTACACATAAATAAAATTAGGGAACATCACTAAATATTGCAACAGTATTAATGTGCGAATAAATCGGCAATATTTTCGTTCGCTAAATAACTGTTACAATATTCATTGTAAGTCCACGCGTACACCCAAATACTGTCATGATCTTAATCTACGATTAATTGTATAAATAATCTTATAATTTAATTTTATTACAAAACAAAACATTTGAAACATATTCAGAAGTCTTGAAAGGTCTATCGTGATAATAAACCGATCAAGATATGGATTAGTTTCAAATTGTCTAACACTGTCATACCTTACGATATGTAGAAATTGTATACAATTTAAAAGTTGTTATCTAGTATAGATTACGTTTTCTATTGATTTAAGCCTATAAAATGGCTCCAGTGAGCTTAACATAAAATTGTACTTTTACGGACGCATCGAGCATAGACATGCCTTATAGATCTGTTAGTACATATAAACGAGAGTTCCGCGACAGCCTAAACATGGCTGCTTAATAAACAGAAGGAAACTATCGAGTTAATTATTCATTAATGTCTCACTTTTCTTCATTTAGATTGAAATTAAAAAAATAAAATTAATTTACGTCAAACAAACAATTAAGCGGCAATACAATGGCAGTTTATCTATAATAAAATATTTTGTAATAATAATAAATTATTACAAAGATTGATTCTGGCGCTTAACTGGCTGCTACTGCGGAAAGCTTGCTTCGTTCACCCGGCTGGAGTGATGAATAGATAAAGGTTGGTTTTAGATAAAAAGATAGTTATGATAATATGTATGCTCCTTCTGAGGGCATCCCTTTTTCAGCCAAGTTCGAACTGTCGGGAGTGACACTCGAGCTTTCCGGCGAAAACATGGCCGGCGTTTTTGGCGTCCACTTGAAAAGTGAGGATGGTGTTTTAATTGAATTTTGTAATTTCTGTGTATATTTTGAGTTTTGATGTTTAATATTGATAGTAAATTATGCAGCAAGTGCTAGTGGAAGTGTACAGTTCTTGGAAGAATCAATTTAAGAATGAAAAGAATTGTACTTTTCGATAAGTCTCCATCAGTCAAGCAAATCTTCAGTAAAAGTCAACTATCATTTTATTGTTGATCGACATTTTGAATTATCTATTGTCACTCTCGTGACTGACTTGACATTGGCAAGATTCAATTGAGAGGGGCCAATAAGGGGAATTAAAAGAAGAAGAAAATATCAATTTGACATTTGATACTATTTTGACAATCGCATCTGCTAATATTCTTCTTTAGCTTTAGTTGGCATTGCCTAAATAATTAAATCTGCCATTTTGATATAAAACCGTGTTTAGTCCAGGAAAAAATGTACTTTGTATTCCAAATAACACTTTTCTCTTTTCATACCTTTTACACAATCTGTGAAGCGTTCTGTGGGTAACAGAAAAGTTTGTATTAGCGCCTATTAATTTTTTTAAATGTCTCTTTGTACTATTTGTGCGGGTTGTAAAATTTTATTGTCCTTAGCTCACTGGTCTATCAGACTAGAATCTACCCTATGCTTTACAGCTTACGTACGTTTATTCACCACTTTGCTACCGAATGCTGGTTTCTTTTTATTGTATTGTTCACCTTCACTTATACTAGTGGATACTGAGATTTCGGTTACTGACTCCGATGCTTTCTCTGTGGACCCTGGGGCCATCTCGCCAAAGTATATGGCAACATCGTTGTCGTCCACCTCTTGAACTGGCTGCACAGTCTCAATATTAGGTGCTGGGACAACTATGGTGTGTGTTACTGAGTTGTCAGGCTTCAAATCGCAATCACTGTGTGTGAGATCTCCTCTGTGTTTGTCAATTACTTCGCGTTGCACTACGTGCTTTACATCTTTAGTACCTTGCGTCTCCTGGTCAGCTTCTCTTTGTGTGTTTTGTGATTTCTCTTTGGTATAGTCTATAGGTTCATATCCTTCTGGAAGAACAAGTCCTCCAAGATCAAAATTACCGATTTCAAAATTGTTTGCATGTTGAGAAGTTTGATGAGACACTTTCAAGTTGTTCTGGGGTTGTGACGGCTGTTCTATCGCTTGTAGGATGCTCTGGAGAAGACCTTCTGAAAGAAGCTGTTCGTGGGGTATAGAAGGTTGTTTTCCTTTTCCATCATCGGCCGATTGTATCTGTAGGGAGTACGTGGCCAAGTTACCTTTCACGGGGATTTCTGATCCCAACTGAGTAACTTGACTGTTGACCTCATTTAGATTATGACTAGTTGATACAAGTTTTTTCTGCAGCTGTTTGGCCTCTTCGCTTAGATTTCGAATCCTCTCTGACGTGTGGTAGATTTGTTCAGAGGCGAGGTTCAAGTTGTTGTCCTCTTTAAAGCTGTGTTTCCCTGATCCATCTCTCAGTGATTTACCTCTTTGGTTTGTAGATTTTTCTGTTTTCTCGTTTTTGATAGTATTACTTGGTAGAATGGTTTGTACGAGGGTATGTGAAGCTGTTGCAAGGTCTTTGGTGTTGTACGACACTGATTCACTTCCCGGCGCAGGCCTGTTGAAGGTGTTTTGAGGTGAACTTAAAGTTAGGTAGTTTTTCGAAAATGTGCTACCCAAGGAACTCAGACTGGCAACGTATTTCGATGCTAGATCCGATGGAATTCTCTCACCGGACTTTGCAGCTTTTAAAATAGCTTCATGATAGGGACAGTGCTTCAAAATAGCGGCGGCTTCGAGGTTAGTGAGATTAGCCAGTATCGTCCCGTCAATAGTGGCGGTTACAGCGTTTCTGATGGAACCGGATGCTGTGTGATCACCCACAGTCAGCAGCGGTGCAGAATACGAATCGATTGGCGAACCGTACAAATTGCTCGGCTGCTGTTGGGTCTGGAAGTTGATAGGGTTGCCTGAATGTGGCAGACTGTATAGACTGGATGGTTCGATTGATACAGAAAGTCCGTTGAACCCATGGTTTCCAGTTTGTAAATTTATATCTTTGATTTCCCTGATAGGTGGTGGCAGGTATGCTGGGCTAGGTTTTAAATGGTCTATTCCATGAGTATCTTTGTGGTGCACTGTATGGCCGATGTGTTGAATTAAACCTTCTGGTACGGACTCTCTAAACTTTATTGGGTGTTTGGGTGTGTTCCCTCCGGTATGTATTGAGTGGCCACCACCAGAGTACCATCCGTATGGTATAGGGAGATTTGCAGATGGTCTTAGTGGTGCTCCGTACTGACCTCCAGGCGGTACTCCATAAATACCTGATGGAGCTGTTAATCCTTTGGCTCCTTGCTGTCTTATCGAAGGCGGGTAAGGTCCATTGGATAAAGAATCTGGAGGGGGAGCGTTGTAGGAATCTATTTGCTTGTCATGCCCTGATGGTATAGCTGCTTGGACTATAGCTAAGTCTGCGTGAGGGTTACTGTTTTCTGTGTAATGCGCTTCGAAAATGGTTTTCGATTGGTCAATGTTATTCGAATCACCACCAACGATAGCGTTAAGATCTAGATTTGCTAAAGCATCTTGGTGCACGTTTGAGTAGCCTGTCGAGATTTGAGTGCCAGAGAATTGATGTCCTAGATCAATATTTGAAAAGGAGTTTCCGTCTAAGTTTATGTGGATATCCTGCGCTGTGGGAGGTGGTGGTGGTGGAGGTCCATAGTGATCCTCAATGTCTTGAACATGTTGAATATGAGATATACCGTTGATTTGATGTTCGACGTGTTCAATCGAGGGTTTCGATACTCCGGGTATTGGTTTCCACCCATCATAGAGCACGTGAGGAGGTGTAGGTGGGGCTGGAATACCAGGATGTGGTGGTCTTGGGTTAGGATCTGGCTGTGGGGGACCATAGTGGCCAACGTTATCAATATCGTGTATGACGATCTGGTCGTTCGGTCCAATAGGTCCCAGCGGATGTCCGGGAGGTCCATACGTGTCAGACGGTATATGGAAGTTGGGTTTCAAATCCAATGGCAGGCTGGTTAATGGAGTCCCATAGATCGGAGCAGGTAAATTGAATCCCAAGTCGACACTGGCCGAGTTACCAACATTCTGCTGGAATGCCACTTGCGGTAGAGATACGTGCGAGAAGTCGTTTGCCGGAAACTTTGGTTCATTAAATAGTGGTGTTCCATATGTCACTTTTGGTGGTCCATACACAGGTTTTGGAACTCCGTAGACTGGCTTCGGTACTCCGTACACCGGTTTCGGGAACGTTATCTTTGGAGGTTTGAAAGGTGCACTGTAATTCGGCTTTGGCAGGTTTATCTTCGGAGGACCGTAGGTTTTCTTCGGCGGTCCATAGGTCGGTTTCGGAGGACCGTAGACTGGTTTCGGAGGACCGTAGACTGGTTTCGGAGGACCGTAGACCGGTTTCGGAGGACCGTAGACCGGTTTCGGTGGACCGTAGATTGGCTTAGGAGGACCATATATTGGTTTTTGTTTTGGAGGACCGTACGTCGGTTTGGGTTTGGATAATGGCGGCGGTGGGCCCTCGTAGCTTTGGTTCGGGAACACCACAGGCGACGGAGGCCCGTATGCTCCCGGGGGCGTGTCCTGGAAGTTGTTGTTCTGGAACTCCGGTACACCATAAATTGGTTCTGGCAGTTGAACATCTGAAAGTACGATAAGGTTAAGGACATCAATAACATGCAATAAATCCTGTCATTTAAAATACTAAAATACTCATTTATGTGTATTCATCTTTCTGTCCTTATATGTCGTATATGCATATATATTTAAGTATGGAATATTTATATGTATTATATTTGTGTATATATAAATAATATATATATATATATATTTAAATTTTATTTATGTAGTTTATTGATTTGTTTTTATCAATTTGTACACTGCCGTCCTTATTTGTCGAATTTTAGTTTTTGTCCATCCAAAGGTTGCCTGGAAGAGATCGCTTTTAGCGATAAGGCCGCCCATTGTACCTTTTATTTATTTATTTTTTCCTTTATGTATATTTTCTTATAGTGTACAATAAAGCTATATTTAATTTAATTTAATACTCAAACCAGTGCTTCGCAAAGTAAGCGACGAGGTGAACAAAATTTTAACTCGATATCAACCAGAATATTTCTGCAACACAATGCGCCCTTCCCCCAGAGACCGTTGTTAAGTCCCATATTCCCAGTTACTACACTAGCTCTCAGTGCTATTCATATCGAAACACTGTAATGTTTGCGCACCGCTGCTTCACGTCAAAATAACTGTTCTTGCATAGGAATCCTAACATCAGTAAAATGTAAAGATCCGGAAAGAGTCCGCCACGATGCTCCAATACGTAATCTTCACCATGTTTTTCTTCAGCGTCGAACATGTGAGAAATCAGCAGTTAATATTTTTGATTCGGCCTTACCGATACACAGCGGTGTCACGACTTTTAACTACTACATTAAGCTGAGCGGGACCCTGTTTGCCCAATGCGCCACGTCACACGTGATAATATGAAGTCATTAATGGATGTGTCTGGGCAAACAAAATTTTGAGTATGCTGTATTAGACAGAATATCTAAGTTAGTTTTCGTCTGTCAACATCTAGTACCGTGGCGCCATTTTGCTTTCGTAAGCGTGGCGCCATTTTGCTTTCGTAAGCGTGGCGCCATTTTGCTTTCGTAAGCAATGTCAACCATCAAACTGACATAAAAAATATTTGGAGTACATAAAATTTTAAATTATTTATCTATGGCATCCCCCATAGATAAATAATTTGCGGGCGAATGATTTTAAGTATTTTTTTTATGAATTTTAAATAGATATTGTTATTGTAATTTAAAAAAAAACTTTTAACTTAGTGACCTAAACATAAACAAATATGTCAAATCAGTCAGCAAGCCTGTTTTGGTTCTGGACAAGCGCTGAACTCAGTCACTTAGACCTTAACTTTTTATGCTAAGTGTCTAACATGTCCGTATTCCCCCACGTGCCTTGTGGTGGTGGCTTAAGAGAATCTACCACCCCATCGCATCCCGCGGGTGTCGTAAAAGTCGACAGAAGGATAGTTAAAACCAGAATATGGGCAGCAGCATCTTCTTGAGTTATACATACATACATACATAAGATCACGACTGTATACCATAAGGGGTAGTCAGAGACTGGGCACTCACTGCAAAAACAGATGACTGCCACAATCCACGTTTCACCAAAACAATATAATGCACTTGGTGTGATAGGTGGTGAGCCCATCGCCACCATGCGCTGTTGGGTGCACAGTGCAGTTTGATTCCTTACTCGCCTTTTACGAGATCCATTGGATGAGATGGAGTGGTATTATTCTTTTAACGAGCCGCCACCACACAGCTATTGTATCTTGAGTATGTGTATCTTGAATTATCTGAATAAATAAACTTCGGTTGCCGACCCGCCCGCCAAGCGTGGCAACTGTCGACAACGCCTATGTTCAGCAGTGGACTAGTGATAGGCTGGAATGTTGGTGGTGGGGACACGCCCGATGATTGCAAAGCTGGACACTTTGTATGTTCGAAAGCGATAATTTGAGGAAATACGAATCTGGTGGTAGGATTCCTATGCAGGAATCCGTCTAGGTAGGTACCACCCCAGGGCCAGTTATTCTGCCGTGAAGCAGCAGTTCGCAAACATTACTGTGTTTCGGTTTGAAGGGCATTGTGAGCTAGCGTAATCACTGGGCATATGAGACTTATGAACTGATGTCTCAAGGTGATGGGCACAGTGTGGTGTCACACAGAAATGTTCTGGGTGACACAGCATTTGTTACGGGCAGACGTTGCATTTACCATCAGGTGAACGTTTTGCTCGTTTCATCACTTTATTCCATACAAAAAAAAATCATATGCAGGAATTATTTGGAGGAATTGACACTCACCAATGTTAGGTATGTCCAGAGGAGGTCCGTAAATGTCAGAAGGCAGCGGCTCGCCGTATGAGTTTGATAAACCAGACTCACGCTTCTGTGCTTGAGCACCTGGAAAGTTCAATTATAGATTAAAGATTTTTTTAGTGTGGTATTGGCATAAGAGAATCTACCAGCCCATCTCATCCCGTGGGTGTCGTAAAAGAGGGAAAATAAGAACCAGGAGATAGAAAGCAGCATCTTCCTGGAACTGCTGAATAAATAAACTGCGGTTCCCCACTTGTGAAATCCCCTAAAATGAGAGCTAGGAAACTCGTGTGGCAATCTATGGGTGGCTTTTGTTTAGATGAAATGATGATGATGATTATGTTTTTGGATTTTTTTGTATCCTCGACTTCGTTTGCGTGGACTTTTGGATTTGTTTAGACAGGTTATTAAAAACCGTAACACAGTAATGTTTGCACACTACTGCTCTACCCAGACGGATTCCTGCCTAAAAATCATAACATCAGTATCAACTTTCTATAGGCCACATAAATATTGTACGATTCGTCCCGTGAGGGAATCCAAACCGAGGTTCATAGAGTAGAAAGAAAGAAAGAAAATAACTTTATTCGTTGCTACGCTCAATACAAACACATAAAAAACAAACACATAAAAAACAAACACATAAAAAACAAACATAAAAAACAAGCCGTGTGGCGGCGGCTCGTTAAAAGAATACTACCACTCCACCTCATACAGTGGATCTCGTAAAAGGCGAGTAAGGAATTAAACTGCACTGTGCACCCAACAGCGCATGGTGGCGATGGGCTCACCACCTATCACACCAAGTGCATTATATTGTTTTGGTGAAACGTGGATTGTGGTAGTCATCTGTTTTTGCAGTGAGTGCCGAGTCTCTGACTGCCCCTTATGGGATACAGTCGTGATCTTATGTATGTATGTATGTAAAAAACAAACAATTAACAATAAAAAAGTATTAAAATTCATATTGGATTGCAGCAACGAAAAGGACCCGACTCAGCATTATGCTACAGCAAAATTGCCGCAGCGCTTATATTCTGTCGGCACCACTAATCTAAAACCTAGCGTAGGAGCCATTCTATTGGTAATTGTTCTGATGAAGGAAAACATCGTGAGGAAACCTGCATGTCCGAGGAATAGAAATATTTCGAGGACATGTGAAGTCCGCCAACCCACATTGGAGCAGCGTGGCGGACAATTCCTGGCTTCAAAAACCCTCTAAAAAGATGTATATATTTCACTCAAATATACAATATCTAATTAATCAACTTGTCACTATCACTTGATTCGCTCTGTAGCTCGTCTCAACTCAGACTCTTCCCAACTCACTCTCCGGACGCGCTGATACTTATAAGCCATCGAAATTTCTAGAGCGCCGAGAAAATTCACGAACAAAACTTTAATCAGATACCTGGTTGTGAAGCTTCGGCGATGAGATCCTGGTCGCTGTCCCTAGAGATTAAGCCTGGAGGCGAGTCCTCCGCCAGCACAGCGACGCTAAGCCATAGCAACAGCAACTGAAAGAGGAATGGTTGAAGATGAATTATAATGTAGATTGAATAATAGTAAATTTCTCGATTTTATAATCGATAGCGCGGGGGGTGTCCAGGTACCACCGCAGTGTCACGAAACTGTAGCGACATCTTTGTCGCCACGTGAGAAACTCAAAAATATCTTAAACGCCTATCATCGCGCTATTAAAGTTTGCGTTTATGAACTATATATATGACATTTAAAGATTGCTGATTGGAGGAGACGTCCTCCCCAGATCAGACCACTCGATTCGGTAGCTACCCTTTCCCATGACAATATCATCTGCCAAAAACTATAGTGCACTGAGAGCTATTGTAAATACTGAGATTTGATAATGAAGAGATGATGTCTCAGGGCGACGAGCGCAGTGTTATGGGCAGACGTTGCACTTATCATCATGTGAAAGTTTTGCTCGTCTCGTCACTTTATACAATAAAATAAGACTATTGTAATTTAGTAACAAGATAGAAAGAGAAAATAAATGTAGTGTCTTATGGCGAAGTCGTCTTTCATTTACATCTTTGTCTTGTCTCTTCTTCCATAAAAAATCGCCCATCAAACACCAGTGCAATAATAGTACAATGACAGCTCATCTAGAATATCATGCGGGACGTATATATAATTTCGGTGATGTAATTGCTGTTAGCCTTTTTTGGCTTTTACAGCTTCATCGGATACTGTGCTTACGGGCCAGGGGCCCGCGTGCCTGGTTTGGTTTGACCCAAACATAATTAAATAAACAAACTCCTACAAAAACCTTGAAATTCGGACTGTAGCGCGTTCGCTGCGTGCTTGCGCGATTTAGAATATCTCAATATGATTTTAAGTCGTCTAATGACCGTCCGAGGGAGGCTGCGGGCCTCCATTCGGACTGTCGACTTGTGTGTCGGTAACTCTGGGCGGTGAGAACCGCCCTGGAAGACGGGTGTATCGTGTGAACGCGGTGTGACTGTCGACTTGCTGCGCGCCGCTCTCCTACGGCGGTCGCGCGTCGTGGTGCGTGTTATATTAAATCTCATGCGGGACGTGAATGTCAAACGGAGCCAGCGTTTTGGATTATTCATGACAACGTGAGAAGATCGACTAATTACTCTCGCGCCGATCTCACGTTTATCCTAGATACAATGAAAGCCAACGAACTAGTTTATCACGTAGTGTTGTAAAGCTTTCAACTCGATGTATCGATTAAATGAATACACTGATTACATTACCATAATGAACATAAATAATGACAATTGTTATTTGTTAAAAAAAAGTCTGTATTACAATTGTAATAGGCTTTAAATGAGAGACAGTATTGATGAGTTATTGTTTTACTGAATGAGAGCAAAACACACAGTCAACACAAAAACAATCTCGTAACCTCGATACCAACTATAATAAAGTCTGAGGCGATCCAATAGGTTGCAGGTGTGCAGGTTACCTAGGTTATATTTTCGGTGGTGTGATTGCTGTTAGCCTTTTTGGCTTTTACAGCTTCATTGGATACTCGCGTGCCAGGTTTCGTCGTCGTCGTCGTCGTAGTTTCAGCCTATCAATAGTCCACTGCTGAATATAGGCCTCCCCCATAGATTGCCACAAAAGTTTGTAGCTCTCGTTTTTCGGGGATTTTGCCATAGTTGCAAGCTTGTCAGGCGGGTTGGCAACCGCAGTTTATTTATTCAGATGTTCCAGCAAGATGCTGCTGCCCATCTCCTGGTTTTCATTTTTCCTGAGATGGGGTGGTAGATTCCTTTAGGCCGCTACCACACGGCTCCAGGCTGCCAGGTTTAGTTTGACCCAAACATAAATAAATATATAAACTCCACGTAACTAACTTCCAAATTCGATCACTGTCGCGTTCGCTGTGTGCTCATCACGAGGTCAAATATCTTAAAGTTTAAGGCATCTAATGACCGTCCGAGAGAGGCTGCGGGCCTCCATTCGGACTGTCGACTTGTGTCGGTAACTCTGGGTGGTGAGAACCGCCCTGGAACGCGTGTGAAGCGTGTGTACGCGGTGTACCGCGATGGCGATGTTATGTTTTGTATGGAAGTAAGTGATGTGACGAACAATTCGCTTTTACGGTAAGTGTCACGCCTACCACTTACGGAGCGGTGTCACCCAATTTCCACTAAAAAAATTCTATGCACTGCGTTTGTGCATCCTGAAACATCAGTTCTTAAGTCTTATATCTACTGGTGGTAGGAGTCCTTTGCAGGAATCCGTCTAGGTAGGTCCCACCTCAGCGCCAGTTATTCTGCCGTGAAGCAGTATTGTGTAAACATTACTGTGTTTCGGTTTGAAGGGCACTGTGAGCTAGCGTAATCACTGGGCATATGAGACTTAAGAACTTATTACTCTGAGTGATGGGCACAGTGTGGTCTCACACAGAAATTTTCTGGGTGACACAGCATTTGTTATGGGCAGACGTTGCACTTCCACCAGGTGAACGTTTTGCTACGTTTCATCACATTATACAATAAAAAAGAAATATGCAGCCAGTATCAGGGCCCCCAAAACCGAAAAACAGTTGTGTTTCCACACCACTTCTTGACGAGAGTATAACTGGCACTACGGTGGTAACCCTAACCTACCTTGGCAGATCGATCGATGTCGCGGATATCGATATGATGACGTCGAACACGTCAATCACTAGTCGTCCGGGAAAAAGCACGGTCGGCGGCCTGTTTACGTTTTTTCCTTGTCTTAGTGTATTGTTCACTTTATTAAGTTGGTATCACGGAAACACATTACTAATCCAATTAAAAGCAAAAACTGTCAGTCATAACAGTGGGAAGTAATGGAAGTAAACTACAGTGTCACTCGGAAGTGTGCACAATAGATCCGAGCTGATGTCCGTAGTAGGTTTTTTTTATAAGCGATTCCAAAAATAGGTGGAGGTTCTTAATAGGTCGGAATCTTAGTGAAGTGAAAAAGCGACACTAAAAAGAGACAAACATATACATCTATAGGATTTAGCCTGCGAGAGAATGAGATAGGATACAGATACAGTAGTTTCTGTTATATTTATATTTTCGAATTACTTCCACATCTTTGATTTCTTCGTAGATTTTGCTCACAGTAAGCTAGACAACAAAATCAAAAACAGTAATTGATGCTATATTACAAGGATATATTGATCAAATCCAAACCAAAGCACTCGTGTCATTTGTTTAAATTGAAAACTTGGAGTCTGCTTATGTAATGTAACATGCAGAGTAAAAATGCAAAGTAATTTTAAAAATTGGTAACATTGTAATAATTGTCATTTTAGGAATTTATTATTTAGAATAATCGTTATTTTCTTATTTATTTAATTGTAGCGTTAATTATTATTTCGACAATGGTAAGTTAGTTTAGGGTTACATGTTTTCCATTAATTGTAAATACTTGAATAAGATTTTTTAGTTTAAAAAAAAAAAACTTTTGTGACTCCGTTTTGTCGAACCAATAATTTATGAAACTGCTTTATATTAATATCATGTAAAAAGTATAAATGAGAAATACAAAGATGTCTGATAATTTCGTTTACAATCTTATCAGATATATATCTATTGTTAAAAAAAATTACTTAAAATAATGTTATTTTGAACACTGTCAATGAATTTTGATGTTTACTAAACACATCATTTTGTTAATTAGCAGTGGAAACTGTTTTTGGCTCTATTATTATGTCTATTTATAATGTCATTTTTCAATTTATTAACTCAAACTACCACCCTGTTTTTTACATAAATAATAAAAAGAAATCGGTGTCGTGAATCTCTGAACTTACTGGTGGTAGGATTCCTAGTGCAGGAATCCGTCTAGGTAGGTACCACCCCAGGGCCAGTTTATTCTGCCGTGAAGCATTACTGTGTTTTGGTTCGAAGAGCACTGAGAGCTAGTTAATCACTGGGCATTCACTTAAGAACTGATGTCTCAGGGTGACGGGGCAGTGTGGTGTCCACAGAAGTGTTTGAGTGACACTGTCGGTTTTACCAAGGGACGTCGAGCTAGTTAACACTGGCAGCAGATGTTGTGACTGGTTTTCACTTTAGAGCTGAATAGTAAAAACAGGATATGAGGGCATAATGTAATCAGCTGTGCCTGGACATGCTCACCCAGAAATAATTCTGAGTACACATACGCAAAATTCGAGTAGTCGCCATAACATGGTCACCACACGCATTAGTAATAAGTACCAATTTGCCGCTACGCACAAAAGCAAGCGCCGCGTTTTTGGACATGAGAAAACATTATGTTCATTTTAAATTTAAATAACATTTTTAGAGAACTTTCTAGAAAAACTGGTTTACTTTTAATGAACTGTTTACCTTGTTTCATATTGCTATAACTACTTACTTAATTAAGAAAAGCGCCGGCCCGAAGAAACGGCACCTTAAGCCTCGTATCCACTTGAGCACGCTCAGACGAATGGACCGCTCATTCGTCTGAGCGTGACTCAGCATCGCTATAGCTGTGCTCAGTGTGTCCAGTTACCGCTAGGCTCCTTCATGTCTTCACGTGCCCGTGTGGCTGCCGCGGCCTTTATTAAATTTCATAGCACTCGAGTGGCCTGGGTTCGATTCCCGGTGCCGGCACCACTAAAATTGTTAATTGCAATTTTAAGCGCTGATTTATCACGTGCTCGGCGGTGATGAAAAACATCGTGAGGAAACCTTCATGTCTGATAAATAAAAAACATTTCTAAGACATGTGCAGTCCGCCAGTCCGCATTGGAGCAGCGTGGCGGATTCTTCCTAGCTCCAAAACCCTCTCAGAAATGAGAGGAGGCCTGTGCTCAGCAGTGGGACATTTATAGGCTGAAACTTTCATTATCCCACGAGCCACTAATTTAAAACTAAAAATCTTATTTAAAACTATCAAATTCGCGAAATTCGACTCACTCTTGTTCACAGAGCGTCACGAATGAAAACAAATCTTTTACTGGTGGTAGGATTCCTATGCAGGAATCCGTCTAGGTAGGTACCACGTATTTTTAGTAAAATTACTTATTCGGATACTGTTAATCAATTTCTAGTTATGAATACCGTATGCGAATAACATATTGGTGAAATGGTAATGGTATTATTAAATAAAAAAAATAACTCTGACACATAAACGTATTTTAAAATTCCGCTATGGGATACTTCAACATGACAACCAGACATTTTACTGGTGGTAGGATTCTTATGCAGGAATCCGTCTAGGTAGCCCAGGGCCAGTCATTCTGCCGTGAAGCAGTAGTGTGCAAACATTACTGTGTTCCGGTTTGAAGGGCACTGAGAGCTAGCGTAATCAGTGGGCATATGAGACATAAGAACTGATGTCTCAGGGTGACGGGCGCAGTGTGTCACACAGAAATTCTGTGCGTCTTTGTGCGCTGACAAAGACTGACCAGGCTCGCCCTCATTCGGATATCTCCAACTGAGCGGCTCATTCGTCTGAGCGTGCTCAAGTGGATACGAGGCTTTAGGCAACTGGAATGGCTTCTAAACATACTAAAGCAGATGTAATTTTTTTTGTCTCAGTCTTTAATACGATTAATATTTGCATGTTGATGTTTCATTTTATAGCATTTTGCGTTTTTTGTTCGTGTGATAAAATAATAATTTTGTTATTAATTCTAAGTATGTTTTTTTTTTATTGTATACAGTGACGAAACGAGCAGAACGTTCACCTGATGGTAAGTGCAACGTCCGCCCACAACAAATGTTGTGTCACCCAGAATATTTCTGTGTGACTCCACACTGCGCCCGTCACCCTGAGACATCAGTTCTTAAGTCCCAAATGCCCAGTGATTACGCTAGCTCACAGTGCCCTTCAAACCGAAACACAGTAATGCTTGCACACTCCTGCTTCACAGCAGAATAACTGGCCCTGGGGTGGTACCTACCTAGAAGGACTCCTGCATAGGAATCCTACCTGCATAGGGATGTAACTATAAATATATAGAGATTATTTTTATTTTTACCTGTCTGAGACAGACCGAGGGTTGTACTGAAAATCAGCGCTGCGCATGATCTCGTCTCATGCTGAGTGTAGACCCTTTTGTTTTGTCATACTGCAGTGCAGACATACCTTTGATCGTTTTATATTTACCTGTCCGTATCTGTATGTACGAGGAGGTATCAAAAAGTAGTGAGAATGAGATAGAATATAATGACTATTGATAACTTAACAATTTATTTTATTACATAGTCTCCGAGACTCTCTACACACTGAGTCCAGCGCTTTCCAAGTCTTAAAACCCTTTCAAAAAAAAAGTTTTGTCTTGGTCTTGCAAAAAGCTCTCCACGGCATCCATTACCTCGTGATCGTCTTAGTACCTGTTTCCCCTTAAGTATTCTTTCAATTTGGGGAATTAACTTGGGAATTAAAGCCGCATAATATTGGCCTGTAATAGTGGTTCCACGCTCCAGGTAATACTTTGGGACTCAATCAACAATATAAGGGATATTGTTGATTGAGTCCCAAAGTATTGAGGCCATAACCTTGCCAGCCGATGGCCGTTTCCATTGCGAAGTTTGCTGTTTTGTCTCGGAATCAAAATTATGGACCCGTGTTTCGTCCGTTGTTACGAATCGAGACAAAAAGTTTTCAGAATCTTCTTGAAACTTGTCCAACAACAACTTCGAAATGTCAAGTCGATTTTGTTTCTGACTGTCGGTTAACATTCTCGGCACCATCTTGCGGGGACTTTTCTCACATTCAAAGATTGTTTCAATATGGATTGAATACTTCCATATGAAATGCCCGTTTCTTGAATTATTTAAGTATCGGATGGTAACTTGTTTTTGTTAGACAAAATCTCGAATTGGGGCCGACTAAATCTAGTCCAGTTCAACCCCAAGAAGACACAGGTTTGCGCGTTTACCGCTAAAAAGAAACCCTTCGTCGTATCACCTAATTTTGAGAGCACTCCCCTCGTTGCCTCAGCCAGTATCGGTATTCTTGGCGTCGACATATCGAGTGACGTTCAGTTTCGGGGTCACCTGGAAGGGAAGGCCAAATTGGCTTCCAAAAAGCTTGCCGTCCTCAGTAGAGCGCGACAGTGCTTCATGCCGGCCCAACGCTTGCAACTTTATAAGGCGCAGGTTCGGCGTACTGTTCTATGTGTTAGATATATATTGTGCTTATGGAGTACTGTTCTCATCTCTGGGCGGGGGCGCCCCAGTGTCAGCTACTTCCATTTGACCGCGTTCAACGGAGAGCGGCTCGAATCGTCGACGACCATATTCTATCTGATCGGCTTGATCCACTGGCTTTGCGAAGAGATGTTGCATCCCTTTGCATTTTTTATAAGATCTACCATGGGGAGTGTTCCGAAGAATTGTTCAGATTAATTCCAGCCGTTGATTTTCACCATCGCACATTGCGGCACAGCGCGAAATTCCATCGTCACCACCTTGATGGTTGGCATTCCAGCACAGTGCGTTTTTCGCGCAATTTTCTGCCCCGCACAAGCACCATATGGAATCTGCTGCCGCCAGCGGTTTTTCCGGACCGATACGACTTAGGGACCTTCAAGAAAAGAGCCTATTCCTTCCTCAAAGGCCGGCAACGCATCTGCTATTCCTCCGGTATTGTAGATGTTCATGGGCGGCGGTGATCACTCACCATCAGGTGAGCCGCTTGCTCGTTTGCCTCCTCTAACATTAAAAAAAAAACTCTTCGATCGCTCAATACAATTTTCACGACTTTCGCAACATTTTCTTGGGTGACTGACGTCGATGGACGGCCGCAACGATGTCCGTCTTCCGTGCTCGTTCTCCCTCCTCGAAATTGAGAAGCCCACCTTGCGACAGTGGAATACGGCGGAGCAGACTCTCCTAATGTTGCCTCCAAATCGCAATGAATCTCTTGCGTCGTTAACTTTTTTACATACATACATAAGATCACGACTGTATCCCATAAGGGGTAGTCAGAGACTGGGCACTCACTGCAAAAGCAGATGACTGCCACAATCCACGTTTCACCAAAACAATCTAGTGCACTTGGTATGATAGGTGGTGAGCCCATCGCCACCATGCGCTATTAGATGCACAGTGCAGTTTTATTCCTTACTCGCCTTTTACGAGATCCATTGGATGAGATGGAGTGGTAGTATTCTTTTAACGAGCCGCCACCACACGGCAACTTTTTTAAACAAAGGTATTTAATAACGGCTCGCACTTTATTTGTCTGCATTTACGAGAGCACGTTCCGACACGAAGCAAACAAATGACTACATTTAGATAAAAACAAAAGAGAATCGAAGATTTTTTTTCTTTATTAATATTACAAATATGTATCTGAGCTATGCCTGCCAGTATTTATTTTTTTTCTTACCAAGGAGTATGTCGTTCTCACTACATTTTGATCCCTCCTTGTATATAAATAGATTTTTTTTCCTTTTGTTAATATTACTTTTTTACATTTTACTCATTGTGTTTAAGTTTGTTAAAATTGTGTTTTATATTTTGGCTTGCGAGTACTGTTTTGTGATATGCAAATAAACTTTTATCTTATCATATCAACTTTGTCGCGAATAATAACACATGCCGTGGTAGCTCAGGGGCCTGGTTTTGCTCTCCTTTAATTTCATAGTAAGCGAGTAACCTGGGTTCGATCCCCGGTGCCAGCACCTCTAATATTGTTCTACAATTTTAAGTGCTGATTTACCACGTGCTTAGCGGTGAAGGAAAACATCGTGAGGAAACCGAGGAATAGAAATATTTCGAGGACATGTGAAGTCCGCCAGCCCGCATTGGAGCAGCGTGGCGGATTCTTCCTAGCTCCAAAACCCTCTCAGAAATGAGAGGAGGCCTGTGCTCAGCAGTGGGACATTTATAGGCTGAAACTTTACTTTTTTTTTAACACATGAGGCAGCTCAGAGTCGCTCAGAGAGTTATGGAAAGAGCTATGCTCGGAGTTTCTCTGCGAGATAAAATCCGTAACGATAATATCCGCAGCAGAACTAGAGTAACCGATATAGCCCGAAGGATAGGAAGGAGGGCCAGCCATATACCTCGTAGAACCGATAACTATTTTCATACGGTGCACCAAGGAAAAGTACTATTACAAATAGTATTTTCGCTTGGTGCACCGTGTGGTGGCGGCTTAAGAGAATCTGCCACCCCATCTCGTGCCGTGATTGTCGTAAAAGATAACCGAGTGAAAATGAAAACCAGAAGATGGGCAGCAGCATCTTCCTGGAACATCTGAATAAATTAACTGACATTGCCACCCCGACCACCAAGCGTGGCAACTACGGCAAAATCACACCAAAATGACTACATACTATTTTTTTTTATTGTATGAAGTGACGAAACGAGCAAAACGTTCACCTGATGGTAAGTGCAACGTCCGCCCGCAACAAATGCTGTGTCACCCAGAATATTTCTGTGTGACACCACACTGCGTCCGTCATCCTGAGACATCAGTTCTTAAGTCTCAAATGCCCAGTGATTACGCTAGCTCACAGTGCCCTTCAAACCGAAACACAGTAATGCTTGCACACTACTGCTTCACGGCAGAATAAGTGGCCATAGGGTGGTACCTACCTAGACGGATTCCTGCATAGGAGTCCTACCACCAGTGGTAGGATTTTGCCACTATTGTGGCAATCTGTGGGGTATGCCAATAGTTTTATAAGCCGATAGGTGTTTAGCAGAGTAGGATAGCATCTACCTCTTTCCTACCGAGGTGTCGTAAGAGGCGACTAAGCTATTGTACGGACAGCCTCGTGCAGAACAACACCATAGTATGCAATGCTGTCAGTATACTACTCGTAGGAATGCAATTGAGAGTAAAAAATTGTTAAAAACTTGGCAGCGAGGTGGTTCGCTACCCGTCAAGTCTCGTTTCCTGCGGGGGCGAAAATTGGACCATGAAAGTAGTCACTGCCCATCCATTATATGGGAAAAATGCGCTTAATGTATCATCATCATTTCAGCTTACCACTAGTCCACTGCTAAACATAGGCAGACCATAGATTTCCACAAAAGTTTGTACCTCTCATTGTGTGGAGAATTTTGCCGCTTTGTCGACTTTTACCTAGCCGTTACCACACGGCACGCTTAATGTATAAGTAAAAAAGTAAAGTTTCAGCCTATAAATGTCCCACTGCTGAGCACAGGCCTCCCCTCATTTCTGAGAGGGGTTTTGGAGCTAGGAAGAATCCGACACGCTGCTCCAACGCGAGTTGGCGGACTACACATGTCTTCGAAATATTTTTTATTTCTCAGACATGCGGGTTTCCTCACGATGTTTTCCTTCACCGCCGAGCACGTGGTAAATCAGCACTTAAAATTGCAATTAACAATTTTAGTGGTGCCGGCACCGGGAATCGGACCCAGGTCACTCGCGTACTATGAAATTTAAATGCGAGCGCCTAGCCCCCTGAGCTACCACGGCTCTCGCTGAATGTGTGCATGCAATAATTTTATAAAATTAACCTTTAGTATGTTAATCGATTTAAAACTTTAATAACAAATCACGACACACGGACGGAATGTCAAGCTACATTTCTAAAACAGCCGTATCGCGACACTCACTCGCATAAATCATCTCGTCATTATCTGTAATCATTCATCGCAAATTACTTTTTTGTCTGTGCAAAGGTGACAAGAAAACGGAATCGATTTCACGACGCAATGTCGGTCGCGGGAACCTAGAAATAGCTATTCCTGAGTGGGAACTGTAAAAAGCATTACATTATCGCTTTCATCGGGTATCGCGGTGTACATATCTTATTGAAAAGGTGGTAGGATTCCTGCGCTGGGATCCAGGAGATATTAATAGTATCATAAAGTGTACGCACAAGCACAGACGCTAACACATTCGTCACGCCCATGCTATAAAATCGGAGAAATATCACTGTTACCGGTAGGATTCCTATGCAGGAATCCGTCTAGGTAGGTACCACCGCAGGGCCAGTTGTTCTGCCGTGAAGCAGTAGTGTGCAAGCATTACTGTGTTTCGGTTAGAAGGGATATCCGGACCTCTAGCTTTTGTAATCCAAAATACAGTGAGGAGTTTTTGCTGGTGGAAAGATTTCTATACAGGAATCTGTCTAGATGGCCACCACCCCAGGGCCAGTTATTCTGCCGTGGAGCAGTGGCGTGTGTTGGGTTTCAAGGGCACTGCAAGTTAATGTAATTACTGTGCATATGAGACTTAAGAACTGATGTCAACGAGTGACGAGCGCAGTGCGATGCCACACGGAATTGTTCTGGTTGACACAGCATTTGTTATGGGCAGAAGTTGCACTTACCACCAGCTGAATGATTCGCTCGTCTCGTAATTTTCTTGTATGAAAAAGTTTTGGACGATTTTGTTTATTGGATAAAGTGACGAAACGGGCAAAACGTTCACCTGATGGTAAGTGCAACGTCTGCCCGTAACAAATGCTGTGTCACACACAAAATTTATTTGTGACAATACACTGCGGCCGTCACTCTGAGACATAAGTTCTTAAGTCTCATATGCCCAGTTATTACACTAGCTCTCAGTGCCCTTCAAACCCAAACACAGTTATGTTTGCACACTACTGCTTCACGGCAGATTATCTGGCTCTGGGGTGGTACCTAGACGGATTCCACCATGGGAGTCAAACTACCAGAGTTTCTATAGTTTTAATGTTACAGAGACAAGAAGGAAGCATTTACTTTAAAATTCATTACATTCATAATATGCACTTAATATCAGCCCACGCACTTTCGGATCACACGGAGCTAAAGACACCCGTCGTGAAAGTGGACGTGCGACTTATTACAGGTGGCGTAGTCATATTACAGATTCGAACCTGCAACACTTTCACTGGTTTGACGTCTCGTATCGTTGTGCAGACGTAAGAGCGTGTAGAGCGGACAAGACTCTAATATTATGACGCGTGAGTCGACGGTTAGCAAAGCGCTGTACCAAATTAATTTGTGTTTTTGTAATATGTAAATTTATTGTATTCATACTACACACATGCAATCACGTCTTTTCCCATATAAGGGGTAGACAGAGACCACACCCGTAGTTCACTTTTCGTCGCCGCCATTCCGGTAAAAGACAAAAAATTCTTCTTCTCCTTTGCGTTCCGACGAGCAGTGTAGTGACAGCATTGCATATTATGGTGTTACTCTGCACAATAATTTGTACACCTCAGTGGCGTCTTCCGACACCTTGGTAGGAAAGAGGTAGGTGTCATTGTACTCTAACGAACACCTATCGGCAATATAATATAAGGTTTCGTGATGCGACGCGACTGAATAACCTAAATTCTCATCGCATACGGAAAGAAACTTACATCGAGAGGCGAGACGATTGTTTGAAATGATGACAGTAATACTTAAGGTTTAAGGTTTTTACTGGTGGTAGGATTCCTATGCAGGAATCCGTCTAGGCAGGCACCACCCCAGGGCCAGTTAATCTGCCGTGATGCAGTAGTGTGCAAACATTACTGTGTTTCGATTCGAAGGGCACCGAGAGCTAGCGTAATCGCTGGGCATACGAGACTTAAGAACTGATGTCTCAGGGTGTCGGGCGCAGTGTGGTGTCATACAGAAATGTTCTGGGTGGCGTATTTGTTTTGGGCAAACGCACTTACCATCAGGTGAACGTTTTGCTCGTCTCGTCACTTTGCAATAAAAAAAAGGTTGTAATTAAGAATTACAACTTAAAGTTCCTGATTGTACAACTAGCAAATCTCTTCATTGTAATTATTCATTTTAAGAGTTTACTAAAATTAGTATAGCCTTATACCTTATATATATACATTAGATCATCATCATCATCATTTCAGCCTTTCACTAGTCCACTACTGAACATAGGCCTCCACTATAAAGTGCCACAAAAGTTTGAGCTCATATTTTGGAGGGATTTTGACAAAGTTGCCACGCTTAGCAGGCAACCGCAGTTTATTTCTTCAGATCTTCGCCCATCTCCTGGTTTTCATTTTCCCCCTCTGTCGACATTTACGACACCCACAGGATGAGATGGGGTGGTAGATTCTCTTAAGCCGCTACCACTTGGCACAATTACATAATAATACTTAAACTATTAATTATACTTGTTACTAAACTTATGTAATTTGGTAACTAGCACCGTTGTCCATGAGAGCCGTGGTAGCTCAGGGGATAGGCGCTCGCTTTAAATTTCATAGTACGCGAGTGACCTGGGTCCGATTCCCGGTGACGGTGACCACTAAAATTGTTAATTGCAATTTTAAGTGCTGATTTACCACGTGCTCGGCGGTGAAGGAAAACATCGTGAGGAAACCTGCATGTCTGAGAAATAAAAAATATTTCGCAGACATGTGAAGTCCGCCAACCCACATTGGAGCAGCGTGGTGGATTCTTCCTAGCTCCAAAACCCTCTCAGAAATGAGAGGAGGCCTGTGCTCAGTAGTGGGACATTTATAGGCTGAAACTTTACTTTTTTTTTTACCGTTGTCCATAAAATAATATTAAATTTGGTATGATGAGACATAGTGTTAGCAAGCTCCTACATTGTGTGAATAATTTATGCTAAGGATGCCGTGTGGTAGCGGCTTAAGAGAATCTACTACCCCATCTCATCTTCTGGGTGTCGTAAAAGTCGACAGAGGGAAAATTAAAACCAGGAGATGGGCGGCAGCATCCTAGAACATCTGAATAAAAAAACTGGGGTTGCCAACCCGCCTGCCTAGAGTGGCAACTATGGCAAATTCCCCTAAAATGAGAGCTACTAACTTGTGGCGATCTATGGGGGAGGCCTATGTTCTACAGTGGAGTAGTGATAGGCTGAAATGATGATGATGATGTAAATGTTTGTTGTCCTAAATTAACTAAAAAAAAAGAGTAAGTGTAGAGTCTGCGTTCAGACGCTTAGCCTCGATGATTTTTCGAAATAATTGTAATGAATTAATTAAAGTGTTTTCTTGATATGAGTCTATTGAAATTACCATATAACATACATACATAGAGTCACGCCTCTTTCCCATTGGGGTAGGCAGAGACCACATCTTTCCACTTGCTACGATCCTGACACACATCTTTAGCCTTCTCTACTTTCATTAGTGTTTTCATACAAGGTCGTCGGTTGCGGGTACTTTTGACGTGGCCTTTCCTTAAAACGATTTCGATCTGATCGTGATACGTTCGCCTACGTCGACCCTTACCGGCTTGCCCATTCACACTCGCCTCATAAATATGTTTCTTCAATCTAAGTGTCCAAACCAATTATATGGGGCCCTGTATAACTTTATGTGTAGCCAGAAAGTATCTTAAAAGGCACGACTGGCTGTACATAGAGGAGTACTGGTCCACACACTTATGTACGGTAGTGAATGTTGGGTCTGGCAGAAGAAGCATGAAAATAAGATTTATGCTGTTGAAATGAAAAGTTTGAGAAGTATAGCTGGAGTGACTTTGATGGACAAACTGAGACACAGCGTGATAAGGGGACGCTGCGGTGTGGTAGAAGATGTAGTGACAAAGATAGAGAAAGGGAAACTTCATCAATTCATCATTCAACATTTCAGTTAAAAATAATAATTAAAAGCTGAAGGTACTCCGGGTTAACTATGACATCAGGACATCTGTCACCTCAGTCCGTCCGTGACCATGGGTGCTGTAAAGCGCCCGAAACGTCGAGTTATGAATAATATAATTAAACGCGATAAAATCCGTAAAATTAGATTCATTTAGATGCGAACACCGTTGTTAACTTTTTTAATTAACAACAATTCTAAGTGTTTTCAGTCTGTGGGCGGCTCGTTAGCGTTCCGTTCCGAAATGTGAGTCACTGCAGTCAATTAGCGTTGTAATGAAATTAACGGTTTCGATAGAATGTTAAAGCTAATTGAGACTTTTTTTTTGGTTTACGCGCTACAGCAATTTAAAAGAAATATTTATTCTCTGACGCAATAAATGCAAATTTCGTCTCAAATTTCTTTTTTTTTTACATTATTTCGCTGTTTCGCAAAGAGGACGAGTCGAAACAGGCGGAATAAAATACACAAGCATCCTCTTTTTGAAGTGGTTTTTATTAGCTGCATGTATGTATGTAACTAACGAATTAAAAAAAAATGTGATAAAATCTTTCAATTGAACTTCCACCCACACACATAGCCGTGGTAGCTCAGGGGCTAGGCGCTCGCTTTTAATTTCATAGTACTGCGAGTGACCTTGCGTCTGATTCCCGGTGCCGGCACCACTGAAATTGTTAATTACAATTTTAAGTGCTGATTTACCACGTGCTCGGCGGTGAAGGAAAACATCGTGAGGAAACCTGCATGTCTGAGAAATGAAAAACATTTCTAAGACATGTGCAGTCCGTCAACCCGCATTGGAGCAGCGTGGCGGATTCTTCCTAGCTCTAAAACCCTCACAGAAATGAGAGGAGGCCTATGCTCAGCAGTGGGACATTTATAGGCAGGCTGAAACTTTACTTTTTTGAAAACCACACACATATTGGTCAGGTAAGATTACATTATTTTACCAAAATAAAGTTTTATTTATGGGAACATATGCCATGAAGCGAGCCGAGGTAGCTCAGGGGCCTGGCGCTCGCCTTTAATTTCATAGTACGCAAGTAACCTTGTTCTAAAAATCGTAAGTGCTGATTTACCACGTGCTCAGCGGTGAAGGAAAACATCGTGAGGAAACCTGCATATCCGAGGAATAGAAATATTTCGAGGACATGTGAAGAGAAGTGGTAGTATTCCTATGCAGGAATCCGTCTAGGTAGGTACCACCCCAGGGCCAGTTATTCTGCCGCGATGCAGTAGTGTGCAAACATTACTGTGTTTCGGTTTGAAGGGCACTGTGAGCTAGCGTAATCACTGGGCATATGAGACTTAAGAACTTATGACTCAGGGTGACGGGCTCAGTGTGGTGTCACACAGAATTTTTCTGGAAGACACAGCATTTGTTATGGGCAGACGTTGCACTTACCATCAGATGAACGTTTTGCTCCTTTTATCACTTCATCCAATAAAAATAAAAAATCTTATATTCTGCATGCGGATCTTAGCAAATTAACTTCCTCTTCTACATTAAGAAGACGGAGTCATATTTATCCAGTCTCTGAATAGTCCCACTGTACTTGTGTTGTACGTACTTAGCTAGGACGTTAGCAAATGTCGCCACTTACCGCTCTCCAAGGAGGGAACTGAAACAAAAAAAACTTTATTAGCAAAAACTCCGTCATGTAATATGCCAGATAGTACTTAACCTTAGACTGGTGGTTTTTTTTATAGAAGAGAGGGCAAACAAGCAATCGGCTCACCTGATGTTAAGTGATCGCCGCCGCCCATGAACATCCGCAACACCAGGGGAGTCGCGGGTGCGTTGCCGGCTTTTGAGAAAGGAATAGGCCCTATGCAGGAATCCGTCTAGGTAGGTACCACCCCACGGCCAGTTATTCTGCCGTGAAGCAGTAGTGTGCAAACATTACTATGTTTCGGTCTGAAGGAACATCATCCCTATCTTTTTTTTATATGATACAAACATAAAGGGGTTAAACGAGCAAGTGGCTCGCGTGGTAGTAAGTGATCACCTACTACAGCTAATCGTGGGAATGCAATCATCATCATCATTTCAGCCTATCACTAGTCCACTGCTGAAGCAAGAAAGTTAACTGTTTCCAAAATGGCGGCGTGGTTCGCCACCCGTCAGATCTCATTTCCCGAGAGGGCGAAAAGAAGACTACTGATATGGTCTCTGCCTTCCCCAATGGGAAAAATGTCAATAAATTTCACATGCACAACACCACAGGACCTTTTAAATGAAACTAAGTTTACGGATTTTATAGCGTTTAATTTTTTTACTATTTATAACCCGACGTTTCGAGCGCTTCACAGCACCCATGGTCACGGGAGGACTGAGGTGACAGATGTCCTGATGTCATAGTTAACCTGGGGTACCTTCAGCTTTTAATTATTATTTTTGGTCCGATCTACGCAGAAAGAGCTAACTGTGTCTTGAAGTCCTGCAGTGGTAAACTTAGTTTCATTTAAATGTGTAGTGGTCGCGTAAATATAAGAAATCATTATGTGAACCACAGGACCTGATAAATCAACGATTCGTGCTTCTGCACAAATGTTGGTTCCGGCTCGGATTGGAACTCTAGACCGCTCTGTGAGAAGTCATACTGCATGAGCATTACACGGGGCGCGGGTAGGTTAGGGCGAGTGGGTGCCCTTCTGTCACTGAAATATCATCATCATTTCAGCCTATCACTAGTCCACTGCTGCACATATGCCTCCCCAAAGATTGCCACAAAAGTCTCTCGCTCTCTTTTTAGGGGGATTTTGCCATAGACGCAGACGTAGTTTGTCAGGCGGGTTTGCAACCGCAGTTTATTCAGATGTTCCAAGAAGATGTTGCCGCCCATCTCCTAGTTTTCATTTTACCTCTATACCCATGGGTTGAGATTTTTTTTTTATTGTATAAAGTGACGAAACGAGCAAAACGTTCACCTGATAGTAAGTGCAACCTCCGCCCACAACAAATGCTGTGTCACCCAGAATATTTCTATGTGACACCACACTGCGCCCGTCACCCTGAGACATCAGTTCTTAAGTCTCAAATGCCCAGTGATTACGCTAGCTCACAGTGCCCTTCAGACCGAAACACAGTAATGCTTGCACACTACTGCTTCACGGCAGAATAACAGGCCCTGGGGTGGTACCTACCTAGACGGATTCCTGCATAGGAATCCTACCACCAGTGTGTGGTTGTTAGATCCTCTTAAGGCGCCACCACACGGATTTCTCCTGCGTAATGATTTCTTATATTTACGCGAATATAACACATTCAATAAAACGTATTTGACGGATTTTTTCGCGTTTAATTTTACAAGTGAGAGGCCGTGTGGTGGCGGCTCGATAAAAGAATACTACCACTCCATCTCATCCAATGGATCTCGTAAAAGGCGAGTAAGGAATTAAACTGCACCGTGCACCCAACAGCGCATGGTGGCGATGAGCTCACCACCTATCACACCAAGTGCATTATATTGTTTTGGTGAAACGTGGATTGTGGCAGGCATCTGTTTTTGCAGTAAGTGCCCAGTCTCTGACTACCCCTTATGGGATACAGTCGTGATCTTATGTATGTATGTATGTAATTTTACAAACTATTTATAACCCGACGTTTCGAGTACTTTACAACACCCATGGTCACGGGGGGGGCTGAGGTAACAGATGTCCTGATGTCATAGTTAACCCGGGGTACCTCCAGCTTTTAATTGATATTTTTGGTTTGATGCAGAAAGAGCTAACTGTGTCTTGAAATCTTGCAGTGGCGTGCTTGGTTGTTGATTTAATTTTATCAATTATAGGATCCCAAGCCAGTGGTAGCCCCATTACATCAGATTTGATAGATCACAAATCCTTGCAAAATAAAACCGATAGCCTATATATAACCTACCAAGATAGACAAGATAGATCGGCGTGTGGTAGCGGCCTAAGAGAATCTACCACCCCATCCGTATGGGTATCGTAAAAGTCGAGAGACGGAAATTAAACCCAGGAGATGGGCAGCAGCATCTTCCTGGAACATCTGAATAAATATACTGCTGTTGCCAATCCGCCTGCCAAGCGCAACTATGGCAAAATCTCTCCAATACGAGAGCTAGAAACTTTTGTGGCTACCTATGGGGGAGGCCTATGTTCAGCAGTGGACTAGTGATAGGCTGAAACGACGAACGACGACGACGACAACGACGAAGATAGACTCGCGAGGCTATTGAAATTAAAAAACATCCTAATTTTAATAGAGAAGATTTGGGATCCTATAATTAATAAAATTAATTAAAGAAAAGAGCCTATTCCTTTCTCAAAGGCCGGCAACGCATCTGCTATTCCTCTGGTATTGTAGGTGTTCATGGGCGGCGGTGATCACTTACCATCACGTGAGCCACCTGCTCGTTTGCCTCCTATTCTATAAAAAAAAAACAAAGCATACCATTGCAATACTTCAAGACACTGGTAAGCTTTTTCTGCGTAGATCGGACTAAAAATAATAATTAAAAGCTGAATGTACTCCGGGTTAACTATGACATCAGGACATCTGTCACCTCAGTCCTCCCGTGAATGTGCTGTAAAGCGCTCGAACCGTCGGGTTAAAAATAGTTTGAAAATTAAACGCGATAAAATCCGTAAAAATCGTTTTATTGAACTCCTGAAACTGACAGAAACTGAAAAACACTGAAAACCAGCGCTGCGGTCTTTCCGCACCATTTTTTGCTGAGTGGAGTCCATTTCGACTTCACGATTACAGCTTTATTTGCATTGTATGTGTGGTTTTAGTATTGTGTACGTCGAATAAAGTCTATGTCTGTGTCTATGAAAGCGTTTGTTAATTCATCAGTGCGAACGGAATTTTGGCGCCAACTCGAAAAGTGGCGGTAGTGTTTTTAGTTAATTTTGTAATTTCTGTGTATATTTGGAGTTTCGATGTTTAATATTGATAGTTTATTATGCAGGAAGTGCTCCTGAAAGTGTACAGTGATTGTAAAATTCAATTCTAGACCAAAATTGTGCTTTTCGTTATGTCTCCATCAGTCCAGAAAATCTTCAGTAAAAGTCAACTATCATTTTACTGTTGATCGAAATCGAAATTTTAACGTAGATTCGAAGATTGTATACTTGCATATATGGCTGACGCACAAACCGTGAAGCCAAGAAATGGGGAAATAAATAAATAAAGTGAAAGGATCATCTATTTAAAGTCTAATGTTAAGCATCAGGAATTGTCAGTGTAAATGCAAATATGCGAGTGATTAATAATTATAATTACTAACTAAAAAGTTTGTCAGTGGCATATGCGCATACAGCCAATATGCCATTTTTGCCGCCAAAATTAAAAAAAAAATAATGCGAACATAATTCAACGTCATTATTACACATAGTTAAATGTCATCTCTAAATTATTACGCTTCGTTAAGAGTTGTTGCTCGGAACGAATCAGCAAACTGAGGATCGCTCTTGTCTGTGACTGATCGAATGTGACATCGTGATTTGCACGGTTTCTCACACTTCATTACGTCTCAATCGTCATTAGGACCGATTCTACTGAGCGGCTGGCGGATGTAATTTACTGGTGGTAGGATAGCTATGCAGGAGTCCGTCTAGGTAGGTACCACCCCAGGGCCAGTTATTCTGCCGTGAAGCAGTAGAGTGCTAACGTTACTGTGCTTCGGTTTGAACGGCACCTGAGAGCTAGCGTAATCACTGGGCATATGAGAATTACGAACTGATGTCTTAAGGGGACGGGTGCATTGTGGTGTCACAAACAAATGTTCTGTATAGCATTTGTTATTTGCAGACGTTGGCTTTACCATCAGGTGAACGTCCTGCTCGTTGCGTCACTTTATCTAATAAAAAAAATAAGTTATATACCATTCTAACCGACGCTGTCGCATCTCGTAAGTCGTCTCGACTGCAAATTAACTTTTACTAGTAATGTGATTCGTCTAGTTAGGTAACACCGCCGTGCCACAGTTCTGCCGTCAGTAAACACGTGGCCGATGGGGTGGTAGATTCCCTTAGGCCGCCAACACACATACTGGTGGTATGATTCCTATGAAGGAATACGTCTAGGTAGGTACCACTCCAGTGCCAGTTATTCTGCCGTGAAGCAGTAGTGTGCTACCGTACTGTGCTTCGGTTAGAAAGGGCACTGTGAGCTAGCGTAATCACTGGGCATATGAGACTTAAGAACAGATGTCTCAGGGTGACGGGCGCGGTGTGGTGTCACACAGAAATGTTCTGGGTGACACAGCATTTGTTATGGGCGGACGTTGCACTTACCATCAGGTGAACGTTTTGCTCGTTTCGTCACTTAAAAATCCTTTTCAGTCTTGGTCAACCTAAACACAGCACTTGTTAGTGCGGACGGGTTGTCTATTTGATATTTCTCGAGCCTGGCATGTGACGTTGGCGACACAGATGCTACCACATGTGTTTAAAGTTAATGTTGCCAGTCTTTCGGCCACCTGCACGCATTTCACTTTCTCAACAAGAATGTTGCCTTACAAGTAAACCAGTCTTGATTAGTTTGAGAGGCGTGCGGCAGTTTTTCTTGATTAATGTAGTCGGGTTGACGATCGCGTTACCTAGTGGTCAGAATACTTGTTGTTTAGCCTCGGGATCTGGGTTAGAATCCCAAGTAGAGCCAATATTTGTTCGTTGGTTTCCGGTTCTAGTGTTCTGTCTGTTACATACATACATACATAAGATCACGACTGCATCCCATAAGGGGTAGTCAGAGACTGGGCCCTCACTGCCAAAACAGATGACTGCCCTAATCCACGTTTCACCAAAGCAATATAATGAACTTGGTGTGATAGGTGGTGAGCGCATCGCCACCATGCGCTGTTGGGTGCACAGTGCAGTTTAATTCCTCACTCGCCTTTTACGAGATCTATTGGATGAGATGGAGTGGTAGTATTCTTTTAACGAGCGGCCACCATACGGCAACACACTGTTAGAGAATTTTTATAGGAAGAAAGTGATGAGACGGGCAGATCATTCACTTGAAGGTGGGTGGAACTGTGTGGAGTCTGCCCCATAACAAAGGCTGTGTCACCCTGAACATTTCTGTGTGTCACCACACTGCGCCCGTCACCCAGAGACATCAGTTCTTATGTCTCATATACCCAGTGATTACACTAGCTCTCAGTGCTCTTCAGACCGAAACACAGTAATGTTTGCGCACTACTGCTTTACGGCAGAGTAACTGGCACTGCGGCGGTACCTACCTCGACGGATACCTGCATAGGAATCCTACCACCAATAAATTGCAGACATTTTACAGGAGAAATCCTAGTGAGGAGCTCCGATTTTTTTTGAATATGCGTATTTTGCACTTAATTTTACCTTGACAACCCATTACCGCCGTGTGGTGGCGGCTTAAGAGAATCTGCCACCCCATGTCTTCCCGTGGGTTTCGAGATGATACAAACTATTGTGGCAATCTGTGGGGGAGGCCTATGTTCATCAGAGGACTGATGTGTTCTCCTAGCCGATTTCGACCACGGCGACTACTTCCGACTACTGTCGACAGCCATCAACTGCGCAGGAGATATTATAGTGCCACAAGTGTACGCGCAAACACAGAGGCACTCACTCGTCACAATCTACACGCGCCCAACCAGATCTTATCGATAAATCTGGTCGATAAGGCTGATGCGATAAGATCGGAGGTAGGCCAGGATGCAGTGTCAGAAACACGGGGAAAAACACAACACAACCAGACCCGAAAACCAACTATTTATGTTTTAGCACAAATGTTGGCTCCGGCTGGGATTCGAACCCAGGACCCGCGGCTAAGAAGTCAGGTACTCTGCCCACTAGGCCACGCGGTCGTGACTGAGGACTAGTGATGGGCTGACATGATGATGATGATGAACTCATTATCAGTGTCCTCTTCCTGGTCGATTTTCGAACACGGCGAGAACTTCCGAAATGCCGAAATCAATTAGTGCTACAAGCGCACTCACTCGTGCTAACCTATCCGCGCCCAAGGAGAGATCGGAAGTAGAGAGAGACACGAGGACTATCAAAACGAAAAAAAGGTTCGTATTCGCACCGAGATCTGGCGAAGTCCGGTACGCTGACAACTAGGCCACGCGGTCGTCGGTTCTCATTACTGGTGGTACTCGTAGGATAAGCAGGAACTTGTGTAGGTACCAACCCAGGGCCAGTTATTCTGCCGTGAAGCAGTAGTGTGCGAACATTACTGTGTTTCGGTCTGAAGGACATGAGAGCTAGCGTATTCACTGAGCATGTGAGACTTAAGAACTCGTCTCAAGGGTGTAGTCTGGTGTCATACCGAAATGATTTCGGAGACGCAGCATTTGTTATGGGCAGATGTTGCACTTACCATCAGGTGAACGTTTAGCTTGTCTCGTTACATCAACCGAAAAAAAAAATACCAAAGCTAACCTCTTGTCTTTCATTTATTAATGGAATATTAATTTTAATCGACACATAGTTGTAGAAACGACGCCGAGAAAGCGCATCCCGACGAAATGGTGAAAGTCGGCAAACATATCTGACCAGACGTCAAAGAATATGCAATAGCAGAGTTACAAAACAGTTAATGCCTAACATTCTATTTTTGAACTCGACACAACAACAACAAAAAGGCGACGCTAATTAGAGACGAACATAGGTCACGCCTTCCGTGGGAAACGAGACGTGATGGGTGGCGAACCACATCGCTCTCGTTTTTAATCCCCGTTTCCCACGACCGTTATAGTGACAGCATTGCATATTGTTATTCTGCAAAAAGAAGGCTGTCCGTTACTGGTGGTAGGATTCCTATGCACGAGTCCTGTCTAGGTAGGTACCATCCGGCCAGGCCAGGGCCAGTTATTCTCACGTGAAGCAGTAGTGTGCAAACATTACTGTTTTTCGGTTTGAAGGGCACTGTGAGCTAGCGTAATCACTGGGCATATGAGACTGCAGAACTGATGTCTCAGGTTGATGGGTACAGTGTAGTGTCACACAGAAATTTTCTGGGTGGCTCAGCATTTGTTATGGGCAGACGTTGCACTTACCATCAGGTGAACGTTTTGCTCGTTTCATCACTTAATGCAATAAAAAAAAAGAAAACCTTAGTTGCCTATTACGACACCTCGGCAGGAAAGAGGTAAGTGCTATTCTACTCTGTCTGTCTGTCTAACATAGACATCTATAGCATTAATTCTGTGAGAGAATGAGACAGAATACAGTATACAGTGTTTCCTATTGTATTCATATTTTCTAATTTGTCCAAATCTTCGATTTCTTCGTAGATTACGCTCTCGTTAGCTCGACAACAAGATCAAAAACAGTAATTGACGTTGTTTCAAAGATATACTGATCGAAGGCAAACCTTAATAATTTCTCTTTATTTAATTGAGACATACTCATTTTATTTAAAATTTGCATTGCCCTAACAGGGTTCATGTCGTGTAAAGTATTTATAGGGCCTGCGTTTATTTATTGTTATTTTTATTTTTATTTATTTTTTTAATTTTTTTTTGATACATCATTTTTTTTTGCTACTGGAAACCGGAAACCGCTAGCCCTCTGCCCGCAAAGAATTAGCATTATCAGTATTTATATATTAATATTTGTGCATGTATGTGTGTTTATGATCATATGTATATATGTGTATATTTATTTATATATATATATATATATATATATATATATATATATATATATATATATATATATATATATGTGTGTGTGTGTGTGTATGAAAATATTATGTAAGTATATAAATAATTATATAGGATGCCACTGGAAATCAGGGCGAGGTTGTGTTGGGTTAATACATCCTAGCATATCCTGAGTGGCATTCCTTTTTGAAGCATTTCACCATGTACAGATGGATACATAATTTTACCACTTTTTTTTGTTTTATTATTATTATTTTTTTATTTTTTATTTTCCTTAAATTTAAGTTTTATGGCATTTGCCAAATTGTTGTTCCTTTTTTTTTTAATTATTAATGTTGTTTTGTATGTTCATTAATTGGAAAATTGTGACCTGTATTTTTTTTTGTGATTGCTTCAAATAAATATCTCTTTCTTTCTTTTTTTCTTTCTTTCTTTCTTTCTAAATAACTATGACTATGAAGCATTTATGTCATATTTTAGTAACCACTAGCTGGGCCCCGCGGTTTCCGTGCTGTGTGGTGGCGGCTCGTTAAAAGAATACTACCACTCCATCTCGTCCAATGGATCTCGTAAAAGGCGAGTAAGGAATTAAACTGCACTGTGCACCCAACATCGCAAGGTGGCGATGGGCTCACCACCTATCACACCAAGTGCATTATATTGTTTTGGTGAAACGCGGATTGTAGCAGTCATCTGTTTTTGCAGTGAGTGCCCAGTCTCTGACTACCCCTTATGGAATACAGTCGTAATCTTATGTATGCAGCTGTGCTCCGCGGTTTCACCCGCGTAAAAAAACCGACCCCGATCGATGATATACATATATATTTCCTAAGATTAAAGAAGCGTAAGTTCCGCTATGACATCAGCTATCTGTCAGTGAAAGTCCCGTCGAAATCCGTCCAGCCGTTTCGGAGACGAGCCGGAACAAACAGACAGACAGACAGACAACAATTAAAAAAAAAACATTTAAGTACCGTATATACTTTCATATGTGATGTTGTGATTTTAGTTTAATACAGATAATTATGACTAGATCGGGAATCAGTCTAGCCGCGGTAGGTACATACGAAGTTCTCGTTCATTAAACCACTGTAGTTCTAAGGTGCGCCGACCACTAATAATGACTTGCCGTAAAAAATATATTTATAACACACAAAACAATATTCACCATACGTTTTCGTAAATTTGATTAACTAAATAAAAAGCTTTCCTTTATAATTATATATTATGTTCATAATTGGGTAGACAAATACTTAAAGACAAAAACTACGCATACTATAAGTATAATTTTCTTCTTCTCCCTGGCGTTATCCCGGCAGATTCGCCAGGTTCCGTCTTCCGACTTAAGCGTCTCCACTTTGCCCGATCTTTGGCATCCGCAGTGGTGAGTCAGCGAGCCGGCGCTTTTTCGGTCTACCGCGTGGTTTTTTTTATCGGATAGAGTAACGAAAAGAGCAAAACGTTCACCTGATGGTAAGTTCAACGCCTGCCCATAACAAATGCTGTGTCACCCAGAACATTTCTGTGTTACACCACACTAATAGATATCAGTTCTTAAGTCTCATATGCCCATTGATTACACTAGCTCGCAGTGCCCTTCAAAGCGAAACAGTAATGTAAATATGTGTATATATATATACCTAGGATCACTGACTGTATCCCATAAGGGGTAGTCAGAGACTGGGCACTCACTGCAAAAACAGATGACTGCCACAATCCACGTTTCACCAAAACAATATAACGCACTTGGTGTGATAGGTGGTGAGCCCATCGCCACCATGCGCTGTTGGGTGCACAGTGCAGTTTAATTCCTTACTCGCCTTTGACGAGATCCATTGGATGAGATGGAGTGGTAGTATTCTTTTATCGAGCCGCCACCACACATTTTCATTTCCGGTATAATATGTAATGTAATATGTAACGTAAGTAAAAAAAAGAATATAAAATTAATTAGAAAAACGGTTAATTTATACTGTAGTATTAAAACGCGAAATGGGCCGAACTTGGTGAAAGCGGAAATGGTTACATCACGCCACTGTTTTTCAGTCCGGCCCACAACTGACAGCGACACAGATAATGCGCGGTCTTCAAAAAAATAAGTAATGTTAATAATTAAATTTTAAGATTCGTTATCATAAGCATGTATACTATTTTAAAGATTCGTATAAATCATTTTAGATGTCTATTTGCGTAAGTATTTTGGAATGGTTGCGATTATGTAACTTTAGTAAACATTACATAAAGAAAAAATGATAGTCTTACCTAACCTAATATATATATAGATATTCATCATCGCCACCGTTGCTTAAGAGCATCTGCCACCCATCTCATTCGTGGGTGTCGTAAAAGTCGACGGTGGGAAAATAAAAACCAGGAAATGGGCGGCAGCATTTTCGTGGAACATCTGAATAAATAGACTGCGGTTTACAGGTGCTTTCCAGCACCCATGGTACTCGAAACGCAGGGTTATAAATAGTTAAAAGCGAGTTGGCAACCGCAGTTTACATAATGTTTTCTTTTATTCACGCAATTACTACACATTTAAATAAATGCCGTGTGGTGGCGGCTCGTTAAAAGAATACTACCACTCCATCTCATCCAATGGATCTCGTAAAAGGCGAGTAAAGAATTAAACTGCACTGTGCACCCAACAGCGCATCGTGGCGATGGGCTCACCGCCTATCACACCAATTGCATTATATAGTTTTGGTGAAACGTGGATTGTGGCAGTCATCTGCTTTTGCAGTGAGTGCCCAGTCTCTGACTACCCCTTATGGGATACAGTCGTGATCTTATGTATGTATGTATGTATGTATGTTAAATAAAACTAATTTATACGGATTTTATCGCGTTTAATTTTAACTATTTATAACCCGACTGTTTCGAGTGCTTTACAGCACCCATGGCACTCGAAACGTCGGGTTATAAATAGTTAAATATAAACGCGATAAATCCGTATAAATTAGTTTTATTTAATGTGTAGTGTTCGCGTAAATAAAAGAAAACATTATGTAAACTGCGGTTGACAACTCGCCTGTCAAGCGTGGCAATCTATGGCGTAATTTCCTCAAAGTGACAGTCACAAATTAGCGTCTTCTGTGACCAATCTATGTGTCAGTCCTATATTACAGTGGACTAGTGATGGGCTGGAATGATGATGATGACAAAAAAATATTATTGTCTTACCTAACCTAACCTAACATAATATTACTCATCATCGCCACTGTGGCTTAAGAGCATCTGCCACACATCTCATTCCGTGGGTGTCGTAAAGTCGACTGATGGAAAATAAAAACCGGGAGATGGGCAGAAGCATCTGGACTATTTGAATAAATAAACTGCGCTTGCCAAATCGCCCGTTAGCGTGGCAACTATGGCAAAATCTCCCCAAATCTTGAGCTACTAACTAAGTGGCAATCTACGGGGGAGGCTTATGTTCAGTAGTGGACTAGTGATAGGCTGAAATGATTCCCCGTCACTAGTCTAACATCCTAATGTTAGATGACGCTTTGTCGCCGGCATATTGTTTTGTTCGTAAAGTAGTAACAGTATTCCAACGCACTTCACCAGGTTCCATAGCAACTCATTTACTGTTCAGGCCACACTCCTTTGATCCTCTTTACTGGTGGTAGGATTCCTATGCAGGAGTCCGTCTAGGTGGGTACCACCCCAGGGCCAGTTATTCTGCCGTGAAGCAGTAGTGTGTAAACATTACTGTGTTTCGGTTTGAAGGGCACTGTGAGCTAGCGTAATCACTGAGCATATAAGACTGAAGAACTGATGTCTCAGGGATGACGGGCGCAGTGTGGTGTCACACAGAAATGTTCTGGGTGACACAGCATTTGTTACGGGCAGACGTTGCACTTACATCAGGTGAACGTTTTGTTCGTTTCGTCACTTTAACAAATAAAAAAAAATCTGCTAACGACGTATTGCGGCAATTCACTATTTTTAACGAGTTAAATTAATTGAATTGAATAGAATACACATGTGCTTTTCCAAACAATAGCATTAGCATATCCTCTCATCTCAACTTATACGTATGTCTATATTTTCCCCAACAAGCGCACTGACCGTGTGTGTCTATCTAACTTAATCTTTGCCCGCGTCGACAAGTGTCAATATTCCAACAACACTAGAAAGTGGCGCGCTGAATGGGCCGGTCTCCCTACAATCGATTTGTCAACTACCTCACTTTATCCTGGGGTCAGTGAATGAGAGGTAATGACCTCTCAACCGTGTAAAATTTTAGATTGACTGCACCGGCGACTCCGGGTAGACAAAGCTCTCAGTTAAGGGTTACTGCTGCAGTACCATAGATGGCATTGCGTGTAATGTTATCGAAAAATAAATTGTAACTTCGGAACCGGTTCAACAAACACGATAAAACGTAGACATTTTATAATAGATAGTGACCAGACGAGCAAAACGTTCACCTGATGGTAAGTACAACGTCTGCCCATAACAAATGCTGCGTCACTCGGAACACTTCTGTGTGGCACCATGATGATGTTCTCCTAGCCGATTTCGACCACGGCGACAACTTCCGAATACTGTCGAGAGCCATCAACTGCGCAGGAGATATTATTGTGCCACAAGTGTACGCGCAAACACAGAGGCACTCACTCGTCCCAACCTACCCGCGCCCGATGTAACGGCTGATGCGATAAGATCGGAGGTAGGCCAGGATGCAGTGTCAGAAACACGGGGACAAACACAACACAACCAGACCCGAAAACCAACAATTTGTGTTTCAGCACAAATGTTGGCTCCGGCTGGGATTCGATTCCCAGGACCCGCGGCGTAGAAGTCAGATACTCTAACGACTAGGCCACGAGGTCGACAACCACACTGAGATATCAATTCTTAAGTCTCATATGCTCAGTGATTACGCTAGCTCTCAGTGCCCTTCAGACTAAAGCACAGTAATGTTTGCACACTACTTGCTTCACGGCAGAATAACTGACACTGGTGCCTACCTAGACCTGGATAGGAATCGCACTTGTAAGTAAAGTAAAAGGAAAGTTTCAGCCTATAAATGTCTCACTTACTGAGCACAGGCCTCCTCTCATTTATGAGAGGGTTTTTGGAGCTAGGATGAATCCGCCACGCTGCTCCAATGCGGGTTGGCGGACTTCACATATCCTTGAAATATTTTCTATTCTTCGGACATGCAGGTTTCCTCACGATGTTTTCCTTCATCGCTAAGCACGTGGTAATTCAGCACTTAAAATTGTAGAGATCAATTTTAGAGGTGCTGGCACCGGGGATCGAACCCAGGTTACTCGCTTACTATGAAATTAAGGGCGAGCACCTAGCCCCTGAGCTACCGCGGCTTAATGGCACTTGTGTAGAATATAATACGAGTATCTTTAACTTGTAATGATTACTTATATTTACGCGAACACTACACATTTAAATGAAACTAATTTTACGGATTTTATCGCGTTTAATTTTTACTATTCACAACCCGACGTTTCGAGTGCTTTACAGCACCCATGGTCACGGGGAGACTGTCCCCGCGTGACCATTTAAATCTTTAACTTGTGTAGAATTCATGTCAGTATCTTCATTAATCCTCGAATTAAATCCGTTCAGTAGATGAAAAGGTTAAAGATTTCCGTTTTATTTATTTTATTTATTTGCAGTACGATTCCTATGAATCCTTACAGCCGTGCGGTAGCGGCCTAAGAGAATCCACCACCCCATCACATCCCGTGGGTGTCGTAAAAGTCGACAGAAGGAAAATAAAACATGGAAAAAAAACAGAGAAAAAGAAGAGATGATCAGCATCATCTTCCTGGAACATCAAAATAAATAAACTGCGGTTACCAAACCGCCTGCCAAGCGTGGCAACTACGGCAAAACCCCTCCAATACGAGAGCTACAAAAATTTGTGGCTATCTATGGGGGAGGTCTATGTTCAGCAGTGTACTTACGATAGGCTGAAACGACGGATTCCTATGCAATCCGTCTAGGTAGGTACCACCCTAAAGCCAGTTATTCTGACGTGAAGCAGTAGTGTGCAAGCATTACTGCGTTTCGGTTCGAAGGACACTGTGAGCTGGCGTAATCACTGGGCATTTGATACTTAAGAACTGATGTCTCAGGGTGACGTGCGCAGTGTGGTGTCACACAGAAATATTCTGGTTGACAGCATTTGTTGTGGGCGGACGTTGCACTTACCATCAGGTGAACGTTTTGCTCGTTTCAGTCACTTTATACAATAAAAAAAAACACACTACTAAAATAAGATTTCGAGATCTAGTAACACATCCATAATGGAGTCCATAACGAGTGTTAAATGTATGAAAGAGCTCAGAATCGAAAAGCAAAGCAGCTGAAAAAGAAATAAAAACTTACGACGATTTTAAATTCAAAAGCTTAAAAGTTCAGAGACGGCATTTTGTGAATGCTTCGTTATATGTAATCTACTATATCTTTTTTTTTAATTTGATAAAAGTGACGGAACGAGCAAAACGTTCACCTGATGGTAAGTGTAACGTCTGCCCATAACAAATGCTGTGTCACCCAGAACAGTGTGACACCACAATGCGCCCGTCACCCTGAGACATCAGTTCTTATGTCTCATATGCCCAGTGATTACGCTAGCTGTCAGTGCCCTTCAAACCGAAACACAGTAATGTTAGCACACTACTGTCTTCACGGAAGAATAACTGGCCCTGCGGTGGTACCTACCTAGACGGATTCCTGAATAGGAATCCTACCACCAGTAAATCCAGTAATATTAAAAAAGGATAGTTTAATGACGATTTAATTCGACAAGGTGGAACATGCAACACGTTTAAAATTGTATAAACTGCTGTGACAAACGGAGGAATAGCGTGATAAGGGAACGTTGCGGTGTTATTAAAGATGTAGTGACAAAGGTAGAGAAAGGGATACTTCGATGGTTTGGATACGATGAAACAATATTTTTTTTTTGTGGAAAACGTCCACCTGATGGTTTTCTAAGTCCTAGTAAATACACTGAAAGAAATTGAATAGAATACGGTTGTTTTTTGATGAAAGTGAGATACGTTCACCTGATGGTGAGAGCATCGTTTGCCCATAACAAATGCTGAGAAACCTCTTATAAGCACCTGATTGGTTTCTGATGAATGGGCAGATTTTAGGATTAAAAATTAGAATAATCATATACATTAATTCACTACTTCACATGTGTTAGGATTCCTATGCAGGAATCAGACTAGGTAGGCCGTGAACAAAACAAGAAAAAAAAATGGAATTACACAGAACATGAAATAATACTGCCCAAAATTAACAAAAGTGAAAAATTAATATAAAATGAGTCTGTGTAGCAGCATAAGACCGTGAAATAGACAGGACTCAGTAAAAATCGAGATACAGAGACTTAACTTGCTCTGATCCCGACACTGGTTTTCAGTCCGGCCCGCACTCCGAGCCAACTTGGACGGCTGCGTCAGTGCACTTACAATAGTTTTTTTTGGTCGTCTATTGTACATTGTGTGTGAATAATTGTGACGTCATGCGTTACTTATTGGCGGCTGACAGATCGCGTACTTTAGAATTTAAATCATAGCCTTTATCTAAACTGTATTTTGAGGTAGTAAGGTTCATTGTTGTGTAACTCGTATGGACGTAATGCTGTCTTCGACCATAACGTAGGCGTTTTATATGCATGTAATTCTTTTTTACACAATCTTCCCATCACTAGCTTACTATCACTAGTCCACTGCTGAAGAAAGGCCTCCCCCATAGATTGCCACAAATGTTTGTAAGTCTCATTTTAGAGGGATTTTGCCATAGTTACCACGCTTGGCAAGCGGGTTTGCAACCGCAGTTCATTTATTGAGATGTTCCAGGAAGACGCTGCTGCCCATCTCCCGGTTTCTATTTTCCCTCTGTCGCCTTTACGACACCCGCGGGATGAGATGGTGTGGTAGATGTCTCTTAAGCCGCTACCACACGCTACAACTTTGGATAAATTATAGATTTCAATAAGTCAGTACTAATGAATAGAATAGAATATTTTTAATTCAATATGGATCATTTACATAATACTTATTGAACGTAATTTTTTAAGCTACACTGGTTCGCAAAGATATGCCTCTGTCCTGGGAAGAACCAGTAAGAAACCAAGCGGGATTTTTTTTCAGGTCATTTTAAATAGACAATTACAGCAGTTTTATAAAGATGTAGAAATAGCTTGGCAGCGATCACCACATTCCCAGGGGTTATCATCATCGATGTATTCCTTAATATTATAGTCTTTTTTTTTAAATAGTTTGAACTTTTTGATGTGATTGTAAATGTTCCAAGAAGATCACGGCATTGATATAATTAAATTATCATTATACCTAGCTAGTGGTAGCTCAGGGGCTAGGCGCTCGCTTAAAATTTCATAGTACGCGAGTGACCTGGGTTCGATTCCCGGTGCCGGCAGCACTAAAATTGTTAATTGCAATTTTAAGTGCTGATTTACCACGTGCTCAGCGGTGAAGGAAAACATCGTGAGGAAACCTGCATGTCTGAGACGTGAGAAGACATGTGTGGACTACTCCTTATGCCAACACGCATTGGAGCAGCGCGGCGGATTCTTCACAGCTCCAAAACCTTCTCAGAAATGAGAGGAGGCCTGTGCTCAGCAGTGGGACATTTATAGGCTGAAACTTTACTTTTTTTTTACATACAATAATCAGTCAGTAATTAAAACACTTACGAGAATTAAAATACAAAAATTTAATTTAAAAAATGTCACAGCTTAAAAATACATTTTCATTAGTGGCCGGAGTCGATTCCCTCTCGAATTTTCGGCATAACGGTCGCCCGCTATGACGTGTCGCGATAAAAATATCAATCAACAGTCCCATCGGTTACGTGTGCAATGTACGGAGCTCTATCGCTCACGCGACGGGCAATCATTTAAAGAAATTACAGAGTGTACAAAATCGATTCTTGCGAACTGCCACCGGAGCCGGCTGGTATCAACGCAACGTGGACCTTCACAGCGACTGTGAAAATGCCCTTAATCTCTAAACACTTCAGAGCATTATCACGGCGGTTTCGAAAAAGCCGCGGTTCATCCAAACCCGCTGGTGGTTAGAGCAGCAAATTACCGATCTAATAGAGACGCGACCGAACGCAAACGTCGCCCGCGAAACGTGCTAGACGACACGGACGTCTCAGCACTTCCTGACCACGATACGGTCAGTCACGATCAAGGCTACACTGTACACACAGTCAATAGCTTTAACATAACACCCACCACGACGCGCGACCGCCGTAGAGAGCGGCGCGCAGCAGTCGACAATCACACCTCGTACACACGATACACGGGCGGTTCTCACCGCCCAGAGTTACCGACACACAAGTGGACAGTCCGAATGGAGGCCCGCAGCCTCCCTCGGACGGTCATTAGACGACTTAAAATTATTTTGACATATTCGAAATCGCGCAAGCACGCAGCGATCGCGACAGTCCGAATTTCGAGGTTTTTGTAAGAGTATTATTTATGTATTTATGTTTGGGTCAAACCAAACCTGGCACGCGGGCCCCTGGCCCGTGAGCACAGTATCCGACGAAGCTGTAAAAGCCAAAAAGGCTAACAGCAATTACATCACCGAAATTATAAATACGGAGCTCTCTCCGCGCGAGTCCAGCTCGCACTTGTCCGTGTCTTAGGCAAAAAGTGATCGGCGACGTGTTATTTTTTTTTATTTTTTTATTTTATTTAACATTATACTCATCAACAATTAGAGAGTACAGTCCAATCGTTACTACCTACCCAATCCGACGCGATCATTTTTTGCCCGTCACATATTAAATAACCGGTAAAGTGAATTGGAAAGTGCCTCATTACCGGTAACAAGTGATGAGAGTAACGATTTTTTGTGTGAAGATAATTTAGACCAGTGCTTACGTAAGCGGGGGGGAGGGGTTTATAGACTTTATCATGAAACAAACTGTGCTCCGCGGCTCCCACGAAATAAGCCGAACAAATAACTGCGTCATTCGACATGCTCGCTGACCATTCGCAGTTCGGGACTTCTCGCTCCACAGCAGCAGCTCCTTAAAAATATCTCATAAAGTTTTATATCCTCAAACTTCTTTTAATAAACGGACTATCGAATGCAAAAATATTTTTCATAATCGAAATAGTATTTTCCGAGATTAGCACGTTCAAACATACAAACTCCGCGAAAAAAAAAACTCGATAATCCTCGGAGCATACACATTAACAACTACTAATTTTATAAAATAGGATAAAGTGACGAAACGAGCAAAACGTTCGGTAAGTGCAGCTTCTGCCCATAGTCAGACGATAGTCTGGGGGAGGGCGGGCGGTGCTCAAAGACTAGGTAATATACGCCATTTCTTATTTTGCATGCGGACCTTATAGCAAATTAACTTTCTTTCCTTCATTGTTTTCACAAGCCGTTTCACATTTTATATCTACGGCCAGAGGCCAAGAAATTCGTTGTAATGTAACCTTTGCTCGGGCAAGTGCGCTGACCCCTGGGCAGCGGCCGCGAGATCCCTTACATAACCAAATACCTCACGTGTTTGTGAGTTAATCAAAAACAGGTTCGTGTAACTTTCACTGAGAGAAATCCATATCCAAGATGGCCGTCTGTAAGATAACTCTTACGACTGCACGGCTTTATCTGGTTTAAGCGTAAATCACTTTCGGCAGTTTGAAAAAAAAAAAGAGATTTTGGGGCGCGCATGTTTTAATGGGCAAATGTTTGACCACTTTAGATGATCATTGGCTGTTAAATAAAGAAGTGAATTTACTTTCAAAGTAGTAGTGTTGTAAAAAATAAGCACAACGTGTGTGTGTGTGTTCGTGTGAACATCTGTATGCATGAACGTACCGCTTTCGAGTTTTTCGGTTAGCAAAGTAAAGTATCAGTAATATATATAAATAAATAAAATCGAAGTGTCTGTTTGTAATAGCAAAATAATACCTTTAAAATATTTTTTTTTATAAGAAAAAAACAACTTTTATAATTTTTGTATGAAAGAAAGAAAGATTAATAAAATTGTAATGTATGTTACAAAAATATTAAAAAATAAAAAACGAAAATGAAGTGAAAGAAAAAAAAAGAGTGAAGTCAAATAAGGTCTCTATTTCAGCAAATTGCTAATAATAATTAATAAAATAAAGAAAGCATCAAATAAAATCAAAATGACTTGGAGTATTACGAGTATTAATAGTGAAGCCGGGAAAGTCAAGGACCTAAACCATGATTACAAAATTAATTTTAACAATAAGCTTGTGACATCTGATCAAGATGTTGCTACAAATCTAATTTCCATTTTCCAATTTCCATAACCAATCCATTAAATTCTTCTCCTACTGTCGCTGAGACATGACCCAAACAAAATGTAATGTGTTCTTGTACAAAAGATTTTAAATTCGATATGGTAGATGGAAATGACATTCTTAATATTTTTAAAAGTATTGATTGTAAGAGAACCGCGGATTTATGGGGTATGTCCGTGGAAGTTAGTGCGTCTATTATAGATATAATTGCACCTCAATTAGCCATAATTTTTAATTCCGGTATTGCATTTGGTGTGTTTCCTGATTTGATGAAACATAGTAAAATCATACCTTTATTTAAATCTGGTAGTACAGCGGACCCTGCTAACTTTAGACCTATTTCCGTACTACCAACAATAAGTAAATTTTTTGAAAAAATTATACTTAATCAAATGTTAAAACATTTTAATTTTCATAAATTGTTTCACAAAAGCCAATTTGGCTTTACAAGGAGTCGTTCTACAACCGATGCAGGTGTTGAACTTATTAGGAATATATTCGAAGCCTGGGAGAGTTCACGGGATGCCTTGGGTGTTTTCTGTGATCTTTCTAAGGCCTTCGACTGCGTTGATCATGAAACACTTATCAGGAAACTACATCACTACGGTATAAGAAATTCTGCACTTCAACTTCTAATTTCATATTTGAGTAATAGAACGCAGACAGTAGTTATCAATAGCAAGAGTTCTTCCGGATCAGCAGTGTCTATGGGTGTCCCGCAGGGTTCGATTCTCGGCCCATTTCTGTTTCTTATTTACATTAACGACCTACCTTACCTAGTAGGGGACAACTATGATATAGTGTTATTTGCTGATGATACATCTTTGATTTTTAAGATAAAACCTCAACTTTTATTATATGACGAGGTGAATGATGCTATTTCAAAATTAGTACATTGGTTTAACGTTAATAATTTGCTTTTAAACGGCAATAAAACAAAATTTATTAAATTCACAACACCAAATGTTAAACAATTAGATGTAAATGTGCTTGTGAATGGGGAAGAGTTGAGCCTTGTGGATACTGCTGTCTTTCTTGGAATAACACTTGACGCAAAACTTAGGAATTTGACTAACGTTGAAACTGCTAGATTGGTTTATTTTAGTTATTTTCATAGCATAATGTCTTATGGTATTTTGCTATGGGGAAATGCAACTGATGTAGAAGTGATTTTTGTTTTGCAAAAGAGGGCCATAAGAGCTATTTATAATCTTGGCTCTAAAGTGTCTCTTAGGGATAAATTTAAAGAAATTAATATCTTAACCTTGGCCTCTCAATATATTTTTGAAAACGTTTTGTATGTACACAAGAACACAAACCAGTTCACTGAAAAAAGTGATGTTCATAATGTGAATACCAGGAACAAGCACAAATTAATTATGCCAGTTACCCGACTTCACAGAGTCAGTAACTCTTTTATGGGGCAATGTATACGTTTTTACAACAAAATCCCAGAAAGTGCTAAAAGTCTTTCAATCAAAAAGTTTAAATTTTATATTAAACAAAGACTTCATAAAAATGGTTATAATAATATAAAAGAATACATGGATGATGATAACCCCTGGGAATGAGGTGATCGCCGCCAAGCCATTTCTACATCTTTATAATACTGCTGTTATTGTACATTATTTTAAAAATGACTAAAAAAAAGCCCGCTAGGTTTCTTACTGGTTCTTCCCAGGACAGAGGCATTTTTGCGAACCAGTGTAGTTTAAAAAAAGAAAAAAAATGACTTTCAATAAGTATTATGTAAATAATCTACATTGAATAAAAATTTATTCTATTCTATTCTATTCTATTCCCCAATTTCTCCAATAAAAAAAGACGGACATGGGAAACTTTTTATCCTGGCAAAACAATAGTTCCCACAGGATATTTAAAAACCCATCCATACCCTCCCTAAATTAAAACATATTCATATACAATCCTAGTGGTCAGAGTACCTGCCTTCTACGCCGCGGGTCCTGGGTTCGAATCCCAGCCGGAGCCAACATTTGTGCTAAAACATAAATTGTTGGTTGTCGGGTCTAGTTGTGTTGTGATTGTCCCCGTGTTTCTGACACTGCATCCTAGCCTACTTCTACTATCTTATCGCATCAGCGTTACATCGGGCGCGGGTAGGTTGGGACGAGTGAGTGCCTTTGTGTTTGCGCGTACACTTGTGGCACTATAGTATCTCCTGCGCAGTTGATGGCTCTCGTGGTCGAAATCGGCTAGGAGAACATCATCATACAAATCATTTTGATTAATCAAGTCTGTTACCGTCTAGTCTTTGCTCAACTCGTCCGTGGGAAGTTCCCGTCACAATGGCGAGACAAATGCGATGGTAACTCGATGGCGACCGTCAATTTTACAAGAACAATGGCGTTAGGAACAAGTGAATTGCTGTATTGTTAGTTTAATCTGTACAAATGTGAAAAAAAATGTTTTCCGGTGTCGAAACAGTGTCGTGCGGTAAATAGATCGTGGTTTCATTCAGGGGGTAATTGTTTATATTTACATACATACATAACATCACGACTGTATCCCATAAGGGGTAGTCAGGGACTTGGCACTCACTCACAAAACAATATAATGCACTTGGTGTGATAGGTGGTGAGCCCATCGCCACCATGCGCTGTTGGGTGCACAGTGCAGTTTAATTCCTTACTCGCCTTTTACGAGACCCATTGGATGAGATGGAGTATTTTATATTTGCGACGTTTTTATATTGTTACGTATTATATGTGGTGGCGGCTTAAGAGAATCTACCGCCCCATCTCATCCCACGGGTGTCGTAAAAGTCGACAGAAGGAAAATAAAAACATGACATAAAAACAAGGAAATGGGCAGCAGCATCTTCCTGGAACATCTCAATAAATAAACTGCCGTTACCAACCCGCCTGCCGGGCGTGGCAACTATGGTAAAATCCCCTAAAACGATAGCTACAAACTTTTGCGGCAATCTATGAGGGTGGCCTATGTTCAGCAGTGGACTAATGATAGGCTGAAATGGTGGTGGTGGTGGTGGTTATATGGAGGAACGTTAAGTAAATCTTACACCTGATGGTACGTATAGCACATAACAAATGCTGTGTCACCCATAATATTTCTGTGTGACACCACACTGCGCTCGTCACCCTGAGACATCAGTTCTTAAGTCTCATATGCCCAGGAATTAAACTTTACATCCATAATCCATAATATAATATTATAAATGCGAAAGTAACTCTCTCTGTCCCTCTGTCTGTTTGTTACCTTTTCACGGTCTAAACGCTGAACTGCTCTTGACAAAATTTGGCACAGACATAGCTTACTACTAGTATGCTTTTTATCCCGGTCAGTAAAATAGTTCCCACAGGATATTTAAGAAACCTAAACCTATATCCTATATCTACTTGAAGCCTAATTTTAATAGAGAAGATGGTTGGGTACTACCACCAGCTTGGGATCCTATTATTAATAAAATTAAATCAAAAACCAAGCATACCACTGCAAGGCTTCAAGACACAGTAAGCTCTTTCTGCGTAGATCGGACCAAAAATAATAATTAAAAGCTGAAGGTACTCCGGGTTAACTAAGACATCGGGACATCTGTCACCTCGGTCCTCCCGTGACCATAGGTGCTGTAAGGCACTGGAAACGTCGGTTCATAAATAGTGAAATTAAACACGATAAAATCCGTAAAATTAGTTTCATTTAAATAAATAGCTATTGGTTAGATTTCTCATAAGGTTGGCAGCACTGGGCGTGCTACTGCAAGTATCTCTTTCAGATCGACATCAATACGTGACGTTAGCGAACTCGAGAAAATATTTACTGGTTTCAAAGCTACGTCGTCGCGTTAGAATTTTTTCAATTTTTCTACGCGTTATTAAGTTTGCTTTTCTATTTTATAACCTCAATGACACTAGTTATCAGTTCTTCTTCTTTAAAATCTAGCCTTCAATTCTAGCCTCTCTCTTAATGGAACTCTGCCAATTCCAAGTCAGTCACGGGTGTGATAATAGACCTAATACAAAATTTCGATCAACACTAAAATTATAGTTGACTTTTACGGAAGATTCGCTGGACTGGAATCGTCGTAAACTATTTTTTTTTTATTTGATAAAGTGACGATACGAGCAATACGTTCACCTTATGGTAAGTGAAAACAGAATTCCGGGCCTTGGGGTAGTACCTACCTAGACGGATCCCTGCATAGGAATCCTACCACCAGTTTTCCAGTGTCAAGTAACATATCCAGGTTTAAATATATAATCTTCAGATAAATAGCAATTTTAAAGCAGCAAGAGAGCAGCAGAAGTTCTTTGACTGAAGATTTGCTGGATTGGAATCGTTGTAAACTATTTTGCAGGTTCAAGTAACATATACAGGTATAAATATATAATCTTCATATCAATAGCAATTTCAAAGCAGCAAGAGAGCAGCAGAAGTTCTTTTACTGAAGATTTGCTGGACTGGCGGAGACAAAACGAAAATTCTGGTCTTGAATTGAATTTTCCAATCACTGTACACTTTCACAAGCACTTGCTGCATAATAAACTATCAATGTTACATACATACATACATAAGATCACGACTGTATCCCATAAGGTGTAGTCAGAGACTGGGCACTCACTGCAAAAGCAGATGACTGCCACAATCCACGTTTCACCAAAACAATATAATGCACTTGGTGTGATAGGTGGTGAGCCCATCGCCACCATGCGCTGTTGGGTGCACAGTGCAGTTTAATTCCTTACTCGCCTTTTACGAGACCCATTGGATGAGATGGAGTGGAAGTATTCTTTTAACGAGCCGCCACCACACAGCTAAACAATGTTAAACAACGAAACTCAAGTTATACACAGAAATTACAAAATTAACTTCACTTTTCGAGTTGACGTCATTAGTCCTGTCAGTGCCTTTCAGATCGAAACTGCAATGTTTGCACACTACTGCTTCACAGCAGAATAACTAGTTTCGGGTGGTACCTACCTAGATGGATTCCTGCATAGGAATCCTACCACCAGTAAAATTTGAAAGTATGTTCTTCAACAACAGACGTATTATGAACGTTACTCTCTGCGAAGTCACGTATCGTCGCATGTTTAGTGATTTTTGCAAAATGACTGCTAGAGAAAACGATAATCAACCACAGATGGACGTTTTTGCCATTTATAATCTTTATATATATAATTGTTTGTGCTCTTAGTAATCGTATGACATGAAACGATTAAGGTCATATTCAGTGACTGTGGTCAAGTTATTACAGATATTATTACATAGGTAGACAAAGACCACACACGTAGCCCACTTTTCGCACCCGTGGGGAATCAGACGATTTTTTTTATATAAATATCGATTAAACTTAATAATCGAAGTCGAATAACTTTGTCGACTTTTACGATAAACACGAGACTGGATGGGGTGGTAGATTCTCTTAAGCCGCTACCACACGGCCATAGCATGGTAACCCTAATTATATATTAATACAGATATACCGTAACGACTATGACCAGATATTCTTCAGGATCATCAGAGCATCGCTGTTCGAGCGTGATGTTTTAGTATTTAAACTATCATCATCATCAATTCAGCCTATCATTCCATGAAGATGAACATAGGCCTACCCTATAGATTGCCACAAAAGTTTGTAGCTCTCATTTTGGGGGGATTTTGACATAGTTACCTCGCTTGGCCGGCGGGTGAGCGACCACAGTTTATTTATTCAGATGTTCCAGTATGATGCTGCTGCCCAACTCGTATCGTCGTTTTATAAAGTGGCTATGCAGGAATCCGTCTAGGTAGGCACTACCCCAGGGCTAGTTATTCTGCCGTGAAGCAGTAGTGTGCAAGCATTACTGTGTTTCGGCTTGAAGGGCAGTGTGAGCTAGCGTAATCACTGGGCATTTGAGACTCCAGAACTGATGTCTCAGGGTGACGGGCGCAGCGTGGTGTCACACAGAAATATTCTGGGTGAGACAGCATTTGTTGTGGGCGGACGTTGCACTTACCATCAGGCGAACGTTTTGCTCGTTTCGTCACTTTATACAATAAAAAAATATATATAACAGTGAGCGCGAAGTTATATAGCAGGTGTGATATATAAAAGATGTAGATATCGGCCTCCTCTAGTAGCAACGTATGCGTAAATAATTCGCTAATTACTCGTACCGTCACCCCCTCACTTTCGCGTCGATTTTAACATAAATTATAATTTTAAATGCGCTCTGCGGTTTCTATTCGCATTCCGGCCAAGCGATGCCACAGTTTACAAACGCAAAGGGTTGGTTCGCTTCTCTATTGACCGTTTGACGTTAAAATCAAATTGAATATGGAGGATTTAACGAGAAATCGAATGCGCAACGTCCGTTACAAATGCAGATTCATCGAGAACATTTGTGGCAGACTCGTCACCCAGAGGCACTGGTTCTCAAGTCGCATATAGCATATTACTGGTGGTAGGATAACTATGCAGGAATCCGTCTGGGTACAGTTATTCTGCCGCGAAACAGTAGCGTGCAAACAATACTGTGTTTCGGTTTGTAGGGCACTGTGAGCTAGTGTAATCACTGGGCATGTAATCAATGGGCGCGGTGTGGTATCACACAAAAATGTTTTGGTTGATCTATCGATTATAAAGAATTATTTATATTCTGTGCGGTTATTTTACTGTGTGTTATATTTATTAATTCATGTTATTTTTATAAAAATCAAATTTCTGATCGATACTAATATTATAAATGCGAAAGTAACTCTCTCTATCCCTGTCTGTTTGTTACCTTTTCACGGTTCAACCGCTGAACCGATCTTGAGGAAATTTGGCACAGTGTTAGCTTGCGTCTTTGCGACGGACAGAGGACGCTTTAAGTATCCGATGAAGCTGTAAAAGCCGACGTAGTATTAACGCGGACGAAGTCGCGGGCATCAGTTAGTATATAGTATATACTGTGAGTTTCACTTTTATCACGTATACAGAGTAATTCGCGCTGTTTTTTTAATTGTACAGAGTATATTTACATAATGACATCAATTCAGCTGTTTTATTTTTCGCATCGGCTTTATATTTTTCATCGTCAGCCTGGTTTCTCGGAGCAGCAAGGCATTATGTCCACTACGTACATGTTTAACATGACAAGTGAAAAAGAAGTTTATTTTTTTTTAGACTTTTAGCGTCAATTCGAAGAGTGACGGTAGTGTTTTAAATTTTGTAATTTCTGTATATATTTTGAGTTTTCATGTTTAATATTGCAGCAAGTGCTCGTGAAAGTGTACAGTGATAGGAAAATTCAATTTACGACCAGAATTGTACTTTTCGTTATGTCACTATAAGTCCAGCAAATCTTCAGTAAAACTCAACTATCATTTTACTGTTGATCGACATTTTGAATTATCTATTGTCACTCCCCGAGAGTGACTTGACATTGGCAGAAATTGAAAGAAGAAAATCAGACCAAATTTAATTTTTAATATTGGCAACGGGACAATATTGAAAATAAATATGTTTATGTTTTTTAATTATTATAGCATGTCTATAATCCATCCAAATTACTATGGTTTTTTTTAAATAAATTTATTTAGCTTTTTTTAGCTTCACATTAGCTTCACTTGTATGTTTGTAACCGACTCCTTGAGGCTCGATTTTCTCCTACTTTCAATGTTCCGATTTAATTCAAATTTTGCACTCCTGTCAAAGACCGATGACAATGCAATAATTCGACTAAAAATAAAAAATATAGTTTAAAATATAAAAGAACACGCTTTTATGAAAGATCCATACAATCGTCTTAAATTAGTTTTTAACAAAATAAATAATAGTTTAAAAAAAATAAAAAAACACACTTTTATAAATAAACTGAAAAGTAGAAAAACAGATAGTTTAAAAAAACTAAAACCTACGCTGTATATAGGAAACCAAACTAAAAAATAGAAAATATATTTTAATAATTTTGAATACAGAATAGTGTAAAAAATTCTAATAAATAAAAATGAATAATAGAGTAAAAAAAGCGTTTTTTCTTATTTACACTATTCTTAATTCAAATTTATTAAAAAAAAAATTCAATTTTTAGTTTGGTTTTCTATACAAAGCGTATTTTTTAGTTTTTTCAAACTATTATTTATTAATGTGAAATATCCATTAGCGCGCATTGGGGTAAGACTCGTGTGCCGTGACGGAAACGTACGACTTACATTACAACGTTAAATTCATTAATAATTTCAGTTCATTATAATTTGGACGAAATGAAACAGCTATAATTATAACATAAGATCACGACTGTATCCCATAAGGGGTAGTCAGGGACTGGGCACTCACTGCAAAAAAAGATGACTGCCACAATCCACGTCTCACCAAAACAATATAATGCACTTGGTGTGATAGGTGGTGAGCCCATCGCCACCATGCGCTGTTGGGTGCATAGTACTACAGTACACCTACTGGTGGTAGGATTCCTATGCAGGAATCCGTCTAGGTAGGTACCACCCCATGGCCAGTTATTCTGCCGTGAAGCAATATTGTGCAAGCATTACTGTGTTTCGGTTTGAAGGGCACTGAGAGAAAAAAAACAGTGCAGTTTAATTCCGTAACTCGCCTTTTACGAGATCCATTGGATGAGATGGAGTGGTAGTATTCTTTTAACGTGCCGCCACCACACGATAACTTTAAATAGACATAAGATTTTTTAAATTACTTTTCAGCGCCAAAATAGTGACTTGTTGAAAACCGAGCATTTTACATTAACGGAGTAACTCAATCAATAGATGTCACTGTTTTCAATTCATTAATAAACGAATATATAAACCGGCGCCTTTTTTCTCATTGGTTTTTTTTTATTGTATAAAGTGACGAAACGAGGAAAAGTTCACCTGATGGTAAGTGCAACGTCCGCCCACAACTAATGCTGTGTCACGCAGATTGTTACTGTGTGACACCACACTGCGCCCGTCACCCTGAGACATCAGTTCTCAAGTCTCAAATGCCCAGTGATTACGCTAGCTCACAGTGCCCTTCAAACCGAAACGCAGTAATGCGTAAATATTATGGTCTGTCTAAAATTCGTCCAAATGCCGTTTCTATATTCTTTTGTGTTTAATATCTGCTCTTAAAAGAATTGTTCCAATATCAAGTCAATCATAGGTGTTAGGAATCCTATGCAAGAATCCGTCCAGGTAGGTACCACCCCATGGCCAGTTATTCTGCCGTGAAGCACTAGTGTGCAAACATTACTGTGTTTCGGTTTGAAGGGTACTGAGAGCTTGTGTAATCATTGAGACTTAAGAACTTCTTTCTCAGGGTGACGGGCGCAGTGTGGTGCTACACAGAAATACTCTTAGTAACACAGCATCCGTTTTGGGCAGACGTTGGATTACCATCAGGTGAACATTTTCATCTCGACACTTTATCAAATAAAAAAAGAGGTAGGTACCACCGCAGGGCCAGTTATTCTGCCGTGAAGCAGCAGTGCGCCAACATTACTGTGTTTCGATCTAAATAGCACTGAGAGCTACTGGGCATATGAGACTTAAGTACTGATATCTCAGGTTCATCGTTTTGCCCGTCGCATCACTTGATCCAATATAAAAAATGCCCAACGCTGGTCGAAATTCATAATATTTTAATTTTAATGTTATTGAGGGTTGAGTAATTATTTGTTGGCAAGATTATAAAGCGGTTTCTACTCTATGCGACTGTTAGACCACATACTAGTAGTAGTGGTAGGATTTCTATGCAGGAATCCGTCTAGGTAGGTACCACCCCATGGCCAGTTATTCTGCCGTGAAGCAGTAGTGTGCAAGCATCAATGTGTTTCGGTCTGAAGAACACTGTGAGCTAGCGTAATCACTGGACATTTGAGACTTAAGAACTGATGTCTCAGGGTGACGGGCGCAGTGTAGTGTCACACAGAAATGTTCTGGGTGACATAGCATTTGTTATGGGTCAACGTTTCACTTTCCAACAGGTAACGTTTTGCTCGTTTCGTCACTCTATCCAATAAAAAAAAGACTATTATGTGATTGACATTGTCAGTATGAAAGTTCATCGTCAATTTGTAACACATACTCATCGCTTCCTCGCTTCTTCTCCATACAAACTTTAACTATGCGAAATCTCACACTCTTTCGTGCGCGCAAATTGCTTAAAAAGGGGTACAAAGTTTTCACTTCACGTATTTATGTACAGATGTAATCGTAGACATTGAAGGGCTGTTGAATTGTGTTTCGGTTCGAAGGGCACTGTGAGCTAGCGTAATCACTGGGCATATGAGACTTAAGAACTGATGTCTCTGGGTGATGGGCACAATGAGGTGTTACACACAAGTGTTCTGGGTGACATAGCATTTGTTGTGGGCAGACGTTGCACTTACCAACAGGTGAACGTTTAGCACGTTTCATTACTTTATCCAATAAAAAAAAAATTTTTTTTTAATCCCATCAAATTTATCTATTCGTTGCCTAACTCGCAAACTACAAAAACTCTTAACATGATTGCGTAGATTATAGTAGCCAAAACACAAACTATGTAATATTTTTTTTTTTTTGTAATTGAACTGTCATTTGTTCTTGTGCCGAAAAAGTTTTATATTCTATTCCATTCGAATGTAACATCACAAAAAGTATTTTCGTATTTATACCAACAGCCGTAAGCCGTAACTTTCTACATAAATATGATAATGATATGCCTATCCGGTATATCATTATCACATTTATGTGGAAGCTAGCTGCGCCCCGCGATTTCACCCGCGTAAAATATCGACCACATGACTGCGCCGTACGGGATACGAGTAGTACCTCGCTGAGCATTCAGCCTTTTCGGTGATGTAAGGTTCTCTGAGTGCGGCACCTTAGCAAGCATAAAGTTTTCTAAATAAACGGGCTATATAATAAAGAAGATTTTTTTAAAATTGAATCTTTTAGATTAGGCATTTCAGCGCGCTAATGTCCAAAACATACAAACTCCCAGCTATTATCATTAGTAAGAAGTAAAATTCAGATTTCTAAAAATTTTGTAAGAACCGTTTTATTTTACTGCATATGTTTTGGATACTGTACACTTACACGAAAACTTGCTGCATAATCTAATATATTAGAAATTAAAAACTTGATACAGATAAAAAAAATCATTAAAAATAACAACTGTCACTTTCTGAATTGGCGCCAAAAATCACCTCTAAACGCTGTAAAGTTACTGGAATTGTAAAGTACTTATTAAAGAGTTGCGGGTGCGGTTTGTCTTAAGAGGCTATTGGCATAGTCTCGGAACAAACTTTCAATGCTTGCCGGAGGAACCGGAAGATTCCGCTGTAGCGGAAACCGGTTGTAAGTGCGTCAGCCGCAGGGTATTTAACTTTGTAAAAGTTTTGTTCAACGAATCGAATGCATTAAATAGAACGATCGTTTAACAGCTAATGCTGCTGTTATTACGACAATAAATATATACGTTGTCTATGACTAAAAAGTATTGTTTTAATATTTATCATTATTTGGATTTTGGATAATTTTCAAGTGATAAAAATAAATATTTTGACGATTTTTATTTAATACCAGTCCATTTCTAAAAACATATTTTCACATTATTTTGAAAAGCTTAGCATATTTACGTTGGTAATTTTTATAAAAATTACTTGGTCAGTATATTTTTCTTATATTGATATTAATGTCATTATAAAAAAGTATTTGTTTATGAAATAAATATATTTTTAAATGTAACTAATTTAACGGAATTTATCACGTTTAGTTTTTCATTTTTGTATGTAATAGTTTAATTTTAAATTTTTAGTAAAAATTAAACGCGATAAAATCCATAAAATTAGTTTCATCTAAATGTGTTGTTTTCGCGGTATCGCGTTAAAAATCAAAAAATAAATATTTTCACCAACTCACCATTTTCCCGGAAAAAAACCAGTACAGAATTTATTCCAAATGAACTTCAGCCACCACGAGTACCACCACTAAAAAGTTAACAGAAACCACAAGCGTCACTATCACGGAGTTCCCGCTTTTTACCGCCCGCCAATTTACACTTTTAATGAACGTGTTTTTTTTAATCAGCGAGCAAAGCTCGCGAGTATCCAGCCTCGACTGTCGTCTCGAAATCACTTCCGAAGAAAGTGGGATGGTGCTTCCCATGCAACTTGTTTATCTCGTTCACACTATGTAGCGTAAAATCAGTCGTATATCTTGTGTATAGACATTATTTTACAATGAAATAGATATGAACTTTATTATTTGCGTCTCTTTCATATGTTAAAATATAGTCAATTTCTTACACGGTACGGTATATTTTGCTTTGTAATTGTATTATTGAACTTTAGGCTTCATTGATAAGTTCACAACATCTTAACATTAATCAATGCATTTCAAGCTTTGAATCGTAATAATACGTTTCAAATTCAATGGTGGAATTCTAGCAGGACGCTAAAATAACCTTTTCTCTTTTATTTGTCGGAGATGTGTGTCTAGGTGTGGTTGTCGGAATTCTTTGGAATTTATATAACGGAGGAAATCTGAAAGTGACAGTTTTCGATGCAAAACAATATTTTGGAGCGAATCGTGCGATTTTTCTACGCTTTTGAGGCAAAGGCGTACATCTTTTATGCTTACTTTGCACATAGAAAGTGGTTGTGCGAAGAATGTCTATTATCGTCGAATTTTAATTTAAGCACGTTATCTCGCCGTATTGGGGTGGCTAAGAAATTCACACTTTGCATACCTGCTTCGTCCCATTTCTTTTTTTTAATTGTTGCAACCTTGGCCCGATTTCCATTGTATTTAATTTTTCATCCTATGGGGAGTCACTAGTTAGTTACTAGTTAGTAGGTAGGAGAGTTCAGCTGTTAGTTTTTGGCAGCAACTTGATCGTTCATGCAGTGGTCTAATTTTTTTTAAATAAACATTAGTTATTTCAAGTGCAATTTTGGTTTCTTTTTATGCGGTATCGTGAATTTCGATTCGCCCCGAATTCTCTATTGAAAGTCTTTGTAAAATAGCTGTCGCTTTACAAAAACTTGATTTTGATTTCTTGAACTTGATTATGATTCACATACATGACCAATGAATTATGTCTAGACTATTAAGTACTTCTGACTGATAAAGCTGGAGGGTCTGTATGTTTGAACGCGCTAATCTCAGGAAATATTAAACCGTGGTAACTGGTGGTAGGATGTATGCAGGAATCCGTCTAGGTAGGTACCACACCAGGGCCAGTTATTCTGCCGCGAGGCAGTAGTGTGCAAACATTACTGTGTTTCGGTTTGAAGGGCACTGAGAGCTAGTAATTACTGGGCATATGAGACTTAAGAACTGATTTCTCAGTGTGGTGCACACAGAAATATTATGTTATAGGCAAACGTTGCACTTACTATCGGGTGAACGTTTTGCCCGTCTCGTCACTTAATCCAATAAAAAAAACAATTTTGCATTGAACGGCCCGTTTATTGATGTAGTTTGAAGGCTATATATATGGGCCACCGCACGCTGAGAAGTGCCAAACGAACGGCGCATGACATGTGGTCGGCTTATTTTAAGCTAGTCAAACCGCAAAGGTAGTTGACAAAAAAACTAACAAAGAAGTACTAAGAAGAATAATTTTAACATTGACGCTGGCAGAAAGTTTAAGACTTTTGCCATTACTTCAGATAGGCAGGGCGTACTATTGTTGTTTGACTTTTGGTGCCAACTCGTATGTGACAGTAGTTTTTTTTATTTTATATTATAATTATTGCGTATATCTTTTAGGTTTGATGTTTGAAATTCATAGTTTATTGTGCAGCAAGTGCTTGTCAAAGTGTACAGTGATTGAAAAATTCAAGACCTAAATTACGCTTCGCAAACAGTTTTTAAATATACATAAAAATAACTTCTAGATTATCCTTCATCCATTCTTTAAATAAATAGCGGGACTTCGTATTTCGTAATAACATCGATAGTGAAATGATGGTTCACTTTTATTGAAGATTTGTTGGAATGATCTAACAAATAGAAATCAATTTCAATACACTTTCACGGTCACTTCCTGATAATAAACTATCAATATTTGAAAATCAAAACTTGACATTTAAATGAAACTAATTTTACGAATTTCATCGAGTGCCATTTTTACTATTTATAACCCGACGTTTCGAGTGCTTAATGGCACCCACTGGTCACGGGAGGACTGAATAGTAAAAATTGAACGCGATAAAATCCGTAAAATTAGTTTCATTTAAATGTATAGTGCTCGCGACAAATCATTGTCTAAACTTGATGTTCAGAAATAATAAAATAAAAAATATATAAAGCTGTAATGACTCGGAATCAGTTACCTAGCCAACATACGGTTGGATAAATCCAAGGTTTGTTTAAAAAGCCTACTCTGGGAGCATTACTTGACAATTAATTAGTAATTTCTGCGTACTACTTCTTCCATTCAATTTTATATACGATAATGTCAATTTTTATGTATGTATGTATGTATAAATGTATTTAGTTGTTATTATTTTGGGAACAGAAAGAAGTCTGATGGTGCCAGATCAGGTGAATACGGCGGATGCGGTAACAGTTCAAAGCCACAGTTGTGAATTCCAGCCATTGACTGTACTGACGTGTGAACACGGGCGTTATCTTGATGAAACAGGACTTTTCTTCTGAGCATTCCTCGACGTTTTTCTTTTATTTCCTCTCGTAAACGACGTAGTAAGGTGCAGTAGTAATCAGAGTTTATAGTCTGACCCCTTTCAAGATAATCAATCATAATCACACCTTTCGAGTCCCAGAATACTGAAGCCATCACCTTATTTGCCGACAAAATCGACTTAGCCTTTTTAGGGGGTGGTGAACCAGGTCTTCTCCACTGTTTTGATTGTTGTTTTGTTTCCGGTGTACAGTAATGAACCCATGTTTCGTCCATAGTAACAAAACGATTCAAAAAATCATCTGCATCGGCTTCAAATAACTCCAAACAGTCGCGTGAAATAGTCAATCGCGTCCTTTTTTGTTCAACTGAAAGCAGTCGCGGAACCCACCTCGCAGACACCTTGTGGAAACCCAACTCGTTGACAATGATGTTTTGAGTTCATTCATAAGAGATGCCTATAATCTCGGCTATCTCTCTAATTTTTAATCTGCGATCTCCCATTATTAAATCAAGTACTTTTTTAATATTTTCGTCAGTAGTTGACGTCGAAGGCCTTCCAGATCGGGGTTCATCTTTCACACTCTCTCTACCACGCTTAAATTCTGCTATCCATTTTTTGACGGATGAATATGACAGAGCACAATCGCCTAATGTACTGACCATGTCATCATGGATGGCTTTTGATGATAGCCCCTTCTTATGGACTTAATGACGGCACGCTGCTCGATTTGCTCCATTCGCGGAAATTATGACCGATTACTTTGTTAATAAATTTATAAAATCACAACTAATTATCGCACACGTTTCGATCTTCACACAATGAACTAGTCTGAACTGAACTAAATAATGTGGGTAGATTTGATTTTATTTTATTTTTTATTTGATAAAAGTGACGGAACGAGCAAAACGTTCACCTGATGGTAAGTACAACGTCTGCCCTTAATAAATGCTGTGTCACCCAGAACAGTGTGATACTCGTACCACAATGTAGGTACCACCCCAGGGCCAGTTATTCTGCCGTGAAGCAGTAGTGTGCAAGCATTACTGTGTTTCGGTTTGAAGGGCACTGTGAGCTAGCGTAATCACTGGGCATTTGAGACATAAGAACTGATGTCTCAGGGTGACGAGCGCAGTGTGGTGTGACACAGAAATATTCTGGGTGACTCAGCATTTGTCGTAGGTGGACGTTGCACTTACCATCAGGTGAACGTTTTGCTCGTTTCGTCACTTTATACAATAAAAAAAAACCCATGGTATGAATATTTGTAGCCTTGAAACTTCCTAAATAACAGGCAAATGTAATGCAAAAACATTTTTGCAGACATTATCAAACACACAAACTCATCAGATTTAATTTTAATAACGTGTGGTAGCGGCTTAAGAGAATCTACAACCCCATCTCATCCCGTGGGTGTCGTAAAAGTCGACAGAGGTAAAATAAATACCAGGAGATCGGCAGCAGCATCTTCCTGGAACATCTGAATAAATAAACTGCGGTTGCCAACCAGCCAGCCGAGCGTGGTAACCTTGGCAAAATCCCCCCAAAATGAGAGCTACAAACTGTAGCAATCATTGGTCCCCCAAGGCCTATGTTCAGCAGTGGACTAAAGACTGAAATGGTGATGATGATCATAATAACGAACGTGGGATTTCTGGAGCTAGCACTGGCACCCTAGATAAAGAATAATTAATACGTTCATAGAGTCACACCTATCTCCCATATAAGGGGTAGGTAGAAGCCACTAACGAAGCCCACTTTTCACCCTCGCGGGAATTTTGGTGAGGGATCAAAATAATTCTTACTCCAATTGCGTTCCCGTGAGCAGTATAGTAACATTACATAAAAAGTAAAAAGTAAAGTTTCAGCCTATAAATGTCCCACTACTGAGCACAGGCCTCCTCTCATTTCTGAGAGGGTTTTGGAGCTAGGAAGAATCCGCCACGCTGCTCCAATGCGGGTTGGCGGACTTCACATGTCTTCGAAATATTTTTTATTTCTCAGACATGCAGGTTTCCTCACGATGTTTTACCTTCACCGCCGAGCACGTGGTAAATCAGCACTTAAAATTGCAATTAACAATTTTAGTGGTGCCGGCACCGGGAATCGAACTCAGGTCACTCGCGTACTACGAAATTTAAAGTCGCCTAGTCCTTGAGCTACCCGTAACATTGCATATTATGGTGTTATTCTGCACGATTATAGGCTGTCCGTACCATACCCTAGTCGCCTCTTACGACACCTCGGTAGGAAAGAGGTACGTGCTATTCTACTCTGTCGGACACCTATCGGCTAATAACAATTAATACACTTTAGACGTATGATATTGCCAATGAAAAGGGTAGCTACCCGCTAGATCGAATGGTCTGATCTGGGGAGGACGTCTCCTCCGACTAGTAATATTTAGATGTTGCATATATCGTTCGCATTTCAGAAAACTTTCATAGCGCGATTATGGACGTATGCGAATGTTTCTTGAGCTTCTCATGTGGTGACATAGATGTCGCTACACACTATTTACATAACTTCATGGTTATGCTTTCTTCAAACAAACCGAAAGAACTGTCTACATAACCTTAAATTGATAATTTCCTATCCCATCGGCATTTGCGTTACACGCCTGTTAAGTTTAAGTAAGTACTATACATGAATAATCGGAGAATCGATATTTCTGTGTTATAAACCGTAATTAACTTTACGGTTTTGAAATCTAGCGTTTATTGCGTTCCGCGGTCGAAACGCGATACGAATCGTACGTTTGCGTTGTTATATTGTGGTGTTAGACATTACAACTTGTTAAGTACAGTTTTTTATTATCATATACAAGATTTTTTTTATTGGATAAATTGACGAACCGTTCAAAACGTTCACCTGATGGTAAGTGCAACGTCTGCCCATAACAAATGCTGTGGCTCTCAGAACATTTCTGTGTGACACCACATTGCGCCCGTCGCCCATAAACATCAGTTCTTAAGTCTCATATGCCTAGTGATTACACTAGCTCTCAGTGCCCTTCAAACCGAAGCACACTACAGCTTCACGGCTGAATAACCTACTTAGACGGACTACCTCATACCGTCAAACGCGGTAAGTGGCCGTGAAGCAGTAGTGTGCAAACATTCCTGTTTCGGTCCGAAGGGCACTGAGAGCTAGTGTTATCACTAGGGTACTAGGGCATGTGAGACTTACGAACTCTGGGCGACGGGCGCAGTGTTTTACCACACAGAAATTTTCTGGGTGACACAGCATTCGTTTTGGGCAGACGTTGCACCTGCCATCAGGTGAAGGTTTTGCTCGTCCCATCACTTTGTTCAAGAAAAATATGTTCTCGAAAATAACTCTTCGCTCTACAGTCCCATGAAATAATGTGTAAGTAGAATGTATAAATGTAGTCCACACGATCAATATCGCGAACACAACTTGTGTAATAAAGTGATATAATTCGTTATTCGGAACAGGAAATCTTTATTTACAGCCATTTTATCACAAGGATGTCGACATGATTCACAAATTAGCGCTATGCGAATGTCAAGTTCCGTAGAGTTATTCATAGATATAAAAAAAAACCGAACACCAATATTGGCCGTATGTCGCAGGCTTTCTATAGTTTAAAAAGTTACGTCGATTGGCGCGTAATGTGTTTTTTTTTTAATATTGAGAATCACTTTTAAGATATTGGATGTGCCTTATCTTCGACATTAAACATCAAAACAAATAAATAAAAAAGAAGCGCCGTTTTAGTGATATTTATTATTTTTATAATAAAATCTCTGTGAACCCGACCGTGTACGTCTTCAACTTCACTGACATGAAATTTGCACAGAATATACAAAAAAAAAAACAACTGTAAGTAACTCAGATGGGTTCGCAAACTAAGTCGCGTGTATTATAAATACAATTTTATTGTCTTGTGAAAGTTATGGAATTATAGATAAATGAGATTTATTTAATACATGTGAATATGTTTATTTTTATTTAATGTTGTCTCTATTTTAAAATGGGAAAGCGAGACGTTGTCTGTTCGTTTATTACCTATAAGAAAAGCACGCAACTCTGTCCGTATACTTAGTACGTACGTACAGTCACGCCTCTTTCCTATAAGGGCAGGCAGAGGCCACACATGTAGCCCACTTTTCGACTTCGCGGGAAACGAGGCGTGTCGCTAATCACGTCGCCGCCATTTTGATACGTGTCAAAAAATTCTCACTTCCAATTGCGCTCCCACGAGCTATATAGTGACAGCATTGCATATTATGGTGTTATACATTTATTATGGAAACAGTCGTAAACTTTTTTCCAGTGTCAAGTAACATATGCGGGAATACAATCTTAAAGCAGGAAGACTTCATCATTTCGGTAGACAGTAAAATGATAGTTGATGTTTTACTGAAGATTTGCTGGACTGATGGAGACAAAACGAAAAGTAAAATTTCGGTCTTAAATTGAATTTTCAAATCACTGGACACTTTCACGAGCACTTGCTATATGAAAAGCTATCAATATTACACATCAAAACTCAAAATATACACAGAAATTAAAAAAAATCAATGAAAACACCGCCGCCACTTTTCGAGTTGGCGCCAAAAGGCTATTATGGTGTTATTACATACATACATACATACATAAGATCACGACTGTATCCCATAAGGGGTAGTCAGAGACTGGGCACTCACTGCAAAAATAGATGACTGCCACAATCCACGTTTCACCAAAGTAATAAATCACTTGGTGCGATAGGTGGTGAGCCCATCGCCACCATGCGCTGTCGGGTGCCCAGAGCAGTTTAATTCCGTACTCGCCTCTTACAAGATCCATTGGATGAGATGGAGTGGTAGTATTCTTTTAACGAGCCGCCAAACGGCACGCAAGTTACTACAATAGTATCTATAACCTATGGAAATTTCATATAAAGAGCTTTAGTATTTTGTAATGAAGGGAGTTGTATGTCTAAAGAATTTGTATCACACGCATTAGTGAGTCCGACTAAAGAGTTAGATATTAAGTTAGTGTGTGTCTGTGTGTGTCATGCATTTGTACGCCCGAATGTCAAAAACCAAATTTCCTTATTTCAATGTAGGCTTGTTCAGAGCTCTTAATATGACTTAATCCACAAGTATTTTATTTTTATTATTTATTTATGGAAACTATCGTTAAAATATTTTCCAGTGACAGGTAACATATCGAAGTATACATTATTCAAGCAGCGAAACTTCAAAATTTTAATCGACAGTAAAATGATGATTTCTTATATTTACGCGAGGAAACCCGCATGACTGAGAAATAAAAAATATTTCGAAGACATGTGCAGTCCGCCAAAACCCTCTCGGAAATGAGAGGAGGCCTGTGCTCAGCATACGGACATTTATAGGCTGAAACTTTAATTTACTTTTTACTTTATATTTTTTTATTATGAATTAATTCGTCTTTCTTTCTTTCTTTCAATTGTCTTTCGTAAGACGTGTCGTCGAACATTCTTGTTGCAATGCCGCAGAGAAATCTCCGTCGCAAACTTTTGTTTTAATATTGCCTAACGTAACGCAAATATGCGTGACAAATATTGGAAAGTATGGGTTTAACGAAACCTTTGTGTTACATAACTAGCCGCGACTCGCGGATTCGCTCGCGTAATAAGCCGACCCCGAATGACGACGTACATATATACTTCCCTGTTTAATCGGATTTTTTTGAAAGAAATAAGGAAAGAAAGGAAACATTAATTACAATAACTACCAAACAAACAATATACATAACTGACAGGAATATACATCAATAACAACGTCACAACATACATAAGATCACGACTGTATCCCATAAGGGGTAGGGAGACAGGGCACTCACTGCAAAGGCAGATGACTGCCACAATCCACGTTTCACCAAAACAATATAATGCACTTGGTGTGATAGGTGGTGAGCCCATCGCCGCCGTGCGCTGTTGGGTGCACAGTGCAGTTTAATTCCTTACTCGCCTTTTACGAGATCCATTGGATGAGATGGAGTGGTAGTATTCTTTTAACGAGCCGCGACCACACGGCAACAACAACAACAACAACATCATAAAACAACATTTTCTGGTTTACATTTTTTTTGCGCTTAGCCCTAATAATTTTTCTAAAATTAAAGTAGCCTAAGTTACCCGCTATAACATCAGCTATCTGTCAGTGAACGTCAAAATCGGTCCAGCCGTTTCGAAGATCAGCCGGAACAAACCGACAAGTTCAAGACAGTTTCGGCCCAATCACAAGTCCACTGCTGAACGTAGGCCACCCCCATAGATAGCCACAATAGTTTGTGGCTCTCATTTTAGGGGGATTTTGCCACAGTTGCGACGTTTGGCAGGCATCTTGGAAACCGCAGCTGCTGGCCATCTCCTGGTTTTCATTTTCCCTCTGTCGACTTGTACGACACCCACGGGATGAGATGTATTGGTAGAATCTCTTAGGCCCCACACGGCATCGACAATGTCTATCACATGATAGTCTGTCGTTTGTTTAAGTTCATACTGCCAATGTCAAACACTTAATAGTCTGTGGTCAAACAGTGGCACAGAGTATACATCATCGACATTCTTTTTAAATGTTGCCAACAATTAATTACTACTAGTTTTTTCTAAGCATCAAGCATCATCTTTTTTTTTCAAGGGTTTCTCCCATAGCATTACTGCGTTTTACATTCATAAAATTCACATGTACAAATGTTGGATACGACTGGAATTTGAACCTAGCACCTGCGGTTTCGAAGTCAGGTAACTTTGACCTACATAAACACTGGGTGCTGGGTTTTTTATATTGGATAAAGTGACGAAACGAGCAAAACGTTCACCTGATGGTAAGTGCGACCTGCCATAACAAATGCTGTGTCACCAAGAACATTTCTGTGTGACATCACACTGCGCACGTCACCCTGAGACATGAGTTCGTAATAATCCCATATGCCCAATGATTACGCTAGCTCTACCATTCAAACCGCAACACAGTAATGTTTGCACGCTACTGCTTCACGGCAGAACAACTGGCCCCGGGTGGTACCTACCTAGACGGATTCCAGCATAGGAATCCTACTACCAGTCAGGTCAGTTAGTTAACAGCCTATAAATGTCCCCCTGCTGAGCACGGGCCTCCAATCATTTTTGGGATGGTTTCGGAGCCTGGAGGAGTTCGCCACACTGCTCCAATGCGTGTTGGCGAACTTCTCATGTACTTTAATTTATTTCCTCAGACGTGCAGGTTCCATTTATTACCTTCAAAGGTATAACCATTATTATTATTATTATACCATTATTAAGTGATATGTATATGAAACAGTATGACGATGAGGTTCACCTGTAAAGTTCGTTGAAAATGTAGTTACGTCTGTCTATCTGTCCTAAATAATATTCAACAACACATCACTCAAACCTAAAGTCACAAACGCTAAAAGCAAAACCCCGTTGCGACAAGTTCAAGCGGCATGTATTGACTCGGAGCTTCACGCCTCGCCTCCGGGGGGTGGACAGCTTTCACCCGCAACCGGATAGACACCATTCCGAACGGCTTACGTGTTTGTTCATACAATACAATTAGCATTAACGAGCCTTCTTTTACTTTTAAATATTTACCCATTACAATACAACATGAATGCTTAAAGTTAATAGTATGAGAGCGTCCTATGCAGCAATCCGTCTAGGTAGGTACCACCGCAGAGTCACTTATTCTAGGTTACGACGATTGAGTGCATCTCTGTTTGTGCGTACACTTCTGGCATTTTATCTCCAGCGCAGTTGATGGTATCCGACAGTATTCAAGAGTGGTCGCTATATTCTAAAATGAGGTACTGGTGGTAGGATTCCTAGGCTGGAATCCGTCTAGGTAGGTACAACGCCAGGGCCAGTAATTCTACCGTGAAGCAGTAGTGTGCAAACATTACTGTGTTTCGGACTGAAGGGCACTGAGAGCTAGCGTGATTACTTGGCATGTGAATCTTCTCATGGCGACGAGCGCAGTATTGTGCCACGCAGAAATGTTATAGGTGGCATATGTAATGGGCAGACGTTGCACGATCTGCTGCTCTCGACCCTTTCTATCGTAAAAAAATTACTATGGAACTAATACGCTTGTTAGTGGCGCAGAAAGACGCAAGAATCAAAAATGGAAACGCCCACACTAACAGAGGGCATTATTGTCGGTGTCGTCACCGGACCCGTCAGGCAGGTGGCCTTATTACGTACTTTCCCCACAAGGCCGTGTAGGGCGCACACGAACTTTCACTCGGAGGCTGTAGACTAGGTGCGCCATGATACTTGATTTACATAGGACACTCCTACATTTTCCTATTTCATTTACCGCAGGGCCAGTTATTCTGCCGTGAAGCAGTACTGTGCAAACATTACTGTGTTTCGGTCTGAAGGGCACTGAGAGCTAGCGTAATCACTGGGCATATGAGAATTGAGAACTTATGTCTCAGGGTGACGGGTGCAGTATGGTTCTACACAGAAATATTCTGATTAATACAGCATCTGTTATGGGTAAACGTTGCACTCACCATCAGGTGAACGTTTTGCTCGTCTCGACACTTTATCAAATAAAAAAAAACCGCGGTGGATCAATGGCTGGGCGTTTTTTAATTTTTTAAGTACGCGAGAGACCTGGTTGCGCTCAGTGCCGACACCACTACCGGTAAATCCAAGTGCCGATTTACCACGTGCTATGCGGTGCACGAAAACGTCGTGAGGCCAACCAGCCAACCAGCATGCCTTTTGACGACTTTGTCCTCAAACTCTCTCCGCAAAGCTCTAAAACCCTCTCAAAAATGCGATGCGGCCTTTGCAGCAGTGTTACTTTTATAGTCTGTTACTTTACTTCAGTTCACTGGTGGTAGGATTCCTATGCAGGAATCCGTTTATGTAGGTACCACCCCAGGCCAGTTATTCTGCCGTAAAGCAGAAGCGTGCAAACACTACTATATTTCGGTCTGAAGAGCACTAAGAGCTAGTGTAATCACTGGGCATATGAGATTTAAGAACTGAGGTGTCAGGATGACGGGCGCTGTGTGGTGTCAGATAGAAATGTTCTGGATGACACAGCATTTTTTCAGGGGCACGTTTTGCTCGTATAGTCTCTTTATCCAATAAAATGAATTGGTAAACTATCATCATCACCATTTCAGACTTTTACTAGTCCACTGCTGAACCTTTGGCCTCACCCATAGATTGCCACAAAGGCTATAATTTCAAGGGGGGATTTCGCCATAATTGCCACGCGTGGCAGGCTGGTTGGCAACCGCAGTTTATATATTCAGATCTTCCAAGAAAGCGCTGCTGCCCATCTTCTGGTTTTGATTTTCCCACTGTCGATTTTTACGACACCCACGGCATGAGATGGGGGGTGGTAGATTCTCTTAAGCCGCCACCACACGGTGATAAACTATACAACACTAAAACTCCAAGCGATTATACAAATCAACGTAATAAATTCAATTTGAAATTTAACGGCCATCTTGTATTATTAAGCGGGAATATTTGTCGACTTTTCCCGCCAAACTATCCAACATGGCTGCCCTCGTGCATACATTGCGTAAGCTCCGATACTAAGACATTCCAAAATAATGACCGAATCTCTGTGTCGTAACGGTGCACTTACACAGTATGTCGACGACCTAAGGCACATTTCATGGGAAACGTTTTGGTGGAAACGGATGTGGAAACAGAACGAGTTTGAAGTGATACACGAACGATTAATCTTCTCTATATATCGACTAGCGATCCGCCCCGGCTCCGCACGGATAGATATAAGAAAGATAAATTAGTACTTTAGTTGGACAAAAAAAACAACAACAATTCCTCTACATTTTTCGTAGCCGACTGTTCTCATCAGCGGCTCTGCAGCTGGTCACGAAAGGTTAAGTTATTTTACCAAAATAATGTTTTATTTATGGGAACATGAGCCATGAAAGTTTAGTGGCTCAGAGCTTTCTTGTAAACAATATTTGTTGTCGTGGTAGCAAAATAAAACGACCGCTCTCGACCGCTGCGCAAAAGGGAGCAGCGCATCTCGATGATGCCCAAGTTGCATGAGCCGGACGGCGGCGCGGCGTTCGAGAGACACCGCGGCCGCAGTATTTTTTATAGAGTTTCAAAGTTTTAAATTTAAAAGATTTATAATAAAAATTACGAAACACTATTCAATTGTTTCTAGTTTACTAAAAATAATATGAGGAGGTAAGTAATTAATAGGTGATGGTCTATTCGCGAGTAGCGCGGGCGAGCGTAAGACTGTTTGATCACACCGCGGCATTTTTCTTACTTTTAGCATTTTTATACCTGTCGTAACTTCTAAACGATAGGTCCGATTCGAATAATATTAAGAGGAATTAACATGTACATAATCAACCTTGACTATGAAACTATTTAGTAGGATAAGGATTAATATTATGATACGAATGTCATCATCTTTCGATTCTACCCGTGTTTTGATACACTAATTTGAACAAAAAGCGGTTATTGTGACTTAACTGTAATAGTTAGACATATAGCCTCGCGGACATTTTTGTGAGTAATGATGAGTACTATGAAAATGTAGTACATCATTTAAATGAAACTAAGTTTACGGATTTTATCGCGTTTAATTTTTACTTTTTTACTATTTATAACCCGACGTTTCGAGTGCTTTACAGCACCCATGGTCACGGGAGGACTGAGGTGACAGATGTCCTGATGTCATAGTTAACCTGGGGTACCTTCAGCTTTTAATTATTATTTTTGGGTCCGATCTACGCAGAAAGAGCTAACTGTGTCTTGAAGTCTTGCAGTGGTATGCTTGGTTTTTGATTTAATTTTATTTATTATTGGATCCCAAGCTGGTGGTAATACCCAACCATCTTCCCTATTGAAATTAGGATGTTTTTTGATTTCAATAGCCTCGCGAATCATCCTTGGTAGGAATCGGTGTTCTTTTGCAAGGATCTGTGGTTTATCAAATCTGATGTAATGGTTGGGATGATCCAGAACATGGTCACAGACTGCAGACTTCCTAGAACGACGATGCTTCACGTCAGCTATGTGTTCTTTTACGCGGGTTTTAATTGATCTTTTTGTTTGGCCTATGTAAGAGAGACCACATTCACAATCTAGCTTGTATACTCCTGCGTCCTGTAGAGGGATGTTACACTTGACAGATGGTAAAAACTGACTTATCTTCTTCGGCGGCTTGAAGAATGTTTTTATGGAAGCCCGCTTCAAGATATAGCCAATCTTGTCCGTGACTCCTCTGACATAAGGTAGAACAGCAGGCACACGCTCGACTGTGGCCGGTTTCACTCGGTCACTGCGACGTAGGCGCGGAACCCGAAGCTTGTTGTCGTGCAAAACTTGCTTGACATGTTGAAGCTCGGCGGCCAGGTGTTTCCTGTCACAGATTCCTCGTGCTCTCTGAAACAAGGATTTACCCACGGTAGCTAACTGTGATGGATGATGGTGAGATTCACCGTTTAAATATCTGTTAGTATGGGTCTTTTTTCTATACACAGTGTGACACAAGGTGTTATTAGGATTTCGAATTACTAATACATCTAGAAAAGCTAAAGAGTTATTTGCCTCTAACTCCATTGTAAATTGAATTTTAGAGTTTAGGGAGTTAAGGTGGTTTAGAAATGCATTTACTTTATCTGATGGTAAAATTGTGAAAGTATCATAATATGATCATAATATCTTGTGTCACACTGTGTATAGAAAAAAGACCCATACTAACAGATATTTAAACGGTGAATCTCACCATCATCCATCACAGTTAGCTACCGTGGGTAAATCCTTGTTTCAGAGAGCACGAGGAATCTGTGACAGGAAACACCTGGCCGCCGAGCTTCAACATGTCAAGCAAGTTTTGCACGACAACAAGCTTCGGGTTCCGCGCCTACGTCGCAGTGACCGAGTGAAACCGGCCACAGTCGAGCGTGTGCCTGCTGTTCTACCTTATGTCAGAGGAGTCACGGACAAGATTGGCTATATCTTGAAGCGGGCTTCCATAAAAACATTCTTCAAGCCGCCGAAGAAGATAAGTCAGTTTTTACCATCTGTCAAGTGTAACATCCCTCTACAGGACGCAGGAGTATACAAGCTAGATTGTGAATGTGGTCTCTCTTACATAGGCCAAACAAAAAGATCAATTAAAACCCGCGTAAAAGAACACATAGCTGACGTGAAGCATCGTCGTTCTAGGAAGTCTGCAGTCTGTGACCATGTTCTGGATCATCCCAACCATTACATCAGATTTGATAAACCACAGATCCTTGCAAAAGAACACCGATTCCTACCAAGGATGATTCGCGAGGCTATTGAAATCAAAAAACATCCTAATTTCAATAGGGAAGATGGTTGGGTATTACCACCAGCTTGGGATCCAATAATAAATAAAATTAAATCAAAAACCAAACATACCACTGCAAGACTTCAAGACACAGTTAGCTCTTTCTGCGTAGATCGGACCCAAAAATAATAATTAAAAGCTGAAGGTACCCCAGGTTAACTATGACATCAGGACATCTGTCACCTCAGTCCTCCCGTGACCATGGGTGCTGTAAAGCACTCGAAACGTCGGGAGTACATTATTTTATTTAACATCAATAGTTTTCGCAGCGCACGCCAAATAATGACCTTTATTAAAAAAAATTGATACCTTGAATTACGTCATTGCAATTTTCGTAGGGATCTCAGTTTTTTTTTAAATCAAATATAACTCATGTTAAACGCTGATAATGTACTCGTAGCTGTGTATAGGTGAAAGAATTTTTTAAATCGGTTCAGTAGTTTTTGAGTCTATTCATTACAACCAAACATACATACATACATACATAAGATCACGACTGTATCCCATAAGGGGTAGTCAGAGACTGGGCACTCACTGCAAAAACAGATGACTGCCACAATCCACGTTTCACCAAAACAATATAATGCACTTGGTGTGATAGGTGGTGAGCCCATCGCCACCGTGCGCTGTTGGGTGCACAGTGCAGTTTAATTCCTTACTCGCCTTTTACGAGATCCATTGGATGAGATGGAGTGGCAGTATTGTTTTAACGAGCCGCCATCACACATATTAGTTTAGATAACTAATTTTCGTCAATCTTCTTTCATCCGTCCTCTCAACGTGTCCAAACCGCTAAGCATCCCTTTCTCTATCTTTGTCACTGCACCTTGAACCCGGGATAACCGACACAGTGATGCAAGTTGACCCCTAAACGTCCGATTTCACAAGTATTAATAAGATCTGGTCTCACTTTCGACAGTCGAAAGTGAAAATTACGACACGTTGGAGCCAAAGCATCGGCGTTTAATTTTATGCGTAGTACAATGTTACCGACACTATGTGTAGTTAGGGCATTTCGTATATTGCCTGAGGAAAGTGAAGTTAGAAAAACCGGTTTATCGGTTTTACTGGTGGTAGGATTCCTATGCAGGATTCCGTCTAGGTAGGTACCACACCAGGGCCAGTTATTCTGCCGTGAAGCAGTACTGTGCAAACATTACTGTGTTTCGGTTTGAAGGGCACTGTGAGCTAGCGTAATCACTGGGCATATGTGACTTAAGAACTGATGTCTCAGGGTGACGGGCGCAGTGTGGTGTCACATAGTAATTTTGTGGGTGACACAGCATTTGTTATGGGCAGACGTTACACTTACCATCAGGTGAACGTTTTGCTCGTTCCGTCACTTTAGTGAAATAAAAAAAAAGAAAAGAAAATTGCATGTTTTTTATTTAGAAAACTAAGTCACGAGGCGTCACGTCTGCGTAGCACCATACTGCGCCCGTCGCCCTGAGACATCGTTTCTTAAGTATCATGCCCGGAGTAATCACGCTAGCCATCAATGCTTTCTTGGCGGCAGAATAACTGGCCCTACGGTGGTACCCACCCAGTTTCTTGCCACTACCAATAAAAATGTGTTGCTGAAGGCGTTAAAAATATTTAGGTGTGTGAAAAATTACCGTGTTTCGGTCTGAAGGGCACTGATAGTCTAATTACTGGTTATATGAGATTTCATAAAACTAGTTTCATGGATTTTGTCGCGTTTTATTTTACCGTTTATAACCCGACTGTGTACAGCACAGCACACAGTTACGGGAGGAATGAGAAATTTGTTGTCCTGGTGGTATAGTTAACCCGGAGTACCTTCAGCTTTTAATTATTGGTTTTTGATACGACCGCGAGGCCTAGTGATCAGAGTACCTGACTTCTACGCCGCGGGTCCTGGGTTCGAATCCCAGCCGGAGCCAACATTTGTGCTGAAACACAAATCGTTGGTTTTCGGGTCTGGTTGTGTTGTGATTATCCAGTGTTTGTGACACGGCATCCTAGCCTACCTCCGATCTTATCGCATCAGCGTTACATCGGGCGCGGGTAGGTTGGGACGAGTGAGTGCCTCTGTGTTTGCGCGTACACTTGTGGCACAATAATATCTCCTGCGCAGTTGATGTCTCTCGACAGTATTCGGAAGTTGTCGCCGCGGTCGCAGTTATTTTTAACTTTTTTTAAGCAAAATGAGCTGTCTTGAAGTCTTGCAGTGGTATGCTTGGTTTTTGATTTAATTTTATTAATAGTAGGATCAAAAGCCGATGGGAGTACCCAACCATCTTCTCTATAGAACTTTTAATAGCCTCGCGAATCATCCTTGGTAGGAATCGGTGTACTTTTCCAAGGATGTGTGGTCTATCAAATATGATGTAGTTGTTGGGATGCTGGAGAGTCACACACTGCAGATTTCCTAGACCAACGCTCTGTTCTTTCAAAGCTGTTCATTTACGCAGGTTCTATTGAGAATTTATTTTTTCCTATGTAAGAGAGGCAACTTTCGCAGTTACCGCTGGCGAGTCTAAATTAATAAATAAAAAAGAGCGCGTGCAACGCTATACACGTAAAATAAAATATATTAACATATACTAACAAATATAGTACATACTTTTATATGTTTTATATACATAACTGGTCTATAAACAAAATTATTAATCGATAAATGTTAATTGAGAACAACAGAAACGTTGCACGAAAGCGTTGCAATCAAATTCGACCACGAAGTTTTAGCCTTATCGCGACCTGAGAAGCTGCACTTCTGTAAAAGTAAATAAACGTTCCAGCACCGGCAGAAGTCCGCCGCACTGACACAATACGGGTTGATGGAATTCATACCATCGTTATACTTGCATAATTATTGACATGTGGTATTTCACGTTGATATTTGCCGTGTGGTGGCGGCTTAAGAGAATCTACCACCCCATCTCATCCCGCGGGTGTCGTAAAAGTCGACAGAGGGAAAATAAAACCAGAAGGCAGCAGCGTCTTCCTGGAACATCAGAATAAATACACTACTATGTCAAAATCCCCCAAAAAGAGAGCTTTTGTAGCAATCTACGGGGGAGGCCTATGTTGAGCAGTGGACTAGTGATAGGCTGAAATGGCGATGGTGGTGACGATGATGATGATGTTTCCGTTTAGACACTTGACAGAATCCATAATATTTAATTTTGATCGCAACATGCTCGCTTGGACATTTGCCAAAGCTGTCAAGCCTGATCCGTTTTGGGGCATTTTCACAAAAATACGTAGGAAATCAGAAAAACAATTTGATTTCTCTACTTCGTTTTTTACATCTTTATGTGCCCGAGAATACTACCACTCCATCTCATCCAATGGATCTCGTAAAAGGCGAGTAAGGAATTAAACTGCACTGTGCACCCAACAGCGCATGGTGGCGATGGGCTCACCACCTATCACACCAAGTGCATTATATTGTTTTGGTGAAACGTGGATTGTGGCAGTCATCTGTTTATGCAGTGAGTGCCCAGTCTCTGACTACCCCTTATTGGATACAGTCGTTATCTTATGTATGTATGTATGTGCCAGTGGAGAAAAATTACTGCAGACGGCCTGACAGCTCATGACAATGCTCGGTTTGAGGTGCCGGCTCAAGAACGTGCAAGCAGACATGATAGAGCTGCCAACTCAGCACAACCAACAGGCTTCGCCGACAGTCACGTTGGCCAACGGCGCGGTCGTTGCTGTGGATCTCGCATAGGCTTGTTAGGCCACGAGCGCAAGTGCCGTTTTAACCCATGACGCTGTTTTAGTCATCCTTTATAGATGTTATACGGCCGGTGATGATGACTGTATGTCACTTAACTCCTTTTTAACGTCTGGAGGGATGTTGATGAATTATTTTGTGTGTTTGTGTGGTTCCTTGGATGGTTTAGATTCAGAATTGGACCCGGTAGGCGGCGCTGCGATAGAGTTCTAGGCAAATGACAGAAGTCACTCAGTATGTAGTTCATCGATAATTCGAATATCGAGAAATCGTTCGCTGAATCTGTTAACAGCAGGCAAGTCAACGTTCGGGCAGGACAACGTCTGTCGGGTCCGCTAGTCTTTATATATATAATTCTTCTGTGCGTGTGTATGTCACTGAACTCCTCCTAAACGTCTTGACCGATGTTGATGAATTTTTTGTGCGTTTGTGTGGTTCCCTGGATGGTTTAGATTTAGAATTGGACCCGGTAGGCGGCGCTGCTATAGAGTTCTAGGAAAATGACAGAAGTCACACAGTATGTAGTTTACCGATAATTCGAATATCGAGAAATCGTTCGCTGAATCTGTTAACAGCAGGCAAGTCAACGTTCGGACAGGACAACGTCTGTTGGGTCCGCTAGTCTTTATATATAATTCTTCTGTGCGTGTGTATGTCACTGAACTCCTCCTAAACGTCTTGACCGATGTTGATGAATTTTTTGTGCGTTTGTGTGGTTCCCTGGATGGTTTAGATTTAGAATTGGACCCGGTAGGCGGCGCTGCGATAGAGTTCTAGGAAAATGACAGAAGTCACTCAGTATGTAGTTCATCGATAATTCGAATATCGAGAAATCTTTCGCTGAATCTGTTAACAGCAGGCAAGCCAACGTTCAGGCGGGACAACGTCTGCCGGGTCCACTAGTGATATTATAGATTTATGCATGCTCCAAACTTTATATTTTACGAATATTTTTTTCCTATACTAAATAATTAGCAAAAAAGTAAAGTTGGAGTATTTAAAAAAATGTCCACGTCCCTTGAATATGGTCGAGGAGGGCGATGGCTGCCACACGCCACTTGTGATCAGGTGCTGTTGTCGGAGGCTGGTCTGCTCGAGTTTGCAATGCATTTCTACATTTTTTATTGAATCTTGTATTATATATAGAGCCGTGGTAGCTCAGGGGCTAGGCGCTCGCTTTAAATTTCAGAGTACGAGTGACCTGGGTTCGATTCCCGGTGCCGGCACCACCAAAATTGTTAATTGCAATTTTAATTGCTGATTTACCACGTGCTCGGCGGTGAAGGAAAACATCGTGAGGAAACCTGCATGTCTCAGAAATAAAAAATATTTCGAAGACATGTGAAGTCCACCAACCCGCATTGGAGCAGCGTGGCGGATTCTTCCCAGCTCCGAAAACCCTCTCAGAAATGAGAGGAGGCCTGTGCTCAGCAGTGGGACATTTATAGGCTGAAACTTTACTTTTTTTAACTTAACTTAACTTGTATTATATTTTGTCACGGAGCGTGCTTTGGTTTTCTATGAGACTGTTCTTTGTAAATTTATTTACAATGTACTTTTGACAAAGATTAAAAAAAACAAAATGAGGATACCTACGGAGTTTCTTTCGCCTGTTTCTTCTCCATCAGAGAAACCTCGTTACGAAACGGCGGTAGATTCTAATGAAATGACGTTTGACAAACGAAATTTATATTTCTTACGTTGAAGAATAAATAATTTTCATTTCATTTCGTTTTGATTTCATATCAATGTCAAATTTGTGGCTCGTATAATTTGTGGTTAATAAAAAACAAAGAATACAAACATTATTTCTTTGTTATAAAAGTAAAAAACACAGTTTTCTTTCTCTATATCACTTTGAGAAAAAAACTATGTATCGTAAATTAACCAAGAAAAATGCATCTTAATTACAATTTCGTTACTACTGAGGACAAACTAAGATAAAAAGTTGTATTTTTGATTGTTTTTTTTTTATTGGATAAAGTGATGAAATGGGCAAAACGATCAACGGATGGTAAGTGCAACGTCTGCCCATAACAAATGCTGTGTCACCCAGAACATTTCTGTGTGACACCACACTGTGCCCTTCACCCTGAGACATCAGTTCTTAAGTCTCATATGCCCAGTGATTACGCTAGCTCTCAGTGCCCTTCAAACCGAAACACAGTAATGTTCGCACACTACTGCTTCACTGCAGAATAACTGTTCTGGGTGACACAGCATTTGTTATGGGCAGACGTTGCACTTACCATCAGGTGAACGTTTTGCTCGTTCCGTGACTTTTATCAAACAAAAAAAAATAAAAAATAAAATACTATGCGAGACTAGATGGTGGGACGTCCTCCCCAGATCTCATCCGCCAAACCTTCACCGCTGAGGATGTGATAGACTTGTGAACAATTTTAGACGCGTCGGCACCGGGTATCGAACTCACGTCAATATAAGGCGAGTGCTCGGCTCCTAAACTACCACGTCTTTATTTCTATATAAAAAACGTAAACTAAATTGGACCAATAGGAAGTAACCGACATAGCCCTAAGGATTAGCAAGCTGAAGTGGTAATGGGCCGGCCATATAGCCCGTAGAACCGATAACCGATGGGGAAGAAAGGTTCTAGAGTGGCAACCTCGTACCGGCAAACGCAGTGTAGCCCCCCCCCCCCCCCCCCTCTCCCCCACTAGATGGAACGACGACCTGCGCGATTTTGCGGGAAGTCGATGGATGCAAGTGGCTCAGGACCGTGCTTTGTGGCAATCTATGGGGGAGGCCTATGTTCAACAGTGGACTAGATAGGCTGAAATGATGATGATGATGATGAAATAGGACACATTATCATCATCACCGGATTATAGGATTCATTATCATCATCACCGTTTTCAAACAGCGTTTTGAAGAACCAGTGCAGGGCAAAGGCATTCGCCAAATTCAGTCATTCGCAGCACCAGACGCCTCACACGTTACACTGCTACCCGTCACTGGTCGGGTCGCAGCGACATCTGCTATAATAAATCGGTATGACTTTGACTATTTAGGCACTTTACAACAGCGTTATCTAGCGGCATTAAATAGCACTAGGAAATAATACTTCTCTACGTGCAGCGTGTGGTGGCGGCCTAAGAGAATCTACCACCCCATCTCATCCCGTGGGTGTCGTAAAAGTCGACAGAGGGAAAATGAAAACCAGGAGATGGACAGCAGCATCTTGCTCGACCATCTAAATAAATAAACTGCGGTTGCCAACCCGTCTGTTAAGCGTGGCAACTAAGGCAAAATCCCCCCAAAAGCGAGTGGTACAAACTTTTGTGGCAGTCTGTGGGGGAGGCCTATGTTCAGCAGTGGACTACTGATAGGCTGAAACGACGTCGTGCAGCGACATCTAACGTTGGAAACAGAAACTACGGTCAAAACCGATCTTTTAGGATGTGATTCATAGCGTTGTTACGAGATGGCACGCATTAGAACGCAAACGATGAGATTCTAAGGCCTAGTAAACACACTTGAAGAAATCGAATAGAATACGGTTGTTTTTTTTTGATGAAAGTGAGATACGTTCACCTAATGGTAAGTGCAACGTCTGCCCATAACAAATGCTGAGTAACCCAGAACATTTCTGTGTGACACCACACTGCGCCCGTCAACCTGAGACATCAGTTCTTAAGTCTCATAGCATATGAAACTTAAGAACTAATGTCTCAGGGTGATTACACTAGCTCTCAGTGCCTTTCAGACGGAAAGACAGTTATGTTTGCTGCCACGCTGCTCCAATGCGGGTTGGCATGGTTAGTAGTTCACATGTTGTGTGGTAATAGTAGAGAATCTACCAGCCCATCTCATCCCATGGGTGTCGTAAAAATCGACGGAAGAAAAATGAAAACCAGGAGATGGGCAGCAGCATCTTCCTGGAACATCTCAATAAATAACATACACGAAATATGTAACTTTGTTAGACGATACCCAAATTTTTATTCTTCTGTGGAAGATTTAACTCGGCGTTATGATTCGCGCCGAAAACATGACTTAGTCCAATCATCGTCTAAATTAAAATTGCATAGTTCTGGCCCTTATTCCATGTCTATAAAAATATATAATAAATTACCGATTAACATAAAAAACGAAAAAAACTACAAAACATTTCAGAAAAAATTAAGAGCGTACCTAATAGAAAAAAGTTATTATAATATTGAAGAATATTTTGAAAAATAATTCAGACAGATGTCTGCCTCTCACATACATTAGAATAGAATAGTATAGAATAGAATATTTTTTTATTCAATATAGATCATTTACATAATACTTATTGAACGTCATTTTTTTTTAAACTACACTGGTTCGCAAAGAAATGCCTCTGTCCTGGGAAGAACCAGTAAGAAACCCAGCGGGATTTCTTTTCTGCCATTTTAAATATACAATTACGGCAGTTTTAAAAAGATGTAGAAATAATTTGGCATTCATTGCCACGCCCAACAGGGTACATGAATTTTATAATTTAATTTCATGTAAAGCAATCTAAATAAATAAATAAATAAACTGCGGTAGCAAACCAGCCTGCCAAGCGTAGCAACTATAGCAAAATCCCCCCAAAATTAGACCTACAAACTTTGTGGCACTTACGTATGCGAGAGGCTTATGTTGAGCAGTGGACTAGGTATAGGCTGAAATGATAATGATGATGACATGTCGAAATACTTTTATCACGATGTTTTCCTTCACCGCTGAGCACGTGGTTTTTTTATTGTATAAAGTGATGAAACGAGCAAAACGTTCACCTGATGGTAAGTGCAACGTCTGCCTATAACATATGCTGTGTCACCCAGAAAATTTCTGTGTGACACCACACTGTGCCCATCACCCTGAGACATCAGTTCTTAAGTCTCATATGCCCTGCGATTACGCTAGCTCACAGTGCCCTGCAAACCGAAAAACCGTAATGTTTGCACACTACTGCTTCACGGCAGAATAACTGGCCCTGGGGTGGTACCTACCTAGACGGATTCCTGCAAAGGAATCCTTCCACCAGTTATAAAAAAAAATTAGCACCAGCAAATGTACATACATGCATAAGATCACGACTGTATCCCATAAGGGGTAGTCAGAGACTGGGCACTCACTGCAAATACAGATGACTGCCACAATCCACGTTTCAACAAAACAATATAATGCACTTGGTGTGATAGGTGGTGAGCCCATCGCCACCATGCGCTGTTGGGTGCACAGTGCAGTTTAATTCCTTACTCGCCTTTTACGAGATCCATTGGATGAGATGGAGTGGTAGTATTCTTTTAACGAGCCGCAATGGTAGTGGTAGTATTCTTATAACGAGAGCAGTTGCGGATTGGAGCGATCGCCCGGCTACTGAAATCTTTACAAACAACCCAATTAAACTTGAACATTTGAAACTTAAAGGCATCGACGTCCACCGCTCAGTGAAACCGGTCAGTCGTAGCCTAGTGGGACATTATGTGACTACATGCGCCGCTGCTCACCCCGCACCCTTAATTAACGCCGCGTTCACATTGCACGAGCGGCAAGCGGATCTGATCCGCTTGCTTTTTTGTCCCTGTTGACAATCCAGTTGACGATTCGTTCTTACTGATGGTAGGATTCCTATGCAGGAATCCGTCTAGGCAGGTACCACCCCAGGGCCAGTTATTCTGCCGTGAAGCAGTGGTGTGCAAACATTACTGTGTTTCGGTTTGAAGGGCACTGTGAGCTAGCGTTATCACTGGGCATATGAGACTTAAGAACTTATGTCTCAGGGTGATGGGCACATTGTGGTGTCACACAGAAATTTTCTGGGTGATACAGCATTTGTTATGGGCAGACGTTGCACTTACCATCAGGTGAACGTTTTGCTCGTTTCTCGATCGATCGAATAAAATCCGATCCAAATAGGGAAGTATCGTCGATCGGGGTCGGGTGAAACCGTATGGCGCAGCCAGTCAAAAATAAAAAAAGAAACGGAATGTATGCATGTGTGAGGATGTGAGAATGTGAATGAGGTGTGTGAAAGGGTAAAGGGATAGACAAGAGAAAGAAAGAGTGTTAGGATGTTAGAATGTTGTGATTTTTTTTAATAGTCAGTAAAGTGAATATAAGAAGCAAACTAAGTGCTTATTTCATCCATCCGCCACCGTCCCACATATATGTAGGTCCTAGTGTTGCCAGGTCCAGTGACAAATTTCGGGACGGAAGGTAAAAATAATCGGGATTATGTTTTTCAAATCGGGGCAAATACAATGACTACACAAAAAACAGGTTTTTCTTTTTAATCATTCTCTTTGATTCGCCGTGTGGTGGCGGCTCGTTAAAAGAATACTACCACTCCATCTCATCCAATGGATCTCGTAAAAGGCGAGTAAGGAATTAAACTGCACTGTGCACCCAACAGCGCATGGTGGCGATGGGCTCACCACCTATCACATCAAGTGCATTATATTGTTTTGGTGAAACGTGGATTGTGGCAGGCATCTGTTTTTGCAGTGAGTGCCCAGTCTCTGACTACCCCTCTCTGGGATACAGTCGTGATATTATGTATGTATGTATTTTCTTTGATCCGACGGTCAGTTTTTGTTGTATTCATTAATAACATTTAAACCAACTACATAAATCTAAAGTAAAGAAGTAAAGTAAAGTTAGTCAGCCTATAAATGTCCCACTGCTGAGCACAGGCCTCCTCTCATTTCTGAGAGGGTTTTGGAGCTAGGAAGAATCCGCCACGCTGCTCCGATGCGGGTTGGCGGACTGCACATGTCTTCGAAATAATTTTTTTATTTTTCAGAAATGCAGGTTTCCTCACGATGTTTTCCTTCACCGCCGAGCACGTGGTGAATCAGCACTTAAAATTGCAATAAACTATTTTAGCGGTGCCGGCACCGGGAATCGAACCCAGGCCACTCGCGTACTATGAAATTTAATGCGAGCGCCTAGCCCCTGAGCTATCACGGCTCAGATTAAGAGGTTAGTGAAAAATCGAGATCGGCAACACTAGTATGTCCTCTTATTAAACTACCTCTACCCACTCGTGGGAACGCAATGGGGAGTGAGTCAAAGTCAAAGTCAAAATTCCTTTATTCAATTTAGGCTAAAGCTCTTATTACCTTCAAAATCTACACCGGTTAGGAAAATGGCCTTCTCAGAGAAGAATCGGCAAGAAACTGGGGTCTTTCTCTAAGAAATTTAACTGTTACTAAAATGGCGGCGATGTGTTTTTTTGTTAAATTGGAAAAAGTGAGAAAACGAGCAAAACGTTCACCTGATGGTAAGTGTAACGTCTGCCCATAGCAAATGCTGTGGTACCCAGAACATTTCTCTGTGACACTCCTCTGCGCCCATCACCCTGAGACATCAGTTCTTAAGTCTCATATGCCCAGTGATTACGCTAACTCTCAGCGCCCTTCAAAACGAAACAATGTAATGTTTGCACACTACTGCTTCACGGCAGAGTAACTGGCCTAGGATGGTACCTACCTAGACGGATTTCTGAATAGAAATCCTACCACCAGTAAAAGGTGCGGTTCGCCACTCGTAACGTCTCGTTTCGAAGGGCGAAGAGTGGGCCACTGGAGCAATTATAACTTCAGCGTTACTCGCTTATCGCTCCGCCCGTCAGCGCAGCTGCTTCCGAAACTATCCAAGCGTGGCAAAGGATTATGGCCCTTCTGCACTCGCTCAGTTTGACACTGCCTGCCGAACTGTAAACCAACGCAACACACCGGGACCGACAGATCTATTTTGTATAGCTGACATAGCGATGGACCCGCTGAAGAGCACGAAGTAATCGACTGTACAGAACAAACGGTAAGTGCTGACTGGACTAATTACTATTACTTACAGTGTGTCGTAGCGGCCTTATAGAATTTACCACCCCATCCCATCCCGTGGGTGTCGTGAAAGTCGACAGAGGGAAATTAAAACCGGGAGATGGGCAGCAGCGTCTTCCTGGAACACGTGAATGAAAAAACTGCGGTTGCCAACCCGCCTGCCAAGCGTGGCAACTATGGCAAAATCCCTCGAATATGATAGCTGCAAACGTTTGCTGCTATCTATGGGGAGACCTATGCTCAGCAGTGGACTTGTGATAGGCTGAAACGAGGACGACGTGTATGAGCATGTACCACCCTACCCTACACTACATAGGGTTTTTTTTATTTGATAAAAGTGACGGAACGAGCAAAACGTACACCTGATGGTAAGTGCAACGTCTGCCCATAACAAATGCTGTGTCACCCAGAACATTTCTGTGTGACACCACACTGCGCCCGTCACCCTGAGACATCAGTTATTAATTCTCATGGGCATATGATTACGCTAGCTCTCAGTGCCCTTCAAACCGAAACACAGTAATGTTTCCACACTACTGCTTCACGGCAGAATAACTGGCCCTGGGGTGGTACCTACCTAGTCAGGTAGAGGCTGGCCTAGTGGTCGGTTCGGTGTACCTGACTACTACGCCGCTACGGTCCCGGGTTCGAATACCAGCCGGAGGCAACATTCGTGCTAAAACGCAAATTGTTGCTCGGGCTCGGTTGTGTTGTGATTGTGCCCGTGGAACTGACACTGCTCCCTAGCCTACATCTTATCGCATCAGCGTTACATCACCTGTTTGCGAGTACACGCAGTTTATATCTTCCGACACTATTTGGAAGATGTCGCCGTGGTCAAATTCGGCCAGGAGGACATCACCATCAAATGTGGGTCTTATTAAGGCATATCGAATTCTACGATGTAAGCTGCGGGATCGATACCCGCTTGACAATTTTTTATGTTAAAACGTATTTTTCTGCTTATTGTTATTTTTTTCATTGGATAAAGCGACGAACGAACAAATCGTTCACCTCGCGGTAAGTGCAACGTCTGCCCATAACGGTTGCTGTCACCCAGGACATTTCTGTGTGACACCAGTACAGTACGTTGCACAGAACAGTTAGAGGGGCATCTTCTGCGAGTATTGTGTAAATAATCTATCTATACAAATAAATAAAATTGAAGTGTCTGTTTGTAATAACAAAATAACAACGTTCGAAAGTATATACGGCACTTATAAGAAAAAACTATTTTTTTAATTTTGTCTGTCCGTCTGTCTGTTTGTTCCGCCTAATCGCCGGAATGGCTAGACCGATTTCGACGAGACCTTCACTGACAGACAGGTTATGTTATACCGGGTAACTTAGGCTACTTTAATTTTAGATAAATAATTGGGTTCCGCGCTAAAAAAATTTAAACCTCGAAATCTGATTCAAATATAATAAACAAATAGAATGAATGAAGAAGGTAGTATATATGTATATCATCGATCGGGGTCGTTTTTTCCGACTGCGGGGCACCGTTAGTATTGAATGAAAATAATTATATTATTTTGTATTCAATTCTAAAACACAATTACGCGTGTACCGAGTTCGAATACCTGCCGTGAAGCAGTAGTGCGCAAAGGTTAGGTATAAGGACAGCTTGTGCGTTTGACGTCCGCGCAGTAGTTGGTGAATACAGTCCTAAGAACGGCACCTAACCTTCGCACACTACTGCTTGACGACAGAATAACTGCGGTGGTAAAATGACGAATGGCTCCCTGCATCCTGCATGGCTGTCCTACCACTATTAAAAACTCCATTCAAAGGTTACCATAGACAAAACAAACATAACTAAAGCAACTTAACTAACACAACGTATTTATAATCTCGTGAACAATCCATCTCCCAGCAATAATTTGATCGGTTTCCCCATGATCGATCCTTCGCAGCCGATCGAATCTAGATTTGTCACGGACCGACGATCAAAGAACTTTATATTAGTTCTCTGTTATATTGTTTATTAAACATATTATACTCGAGATGACATATATAGCGTTTAGCTAGCTTAGGTGTCCTCTACCTCTTTCCTACCGAGGTGTCGTAACAGCTTTGAATAGAATAACACCATAATATGCAATGTTACTATACTGCTCGTGGGAACGCAATGGGGTGCAACAATTTTTTGACTCCGTCAGGTCCGAAAAGTGGGCTACGTGAGTGGCCTCTGCCTACCCCTTATATAGACAAAATGCGGGACTGTATGTAAGTAATACATTTGAGATGACTGTAATAATGTGTATTGCTAATAAGAGTGGAGAGTGGCGGCTCCTTAAAAGAATACTACCACTCCATCGCATCCAATGGATCTCCGTAAATCAGTAAGGAATTAAACTGCACTGTGCACCCAACAGCGAATGGTGGCGATGGGCTCACCACCTATCACACCAAGTGCATTATATTGTTTTGGTGAAACGTGGAGTGGCAGTCATCTGTTTTTGCAGTGAGTGCCCAGTCTGTGACAACACCTTATGGGATACAGTCGTGATCTTATGTATGTATGTATGCTAATAAGAGACAAGTTGCTTTTTCGACGTCTTTAATTCACATTAACATATTGTAACCTTATAAATGTCGCGTGGGCTACTCCACATGACATATTTTAGCAGAAGTGACTAGACGATAAAGTTTTTCACCTGATGATAAGTGCAACGTCTGCCCATAACAAATGCTGTGACACCACACTGCGCCCGTCGCCCTGAGACATCAGTTCTTAAGTCTCATATGCCCAGTGATTACACTAGCTCTCAGTGCCCTTCAGACCGGAACACAGTAATGTTTGCACACTACTGCTTCTCGGCAGAATAACTGGCCTGCGGTGGTACCTACCTAAACGGATTCCATAGGAATCCTACTACCTACAAAATCTGTATCGATTTCAGCATCACGCCATGCAAAAAAACGACCGACGGTCGGATGAACAGGACACCGAAGGAGGGAAAAGTCGCCCGACCTCACGGAGGAACTCCGCGTGCCTCTCGCGACGCGGCAGCGTTAAAGAGGACCCTAAAGACAAGAGGGGAATGAATACGGCTCCCAACTCAAGCAATTCAACTCCTAAGAGGACGCAGAAAACTCAGAACTTTGATTTCGTAGTGACTGGAAAGCAGATACTCAAAAGGTAATACATAAAAGTTTCAGCCTATAAATGTCCCACTGCGGAGCACAGACCTCCTCTCATTTCTGAGAGGGTTTTGGAGCTAGGAAGAATCCGCCACGCTGCTCCAATGCGGGTTGGCGGACGCACATGTCTTCGATTTTTTTTTTTTTATTTCTCAGACATGCAATTTTCCTCACGATGTTTTCCTTCACCGCCGAGCACGTGGTAAATCAGCACTTACAATTGCAATTAACAATTTTAGTGGTGCCGGCACCGGGAATCGAATCCTATGCAGGAATCCGTCTAGGTTGTTACCACCCCAGTGCCAGTTATTCTGCCGTGAAGCAGTAGTGTGCAAACATTACTGTGTTTCGGTTTGAAGGGCACTGAGAGTTAGCGTAATCACTGGGCATATGAGACTTAAGAACTTATGTCTCAGGGTGATGGGCACAGTGTGGTGTCACACAGAAATTATCTGGGTGACACAGCATTTGTTATGGGCAGACGTCGCACTTGCCATCAGGTGAACGTTTTGCTCGTTTCATCACTTTATCCAATAAAAAAAAGGTCACTCGCGTACTGTGAAATTTAAAGCGGGCGCCTAGCCCCTGAGCTACCACGGCTAGGAATATATATTATAAATTATAAAATATTATAAATTTATACATACATACATACAATCAAGCTCATTTTCCCATATAAAGGGTAGGCAGATACCACACACGTGGTCCACTTTCGCCCCCGCGGGAAACAAGACATGACGGGTGGCGAACCCCGTGGCCGTCATTTTGGTACGAGCCACAATATTCTTACTCCCCATTGCGCTCCCAAGAGCAGTATAGTGACAGCATTGCACGTTATGGTGTTATTCTGCCCGAATAAAGGCTGTCCGTACAATAGCTTAGTCGCCTCTTATGACACCTCGGTGGGAAAGAGGTAGGTGCTATTCTATTACACTGTACACCTTTATATTACCATTATATTGCCATGTACGCCTATCGGCCAAAAGTATTTATGGTATTGTTATTGGATAAATTGACGAAACGAGCAAAACGTTCACCTGATGGTAAGTGCAACGTCTGCCCATAACAGTTGCTCTGTCACCCAGAAAATTTCTGTGTGACACCACACTGTGCCCATCACCCTGAGACATCAGTTCTTTAGTCTCATATGCTCAGTGATTACGCTAGCTCACAGTGCCCTTCAAACCGAAACACAGTAATGTTTGCATAATACTGCTTCCCCCTATCAGAAATGAGAGGAGGCCTGTGCTCAGCAGTGGGACGTTTATCGGCTGAAACTTTACTTTTTTTTTTGTTCGACACTACATCCAAGCCTTCCTCCAACCTTATCCCAAACGTTACATCGAATTCTCGTAGGTTAGGACAGGAGAGTGCCTCGGCGTTTCCGCTTTCTCTTATTACACTATAATATCTCCTGCGCAGTTGAAAGCTCCGGACAGTATTTCGAAGCTGCCACACTGGTGGAAATTCGACCAGGAGGACACCAAAATCGTCATGTTTTACTAGGTGTACTAAATCAACATCACGATGATCTTCCAGGGCGGACCGCGCGAGCTCGCTCCCGGGCACTCACAGGCGACCCTCCCTCGACTCCCTCTCGAAACAGCGGAGGGCTTTCGACTCCCCAAGGAGACTCGCAATGTCCCAATCGTCGAAGAGCAGGGAGACCTCACTGGATGAAGACATGTCACTAGAACTGTCGCAGGTAAGGACCAAAAGAATCCCGGTGTTAATACTTACTATTTTATTATTGGATAAAGTGATGAGACGAGCATGACCCTCACCTGATGGTAAGTGGAACGTGTGCCCATAACAGATGTTGTCACACCAAGAATATTTTTCTGTAGCACCACATTGCGCCCGACAGCCTGAGACAGCAGTTCTTCAGTCTCATATGCGACTAAATATAGGTTTTCACTGGTGGTAGGATTCCTATGCAGGAATCCGTCTAGGTAGGTACCACCCCAGGGCCAGTTATTCTGCCGTGAAGCGGTAGTGTGCAAACATTACTGTGTTTGGGTTTGAAGGGCACTGTGAGCTAGCGTAATCACTGGGCACATGAGACTTAAGAACTGATGTCTCAGGGTGACGTGCGCACTGTGGTGTCACGCAGAAATGTTCTAGGTGACACAGCATTTGCTATGGGCAGACCTTGCACTTACCATCAGGTGAACGTTTTGCTCGTTTCGTCACTTAATCAAATACAACAAAAGGTTATCAGTGACCTTTAGACGGAAACGCAGTAATACTTGCACACTACTGCTTCACGGCCCTGCGGTGGTAACTACCTAGACGGATTCCTGCATAGAAATCCTACCACCAGCACCTGACAAAGATATAAGCGAAACTCATATGTTTTTCTTCAATATCTTCGTCTATTATATCCATATTTTAATATAGCGACCGCTTGGCATCGTAGTCTCCCGAAACACCACACCAGCGCACCACACTGCGCTCGTCACTGGAGACATCAGGTGTAATTATTTATGAGTGGTAGGGACTTATTAGAAAATCTGGTAGATCTAGCCATAACCTTTCAGGCCCAAACACAGTAATGTTTGCACACTACTTACAGCTCGCGTTGGTACCTACCTAGACGGATTCCTGTATAGGAATCCTACTACCACCTGTGAAATCCTCTTTCAACACTTTATAGAATGACTAGCTGTCACCTCGATCGACATTCACTTCACATAGTTCCCTATTTGAAAAACATTATGGGATTTTAATTTTTATGCGCGAAACCCTAAATATTTTTTTATAATAAAGTAGCATACGTTACCCGCTATAATATCAGCTATCTGTCAGTGGAAGCCCCGTCAAAATCGGTCCAGCCGTTTTTGAGATTAGCCCGAACAAACAGACAAACAGACAGACAAAAATTTAAAAAATGAATTTTTCTTATAAGTAGGTGCCGTATATACTTTCATAAGCATTGAGTAAAAAGCTGTTAATTTGTATTACAAACAGACACAAATTTCATTTATTTGGATAAAAAAAAGTAAAAAAATCTCCCACTGCTGAGCACAGGCCTCCTCTAATTTCTGTGAGGGTTTTGGAGCTAGGAAGAATCCGCCACGCTGCTCCGATGCGGGTTGGTCTGACTTCGAAATATTTTTTATTTCTCAGACATGCAGGTTTCCTCGCGATGTTTTCCTTCACCGCCGAGCGCGTGGTAAATCAGCACTTAAAATTGCAATTGAGAGTTTTAGCGGTGCCGGCACCGGGATTCGAACCCAGGTCACTCGCGTACTATGTTACCCGACTTCACAGAGTCAGTAACTCTTTCATGGGGCAATGTGTACGTGAACAAAATCCCAGAAAGTGCACAAAGTATTTCAATAAAAAGGTTCAAACTATTTGTTAAACAAAGACTTTTTAAGAAGGGTTATTATAATATTAAGGAATACGTGGATGATGATAAGCCATCAACCCATGATAGTACAATATCTTATAAAACTGCTGTTTTGTAATTGTATATTTAAAATGACTGAAAAAAAGAATCCCCCTGGGTTTCTTACTGGTTCTTCCCAGGACAGAGGCATTTCTTTGCGAACCAGTGTAGTTTAAAAAAAATGACGTTCAATGAAGATTATGTAAATGATCTATATATTCTATGAAATTTAAAGCGAGCGCCTAGCCCCTGAGTTACCACGGCATTTGTATAGATGAAGCTTAAATATTGCAGGTTTCAGATTTCGAAGACATGAACTCGAAATATGGTATCAGAAGCAAGTTCACGGCATTAGCGACGTCCACGCCGAAGAAACCGGTCCAGAAGCCAAGAAGCGGGTCCCTGCAGAGCGCGGTGCAGAGAGAACTACCACGGCGTGGCCAAAGGAGTCTGGACAGTAAGCAGAGCCGACAGAGCACATTCTCCTGCAGCAGGGACAGTTTGTATAAGACTTCGTCTTCAAGCCCTTATAGGTGAGTTATTTTTGGTGTCCTGCTTGAAAAAAGTTACTTTGTAAAAAGTTGCCCCCGTTAGGATTGCTCCTGCATGGTTTTTTTTATTGTATTAGATGAAGAGACGAGCGAAACGTTCACCTGATGGTAAGTGCAACAAATGCTGTGCCACCCAGAACAATTCTGTGTGGCACCACACTGCGCCCGACACCCTGAGACATCAGTCCTTAAGTCTCATATGCCCAGTGATTACGCTAGCTCACAGTGCCCTTCAAACCGAAACACAGTAATGTTTGCACACTACTGCTTCACGGCAGAATAACTGGCCCTGGGGTGGTACCTACCAAGACGGATTTTTGCATAGTATTGCCAATTACTCTGCCGCCTAGAAGTGGTACACGCCACGCCTCTTTCTAATTGGGGTAGGCAGAGACCACATCTATACACTTGCTACGATCATGACACACCATTCACTTCTTCTACTTTCATTAGCTTGTTCATACAAACGCGTCAGTTGCGGGTACTTTTCTCAAATGGTCTCCGATCTGATCGTGATACGTTCGCCTACGTCGACCCTTCGTCGACACTCGCCTCATAATCCTTCTTTCTTCCATCATCTCTGCGTGTCCAAACCATCTAAGCATCCCTTTCTCTACCTTTGTCACTACATCTTCTACCACACCACAACGTTCCCTTATTACGCTTTTCCACACTTTGTCTATCAAAGTCTCTCCAGCTATACTTCTGAAACTTTTAATTTCCACAGCATTAATCTTACTTTCATGTTTCTTCTGCCAGACCCAACATTCACTACCATACATACGATCACGACTATATCCCATAAGGGGTAGTCAGAGACTGGGCACTCACTGCAAAAACAGATGACTGCCACAATCCACGTTTCACCAAAACAATATAATGCACTTGGTGTGATAGGTGGTGAGCCCATCGCCACCATGCGCTGTTGGGTGCACAGTGCAGTTTAAATCCTTACTCGCCTTTTACGAGATCCATTGGATGAGATGGAGTGGTAGTATTCTTTTAACGAGCCGCCACCACACTACCATACATACGTATTAAAGTGTGAGGACCAGTATTCCGGTCATTATAGTGTTTCGGTCCGAGGAGCACGTTTAACTAGTGTAATAACAGGGCATTTGAGACTTAAAAACTGATGTCTCAGGGTGAGGAGCGCAGTGTGGTGTCACACGGAAATGTTTTGGGTGACATAGCATTCGGGCAGACGTTGCACTTACCATCGGATTGAACGTATATCTCGTCTAATCGCTATCTTCCATTAAAACGCCTAGACAACAAAAGAATGGTTTTCTTGTTGGATACAGTGACGAAACGAGCAAAACGTTAACCTGATCACAGCAAATGCTGTGTCACCCAGAACATCATCAATAGCCTCACATGTCCAGTGATAACAGCGTGACAATAGCTCGCAGCGACTTTCAAACCGAAACACAGTATAGTTTGCACACTACTGCTTCACAGCAGAATAACCTAGATGGATTCCTGCATAGCAATCACCACCAGGAATCCTACCATTTATAATCTTCACAATGTCTGCGTTCTTATACCATCAGGCAGGGCGTAAGCACCGAGCTGGACGGTTCTTCGGTATCTCCAGAATACTCCGCGCCGTCCTCAGTCGGTTCAATCGGAGCTCCTCTTGACACACTGATCTCGCCGCGTTCGCAGGATCTCGATGAATCCAGGTATTTTCTCTTAAAAAAATAAAAAGCTGAAGTAACAGCAGAAGCCTCCTCTCATTTCTGAGAGGGTTTTGGAGCCCGGAAAAACCTGCAACGTTACTCTGCTACACTGCTACGCGGGTTGGCGGACTTCACATCGTCATCATCATCATTTCAACCTATCACTAGTCCACTGCTGAACATAGGCCTCCCCCATAGATTGCCACAACAGTTTGTAGCTCTCATTTTGGGGGGATTTTCCAATTGTTGCCACGCTTGGCGGGTTGGCAAGTTTATTTATTCAGATGTATCAGGAAGATGCTGCTGCTCAACTCCAGGTTTTCATTCTTGCCGCGTGGTGGCAGCTTCAGAGAATCTACCACCCCATCTCCATCCCGTGGGTTCCGTAAAAGTCGACAGAGGGACTTCATATGTCATCGAATTAAAAAAAAAACTCAAAATTCTCAGACATGCAGGTTTCCTCGCGATGTATTTTTTCACCGCCGAGCACGTGGTAAATCAGCACTTAAAATTGCAATTAACAATTTTAGTGGTGCCGGCACCGGATATCGAACCCAGGTCACTATCGTACAATGAAATTAAACGAGCTCCTAGCCCCTAGCCGCCACGACTCACGTAGCCCTACCCTCCTAGCACCATTATAATAACCAGTTTATAACACCACTGCCAAAAATGTACCTCTTACTGGTGGTAGGATTCCCACGCAGGATCAGTATCCAGTTATTCTACCGTAAAGCAGTAGGCGCCGTGTCCGGCAGAGTAGAATGGCACCTACTTCTTTCCTACCGAGGTGTCGTAAGAGGCGACTAAGGTATTGTACGGACAGCCTTTATTCGTGAAAAATAACACCATAATGTGCAATGTGTACTGCTGATGGGAAAGCAGTGACCTCTAGCTACCTGCGGAGACGAAAAGTGGGCTACAGGTGTGGTCTCCGCCTACCCCTTATATGGGAGAAAGGCGTGATTTTCTTGGCGTTGTCATAGTGACGAGAGTAGGGTGGATACAGCAGTTCGATATGCGCAGACATTGCACTAACCATCGGGGGAATGATCAGCTCGTCGTCACTTCTTCCATAAACAAAGGTTACATTTGGTTCACCACACTAAGCAGACGAATTCATCTTCAGCCTGTCACCGGTCTCGCATTTTCGAGATGGTAATTTCGCCACTTGCGAACTTTAATTCGCTCAGGTGGAATCATCATCATCATCTCAGCCTATCACAATTCCACTGCTGAACATAGGCCTCCCCCATAAATTACTACAAAGTTTATAGCTCACATTTTGGCGGGATTTTTCGATTTTCCCTCTGTCGACTTTTAAAACCAGAAGATGGGCAGCGGCATCGTGCTGGAATATCTTAATAAATAAACTGCGGTTGCCAACCCGCCTGCCAAGCGTGGCAACTATGGCAAAATCCCCCCAAAACGAGAGCTACAACTCTTAACTACTCAAACTTTAGTGGCAATGTATGGGAGAGGCCTATGTTAAACATTGGACTAGTAAAAAAAAAAGTGTAGAGACGAGCAAAACGTTCACCTGATGGTAAGTGCAACGTTTGCCCATAACACATGCTGTGTTACTCAGAATATTTCTGTGTAGCACCACACTGCGCCTATCACTCTGACACATAAGTTCTTAAGTCTCACATGCCCTGTGATTACGCTAGCTCACAGTGCCCTTCAAACCGAAACACAGTAATGTTTGCACACTACTGCTTCACGGCAGAATAACTGGCCCTGGGGTGGTACCTACCTATATGAACTCCTGCATAGGAATCCTACCACCGGTTGTAGTCAAAGTATGTTGTAAAGTAGGCTTCTGTTCAATTCTGTTCTGTTCGAACCCAGTTGCTGTGTGAGCACATGGCAGGAGTGCGGGGCGGGCGGGGCGGGGGGGTCGCGCGGGGTGCGGGGCGCGGAGGGCGAGTGGGCGCACTTCTGGGCGCGCTACAACGGCCCGAACACCACGCGGACCCTCTACGACCACTGCCCCACCCCCTACCGCAACGATGACCTTGACCTTCTCGACTTCGGTGAGCTTGTAGCGACATCTATGCCGCCACATGGCAAACTCAATAAATATCTCAGAAATCCAACATTGCGCTATTGAAGTCTCTGAGATGCAAATTGGTCATAGTCATACATACATACATACATAAGATCACGACCGTATCCCATAAGGGGTAGTCAGAGACTGGGCACTCACTGCAAAAACAGATGACTGCCACAATCCACGTTTACGTCACAGTCAAAGTTTCTTTATTTAGTTTAGGCTGGTATAAAAGCTGTTATGAATGTCAAAATCTACACCGGTTCAGAAAAAATAACACCGCAGAGAAGAACAGGCAAGAACAAGCATATTACATAATGTCGTGTGAAAATATATTATTTAATTACAATATCACAGATTTGGTAGCCAGGGGAATTGCAAGTGCAAGTGATACAACATCTAAAGATTACTGGTTGGAGGAGACTTTCTCCACAGATCAGACCACCCGATCTGGCGGGAACCCTTTTCTCTATTTTTATTTTTTTTATTTATTTGGGAAAACAAACAATTAAACAAGATGAAGTATTACAAAGTTGTTATATACAAAATATAAATATATGTACAACCAGCACCGTTTTCCACATCAATTGAGGTCCCTTTGCTATGACATTACATTGAATTATTTTAATTTGAGAGGACCTTCAATTAAATGAAACTAATTTTACGGATTTTATCGCGTTTAATGTTTTACTATTTATAACCCGACGTTTCGGGCGCTTTACAGCTCCCATGGTCACGGGTGGACTGAGGTGACAGTTGTCCCGATGTCATAGTTAACCCGGAGTACCTTCAGCTTTTAATTATTATTTTTAGTCCGATCTACGCAGAAAGAGCTTACTGTGTCTTGAAGCCTTGCAGTGGTATGCTTGGTTTTTGATTTAATTTTATTAATAACAGGATCCCAAGCCGGTGGTAATACCCAACCATCTTCCCTATTGAAATTAGGATGTTTTTTAATTTCAATAGCCTCGCGAATCATCCTTGGTAGGAATCGGTGTTCTTTTGCAAGGATTTGTGGCCTATCAAATCTGATGTAATGGTTGGGATGATCCAGAACATGGTCACAGACTGCAGACTATAAATAGGTTGTAAATAGTAAAACATTAAACGCGATAAAATCCGTAAAATTAGTTTCATTTAAATGAGTAGTGTTCGCGTAAATATAAGAAATCATTATGAGGACCTTCAATTATATAACATTACAATACGGAGAAAAATGCATAATATGATAAAAAAAAAGGTACTGAATAACAAAATCTTAACTAACGACAAAGTGGTAAAAACTACAAGTAAATAAAATGCAGTTAATTTTTTTTTATTGGATAAAGTGACAAGACTAGCAAAACGTTCACCTGATGGTAAGTGCAACGCTGCTCACAACAAATGCTGTGTCACCGAGCATATTTCTGTGTGACACCACACTGCGCCCGTCACCCTGGGATTACGCTAGCTCACAGTGCCCTTCAAACCGAAACACAGTAATGCTTGCACACTACTGCTTCACGGCAGAATAACTGGCCCTGGGGTGGTACCTACCTAGACGGATTCCTGCATTGGCATCCTACCAACAGAAAAACTACTACTTTTGTATTGAAAATTGAAATACCACTCTATCTCTGAGACTTGATGTCTGAGATTTTTTCGATGTTCACCTCTATAATTGGGACTTTTTAGCTCAATAGGCCGTATGGGACAAAATATCTGGTTTAGTCAAGATATGACGCGTTTGTTTACAAATACTTAAAGCTCTTAAATACTTTCATAGTCAGTACCATCTCGGTATCTGCTACAGTTTGCTCTTAAATCTTGTAAAATGTAGCGACATCTATGTCGCCACATGAGAAGCTCAAGAAATATTTCATATGTTCCATAATCGCGCTATGAAAGTTTTCTGAGATGCGAACTATGTATATATACAACATCTAAATATTACTAGTCGGAGGAGACGTCCTCCCCAGATCAGAGCACTCGATCTGGCGGGTACGGGCAGACCTATTCCTTGGCAATATCATCCGCCAAACAACATATTGTCGTTGAGCGTTCTTCGGGGTTTTATGAGACGGTTCTTTGTAAAATCATTTACAACTAGCCTATGCGCCCCACTTCGTCCGCGTGGATATAGGTCTTTTAAATATCCCGTGGGAACTATTAGATTTTCCGGGATAAAAAGTATCCTATGTCCGTCTCCAGGATGACAGGCTGTGTGCCAAATTTCGTCCAGATCGATTCAGCGGTTGAGCCGCGAAAAGGTAACAAACAGACAGAAGGACAGAGGATGTTACTTTCTTACTTTCTCATTTATAACTTTGTCATTTATAATATTAGTATGGATTAGTATAGATGTCCTTTTGACAAAGATAAAAAAAAAACAAAATAGTTTTCTTTCGCCTGTTTCTTTTCCGTCATCGGAACCTCATTACAAAACGGTTGTAGATTCTAAAAAAGAGACGTTTGAAAAACGAAATTTACATTTCTTACGTTGAAGTATTAATAATTTTCATTTTTTTAATTTGTACGATAAACGAGTGAATAATATTACATAAAATGTCGAAACGAGTAAAGTGTAATTCTTTAACCGCCGCTGATAAATTAATGTTAGGACCAACTGTCATGTTAACCTGTTTGGAAACTGGGTAAATGAGAAGCCTATATATTAAAAAAGTGGCTGACGCACAAACCGTGCACGCCAAGAACTGGGGAAAAAAAAATATATAAAAAAATATATGTCCATTCAGATGTCACTAATCCAGGATTAAAATTTAAATGAAAAACGAAGTACATGAAGAAGAAAGTAAATGAAAATAATTTAATTTTTGAAGTAAGAAATATAAATTTCGTTCGTTTCTTTACAATCTACCGCCGTTTCGTAGTGAGGTTCCTCTGACGGAGAAGAAACAGGCGAAAGAAACGCCGTAGGTATCCTCTGTTATCTCAGTCAAAATACATTATAATTAAAATTACAAAGAATAGTGTCAAGGAAAACCAAAGCACGCTCCATGTTCAAATCTTAGACAAGATTAATTCAATCAATATGTAAGTATATTGCAAACTCGAGCAGACCAGCCTCCACCAACAGCACCTGTTCACAAGTATGACGCTTGTGGCAGCCATCGCCCTCCACAACCATTGCAAAGGGAAGAAATATTATACAAATTTTCTCTACATCACTATTTTATTTCCAAATTCAGAATTCTCCACCGACGGCTCCCTGAAACGATCACCAGACCTAACAAATATGAGCAACATAATAAAAACTGAAGGGCTTCATCTCACAGCCAAAGAAACTGAAAATATTATCAAGTGCGCCCACATACTAGGCAGCGTTGTAACTAAAGCAATAGAAAGAAGAACGCAGGAGAGAGAAGACAACACGGACAAGATACACGAGATACAGAACGAGACGGCCGACGTAGAAAAAGAAACTAAGAAGAAAACGCTGACGTTAGATCTGAAAGAGACGAATTTACCCGCCGAGGGAGAGGAAGAAAAAAGATGGGAGACGGCCACGACGCAGACAGACATCTCTCTGCCAAACACGAAGAGTGCGCCTAAGATTTTTGAGAAAATTTTGCGTCAGCTCTCCAAAAGCTCCCTCGATGAAAGTATAGATAAGAAAACAGCTCAGGATGGTAAAGAAGTGACCAAAGAAGAACCCAAACCTGATTCGTAATTGTCTAGATTCAATTATATGTATTATAAATATTTAAGTAGCATTGTAATTGATCTTAATCACGTCTGTTGTGTCGTTTCGATATTAAATAATAGTACCTCGTCACACAGGCGGGTTATCAACAATTTGTTTTCATCATCATCATTTCAGCCTATCACTAGTCTACTAGCACATATAGCCACATAGGCCTCCCCCGAATATTGCAACAAAAAATTGTAGCTCTCATTTTGGAGGGATTTTACCAGAGTTGCCACGCTTGGCAGGCGGGTTCGCAAACGCAGTTTATTTATTCAGATGTTCCAGAAACATACTGCCCATCTCCTGGTTTTCATGTTCCCTCTGCAACTTTTACGACACCCACGAGTTGGAATGGGGTAAATTTTCTTAAGCCGCTACCACACGCCACGATTTGTTTTAGTTGGAACTATATCTTTTACCAGGGTAATGTGAAGCATTACTTAACTGGTGGTAGAATTTCCAGTAATCTGTGTAACTGGCTCCAGTTCACCTGATGGTAAGTGCAACGTCTACCAATAACAAATGCTGTTCCGGAACATTTCTGTATGGCATGAGTTCTTAAGTCTCATATGCCCGGTGATTAGGCTAGCTCCCAATGCCCTTCAAACCGAAACAGTAATGTTTGCACACTACTGCTTCACGGCAGAATAACTGGCCCTGCGGTGGTACCTACCTAGACGGATTCCTAGGCATCCTAACACCAGTGAACTACCGTATTTGCTTGACAAGATAACTGGGTCTACTCCCTTTTTGAATGTAACAAAAAAATATATCTGGGGTTAGTTAATAATGGATTCAGATAAAATTTATCAATTGATTTAAAACAGCAAAGGACTTTATTTTTAAGGTTGAAGAAAATTCCGTAAAGTAACGCCTAAAAAAATTGCGTGCGACATTCGAAATTTACCTTTTTCCTTACCATTAAAACTTAATTTCGCGGGAAAAGCTTTTTGCGACTCCAATAAAAGTAAAGTTTCAGCCTATCAATGTCACACTGCTGAGCACAGGCCTCCTCTCATATCTGAGGGTTTTGGAGCTGGGAAGAATCCGCGACGCTGATCCAATGCGGGTTGCCGGACTGCACGTGTCTTTGAAATATTTTTTTTTATTTCTCAGAAATGCAGGTTTCCTCACGATGTTCTCCTTCACCGTCGAGCACGTGGTAAATAAGCACTTAAAATTGCAATTAACAATTTTAGTGGTGCCGGCACCGGGGATCGAACCCAGGTCACTCGCTAATACAGCTTTTGCCTATATATTATACTGTATACATAAATTAAAGAAGCTATAAATCGTCCATTAAACGTGAGGCCAAACGAGTGTAACTTTGTGAGTCACTGTCAGTCGCTTTTTTTGATTAGATTATTTATGTAACATAGAAATCAAAGAACTGATTGTGCGTCGTGTCGCACAAAGCGCACTTTTATATGAAACCGAAAACAGGGCATTCCACGCGACTTTATAGAACTGCGTAATATGCACCATTTTATATTTTGCATACGGATGTTAGCAAATTAACTTTTCTTGCCATAGGAAGCTCAGGATCAGTGACGTCATCTGTCATGTGGTGTCCTCCTGGCAGATTTCCAACCGTGGCGACTACCTACTAATAATATCGGAAGTTATCCAACTGCGCAGGAGATATTATAGTGCTACAGGTGTATGTCCAAACACAGAGAACCTGACTCGTTCAGGCCACTGCGCATTACCCTGTGACATCAGTTCTAAGTCTCATATGTCCAGTTATTACACAGGTATCGGTGCTGGTAGTAGTGTTGTGTCTGTTTTTATAGAAGAAATCGATGAGACGGGCAAATCATTTGAAGGTGAGTGGAACCCTGAACATTTCTGTGTGACACCACACTGCGCCCGTCACCCAGAGACATCAGTTCTTAAGTCTCATATGGCCAGTGATTACGCTAGCTCTCAGTGCCCTTCAGACCGAAACAGGAATTTTTGCACACTACTGCTTCACGGCAGAGGAACTTGAACTGCGGTGGCTATATACATATATATATATAGGCACAAATCGATCTTTGAATGATTAAGATACTCTTCATAAATAATACAACGGTTTACTTTTATAATTTATTTCCACTTACATCTAAAAATTCACAATTATGCTCTAATTTAAAAAATAAAATTACCATCAATTATACGTAATATATTAGTTTATTTGAAATATCTTTTTCGCGGAACGCAACTGGCGTTGACAGTCAATAATAATTACGAAAACAGTGCATTAAGCAAAAATCGTAACTGCATACAATTGATAATTCCGAAAACGTATGTTAAAATATCTTTATGTCATGATCATATTCTGCCGTATTATTTTCTATATATTTTTTAAATAATTTAATGTTTAAAAAGAAATAATCAAAGAATGCTGTGTTTTAATAAAACTGAAGTTTCCGAGGACATTAAAAGTTTGACAGATGTCAATATGATATAGCCATTAAAGAGTCCATTTCACATAGAAGCTCATATGCGAAATGAAATTCCAAGGTAGTTGAGCTTATTTTATCCATCTTTAGAAGGTTATGCAGTGTCAGAGACACGAGAACAACGTAGGTTAGTAAAAGACATATTAGTTTACCGCATCATAACATCTAAAAGTTATAAGCTAAGCAAAACCTAACCAGTTACAAATTAAAACTATGTACAAAACGAAATAAACCTAGTAAGCGTAAATTTCACGAGGGTGCTCGGAAAATCTCATTAACTCGACCGTGGAAGCAAACAGGTGCGCGAAGTGACAAAATTCATTAGACATTTCCGAAAAAGTATATTTTTTTTCCGAATGAGGAACTTGATGTATTTTATATCTTACAAAACTTCTACGGTTTAAGTTCGCGTACCTCGTATGCCCAAACGGTTCCAAGAATAAAAATTAACTTAGTCAATAGAATATATGGGAACTTTTCTTAAATGGTTAGTCATAATTTTTCTCCGTTAAATAAAAAAAAATAATAAAAAATAATAATAAAAATCTTTTCTTCAACTTACATAACAACTATATCGAAGCGTAAAGTTAATATTGCCATTAAAAATAAAATATTTTTTCCACACCAACATGAAACTGAGTCTTGGCTCGATTATTTCATATAAGTACTTATTGTTTAGGTTACATTAACAAACACTGAGACATCATTTCCGCGCCATTTCGTTTTTTTTTTTTTGGTTAGATAATGCCAAGACTATAAACTAATCGAGCCAACACAATTTTGAGGCATAATGTCAAAACCGTTATGCCAGTTAGAAAACTGTAAACGTACTTTGGAAATCGATAAAATACTGTTGTAATAGTTTATAAAATTTCAGATATTGGTAGAATTACGTAGAGAGAAATTCGCCATTTTTGGCATTAGCTTTGTAATGGCAAATGAAAAAATTTAATGCCAGTGTAGGATATCAGTATTAAGTATACGAACATTGACAATAGCTTTTAATATTTAAACGGTTTTGTATAATCTATATTAATAAACGACCTTGGCAGTTAAATTGTGACTAAATTAGTTTTGCGACAAATACCCTACCTGCACAGCGGCCATAATCCAAAATTCGACTACAAATAATTTATATTATTTTTTTACATTGAAAAAATTTTTAGTTAAGGCTTCAGGCCCAAACAGTTGCACAGCATGAAAGATTACTAAATTAAGTCCATAATTATAGTGTATTAAAGAAGTATTCTCTTTAAGTTTTGCACGTCTCATGGCGCTATGGGGCGTGAGATAGTGCTTTATACCCGACTTGTCAAGGTCAAGCGATTCGGCGATCTTCAAATGCCTCTATCACAATTATATTGCACTTATACGCTAATCTGAATGGATTCATATCAAGAAAAAACTTTAATTATATCATTAAAATTATTTTGAAAAATAATCTACTATTGATACTTTGAAAAATAAGTTAAAAAAATGTTGACGTAGACGTCCGGATTTTTTTAGGGATGTGGGTCACGTTAACTCCCGAAAAAATTGACGTATCGAGACCGGGTTTTTTTTATCGTGTCCAGAATTTTATCTACTGGTTTTTCCTATTTCATATCAAAAGTCTAGTACTTGTAGTTATTCAGAAAAGTAATTTTTTCTTATTGTATTCATCTGAAATGGAAAAGACTCGAAATATTTGAACCTCCATACGATTTTTTTCATAAGTTAAAAATAAGCGTCATGAGACGTGCACTTTTGGATTTTTCAAACTATTTTAATCTGTTCCGAACAAAATATTGAATAATTTAGTAGAAACGTAATGACGATTTAGTTTCCTACCAAAATGTATTAAGAAATATATAATATATTAATGTATAAATAATTGAATGTCGATTCTGAAACTGAACGTAGCCGAATTTCGGTTATTAGCCATAGCACAGAACTTTCATATACAGGTTGTTCTTAGTCTGTAATAATTATTTAGTGTATTCATTTATTTACAAGTCTTAAATTATCTTGGGTTCAAACACGGCACTTAGTGTGAAGAGTTAAAGCTAAAATTGACACGTTTATCGTACGACTTTTTCGCAATCGAACTAAACTTTAAAACAATGATCTATGGGCATCTGTTTTTGACTGGTTGCATTTTATTTACAATTTAAGAGATTGCACGATGACGAGACAGATGCATGATAGTGAATGTTTTTTTTAATGGGTTATATACTTCAAAAGACTGAGAATTCCACATGTACTTTTGAATATCACCTTAGATTGTTAATTTAAGTTTCTGCTTTAACTATGCAGACTATATTCAAATTGCTTGAATTGTGTTGTGTATTTTCGATGTGTAAAGACGAAAATTTTGTGATTATTTTATAGCCAGCTTCATAAAATAGTTGTTTTTATGAAATTACTCAATGTTGACGTAACTTTCGAAAAAACGACTTTTGAGGTCATATTCAGTTACATTATTTTGTTATGATCTTATTTCTAGAGATTAAAATACATCACTATTATAAGCTCTGTTAATAAAACCCACAATTTTTTTTATTAAATCAAAACAACGTTCTTATTTAAGTCAATTGTAATTTTAGTAAAGAATTATCCTCAAACATAATATAAGCAACGTAAATAAAAGAACACTCTGTATGTTTAAGTTACGTGAGGGTTCGAAATTGAAAAATTTTACCTGAACTGAAACGGTTGAAGGCGTGTTGAGGAATTTAGGCTGTTTTATTGCAGAGTTACACTCTGTCCAAGATAAAATGAATCATCACTGTTGAAGGCGTCATTTTCGAAATTGACCTATCGGCTTTCAACGGCGACGAACAGTTTTTTTTTTCTTTTAATATAGTGATATTTGACTCTTAAACAACTATTTTAATCGAAATTCGATAGTTCTAGAAACAATGCCTAAAACTTTAGTTAATAACCATAATCGAAAAGTTTGTTAAATATTTCCTAAATACATTTCAATATTCTAAATACTTAATATTATCAAAATGGCATACGAAAATTATTATTAAAAGGTGGGATATTGCTTTTAATCCTAATATTTGTACTAATAACTTACGTTAAAATTAGTATGGCATTTTTTTTTCTATTTACATTTACAACTACACCTTTAGAATAATATTGAAATGCTTCATCAGTACTTTTATATTTTGTCCGAGCCATTAAAAAAAGAAATCTTCGAATGGCTTCTGGACTATTCCATAGACTAAAATCATTATTTTCTACACCGCTCTGGGCGAATTGATCTAATTGTCGTTTGTATTACACATGGCTTTCCAAGTAGACCCAAATTAGATTCAAAGTAGAATCATTTTGTCATGTCTTTACAGAATTTCACTGCAGTGACAGCGAAAATAACTCATGGTATATTGAGTAGACCATGGTCTTCTCAGTAGACCAAAACTATTTTTCGCTAAATTTGAATTCAAAACTTAATTCAACAATAATAAACCATGATATCCCGAGTACTCCCATTGTCTTTTGTAGAGACAATAATTTCGCGTTTGTGCGCTAACTCCAGAGAAGACTAACCGTCTATTGCACTTATAAGCTCTATAGAAGCAGGCGGTTCCGCCTTTGATGTACAGAGGACGATGGTTGCTGGACTGATCTATGCCGTTTTAACAAATCCCTATGCTGCGGATCCAACATGGCGGTGTAGCCCGCCGGAGAGCATAAGTCAGGATACCGCTGATAAAATGCTCGGTAACCCTCGTGCAGAAGATATATTTCAGGATAATGGAGTGAGGGATAGTTCTCTTTGTTCTTTGCTCGGTCGTTGGAACGGAGGAACCGCGATCTGTTGACAAAATAATATTTCTATGTTAGTAACTTTTATTTATGTCCTACTAGCAAGATTTTTAAACAACTTCCGGCCAGAAGTCGTGATTTGCGCACAGAATATATAGTGTGCATTAGCGCAAATACCGACGTACTACGTTTCCTTCCTAAGCACCTGTGTAGCTCCAATTCCAGTTTATTAATTTAGAACCCACAGTTCCAGTGATCTATACGCTGACCGCACGACGATTAAGCCACTTTAAAAAAGAAACTAAGAATATCAACTTTAAAAGTTAATTAATTTTACTGTAATTGATTAAGATTTATTTGACCGCGGTCTACTGAGTAGACTGCGGTCTATCGAGTAGACCGAAGCTAAAATTTAACAGTTTTGTTTATACTTACAGCTTCGGTCCTCTTTCTAGAGAGAATTCGCAGTGGAAGATAAGGATACTCCGTTTCTCTAGTGATTCCTTCGGTTCCAACGGTTTACTGACGAGAGTCAGTATCTGCGCTGGCGTGTAAAGGTTCACAGCGCCGAGGATGTGACCTCCTTCGTATTCGTAGGGGTACCTGCAGTCGATTACCTGGAAATGAGACAAGATAGTATTATTATTTAGAATTACTCATAACCTATCATGATTGCGGCCTAGGTGAGTACCAACGTAGCGCCAATTACGCCGTCAAGCAGTAGTGTGCGAACATTAGTGTTTCGGTCTGGCCATGTTAGCTTGTGTAATCATTGGGCATATGAGACTTGAGAACTGATGTCTCAGGGTGACGGGCGCATTGTGGTGTCACACTGTTCTGGGTGACACAGCATTTGCTATGGGCAGACGTTGCACTTACCATCAGGTGAACGTTTTGCTCGTTCCGTCACTTTTATGAAATAAAAAAAAAATTCCACCAAAGTCAATCAAGTCACCTCACAACGAAGCACTAGCCCGCGATATTTACTCGACTGCAGCTGGTTGTCTGAGTAAACTTTGTTATGGAAGAAACAAGCAAATCGTTCAAGTGCGACGTCTGCAAATGCTGTGTCACCTAGGACATTTCTGTGTGGCACACACTTAAGTCTCATATGCCCAGTGATTACGCTAGCTCACAGTGCCCTTCAAACCGACACACAGTAATGCTTGCACACTACTGCTTCACGGCAGAATAACTGGCCCTGGGGTGGTCCCTACCTAGACGGATTCCCGCATAGGAATCCTGCCACCTTGATTGCATGCCTTGGTGTGTATTGCCTAGTGATAGTGGCTGAGGGCATCTGGTGACTGATATAATTTACTGTTATATGTTATGGAACTCACCTGAAAGTCACTGATGCTGTCCACGAATTCTCCCCTCAACAATCCAGCCAGCGTATCACAGGATATAGACTTGAGGTCGGAATGGTCACCACTTGTGAGTGGCAGTGCGAATGGTAGCGAGAAGTCCCCGATGAGGTCCGGATCGACAACAGCTGTAAAAAAGAAATGAAACTTAGACCCTGAAGGCAAGGTGAACAGTATTATGTAATGAATAATAATAATTATTATGATGAGCTGTGGTAGCTCAGGGGCTAGGCGCTCCCTTTAAATTTCATAGTACGCGAGTGACCTGGGTTCTATCCCCGGTGCCGGCACCACTGAAAAATGCAATTTTAAGTGCTGATTTACCACGTGCTCGGCGGTGAAGGAAAACATCGTGAGGAAACCGGCATGTCTTAGAAATAAAAAATATTTCGAAGACACGTGCAGTCCGCCAACCCGCATTGGAGCAGCGTGGCGGATTCTTCCTAGCTCCAAAACCCTCTCAGAAATGAGAGGAGGCCTGTGCTCAGCAGTGGGACATATATAGGCTGAAACTTTACTTTACTCTACTATGATGAGACGTAGCAATGATGCTCATAACAAATGCCGTTTCAGCCAGAACAATTCTGTGGCACCACTCTGCGCTCGTCAGCAACAGACATTAGTCCTTAAGTCTCATATGCACAGCAATTACACTAGCTGCCCTTCAGTCTGAAACACAGTAATGTGTTTAAACTGCATAAATAACTGGCTCTGCAATGGTATCTCTATCTAGATGGATTCCCACAAATTCCAGCTAAAAATTGGTAAAGAAAGGCTGGAATTAAAATCCAGGATGTCTCAACAGTCATTATATATCTTAACAAATAAATGAAATTGTAGTGTTATGTATTGAAAAACGAAATAACAGCTTTTCACTCAATGCTTATGAAAGTACATACGGTACTTATAAGATTTTATTTTTTATTTTTGTTGTCTGTCTGTCTGTTTGCACCGGCTAATCTCCAAAACGGCTGGACAGATTTCGACTGAACTTTCACTGAGAGATCTTAATTTTAGAAAAATAATTAGGGTATCGCGCAAAAAACATTTATACTTCAAAATCCGATTCAAATAGGGTTAAATAGTTTTACGCGGGTGAAACCGTGGGGCGCAGCTTGTAGACCATATAAATATAAAATACTCACATCTCGCTAACGCTGACATTATTGATGCATTATTTTCTGAGAAGGCTCTATGAAGCACTGGCCTTTGCAGTCTCTCCACTTCCGGACTCTCACAGTTTGACTTTCTCCTCTTATTGGATCCATTCTCCAACTCATTGGTTTCCGGACGCTTCTGTGTCTTCTTGTGATTGCCTGGGCTCTCAGATATCGAGAACAGAGACACCCTGACTCTAGAAGCATCTGGATTGAAGCTCAGACTTCTGTGCATTGGCGGTCGTCGAAGGAAATCTTTATCAGTGATGATATTTTCTTTTATGGCTCCAGATAGTAGATCGTTAAAGTTGGCCATTTTTGGTGAATTTGACACCTCTTCAAGATCCAGGAATGGTTCTTCCAACTCAGACACAAACCCACTCTCCATGGATGCTGTGGATTCCGAAGGGAACCTCAGTTTCGTTGAGCAAGGTGACGTCATGGAGCTAATGCTAGAGTCGCTCTTTTCATGCTTAAAGTTTGTTTTTGTGGGTGTTTCTGTGAACTTAAGGGACTTTTTAACCGACATGCTGGAAGTCGTGGGTCGTTTAGCGGCTGGGGACGTAAATTCGAAGTTTTCGTCTTCGAAATTCAACATTCTGGTGGCATTGGCGTTGGGCCTGTTAAAGGAAGTGGATGCCTCATTGTCAGCCAAAGGTGCCCCAAATACAAAGTCTTTTGAATTAATCTTTCTGGATGTTGCTCTTCCCCTGGATATTATGTTCGGGCTGTCCGTTGAGATTATTTCATATTTAGAGCACTGATCGAAGTTGTCTGCATCGAATTCTTCTTCTAAATCGTGTAAAGTTTCATCAAAACCTGTGTCTAAATCTGGTTCTAAGTCTTTCTCCGGTACGTATCTGGCGGTATCATTCTTTTAGGTTTTCAATCTTCTTTTTCTCATAGGATTTCTGAGGAAGAGCGTCAGTGAAGTCCCGCTGAAAGTAAGAAAGAGGAAATATTATTTTTAAAGAACCTTACCAATTATTTTAGTTTTACTATCAACACGTGCCGTGTGGTCGCGGCTCGATAAAAGAATACTACCACTCCATCTCATCCAATGGATCTCGTAAAAGGCGAGTAAGGAATTAAACTGCACTGTGCACCCAAGAGCGCATGGTGGCGATGGGCTCACCACCTATCACACCAAGTGCATTATATTGTTTTGGTGAAACGTGGATTGTGGCAGTCATCTGTTTTTGCAGCGAGTGCCCAGTCTCTGACTACCCCTTATGGGATACAGTCGTGATCTTATCGATGATTCTTATGTATCAACACAAACAATACGGAATTTTCTTATAAGACGTTTTGTTCAGCAGACTATCCAATCAAGGTCTTCCCAACTACATCACAAAGCTCGGTTTTAGCCAAGCGGAATATTTAAAGGGATACCAAAGCTTTGGTTCCTTGGCATAGGGGAAAAATCAAAGGGGTTTCCTTGGGAAGGTTGCATACCGGACCAATTGACTGCTCATCTAATGGATACTTCTGACATAACCAGGGCGGCAGCTAACATCATATGACTGTTTATATATTATGATTAATGACACAGCAGCACACAGCAGACAAGGCATTTTTCCTCAAGTCTTTCAAATTAATTGTCGGCAACGGTCACATCCACCCCATCTCATCCCGTGGGTGTCGTAAAAGTCGACAGAGGGAGCATTAAAACCCTTAAGACCGAAAAGCAGTAATGTTTGTACACTACTGCTTCACGGCAGAACAACAGGCCTTGCGGTGGTACCGACGTCAATGGATTCCTTAGATTAAATAGGACATGAGAATGTTCGGATATCTGAGTGATAATGTGTTTATGAGCCAGAACATTTCTTTGTGACACCACACCACACCACACACGTAACCTGACACAGGTAGTGATTACACTCCTCTCAGTGCCCTCCAAAACGAACACAGTATTAACTGGCACTATTAGTACCTGGTACCTACCTAGACGGATTCCAGCACGGGAATCCTACCATCAGTAAAATACTAAACATATAGTTTCTCGCATTAATCATACATACCTTAGCCAATGACCAATCGGTAATTTTCGGTTCAGTGTTCATGAGTGACTGGAACGTCTCCCCGAAAGAACAGTCCCTTGTCTCTTCCTCCATGTCCAACTTAACAAAGGTCTTGCTGATGAAAGGGCTCTCATTCTCCTTGTTCGACTTCCTGAATTTGGATCTCTCTTCACACATCTTTGATATTTTTGTTGAACTCCATTTGTTAACCCTTTCTGAACGGCTGGTTAAGGGTGACAAGTTACGGTCAATCAGTGGTGACTTTTTCCGGTCTAATGGGGAATGTTTCAGACGTTCAATGATAGGGGAAGTGATTCTTTCCATAATAGGTGAGTTTTTTGGTCTGAACAGCGGTGAGTTCGACAACTCGCCTAATATCCGTCGCTTTGATGGTGTCGCAATTGGTGAGCTCAAAGGTGACTGTTTCCTATTGAAGTCCAAGGAGTGCGGGTTCATTTTCAGTTTATAGTTTGTTGTCAGCGCTTCGCTCTGCTTCCGCTTCTTGGCACTGTTACCCGAGTTTATCTTGAAGTTTTCCGTTATTAATCTGGAACAATACAGGCGTGATTTAGTTTCAGTGTTACAATTGTAGTAGACATAAGTGTATTCATACAAGCTCATCCATTGCAAGTACTTTGGATGTGGCCTTTCCTTAAAACGACTTTGATCTGATCGTGATATGTTCGCCTACATCGACCCTTACCGAAATGCCCATACACACTCGCCTCATAAGTCTGTTTTGTAATAATAAAAACAAAAATAATAATAACTACACAACTATTCGCCCTCACTAGAAACGAGATGTGACAGGTGGCAAACCATGTCGTCAAGGTTGTCATCTGCACAGGAAATATTACAGTACTATAGATGTTCACACAGACATGCATCAACCCCACTGTCCTTATTCTAAAGCCTTTCCGATAAGATCAGTGGCAGTTTACTATGCAGTGTCAATGACTTAGGACACACAAATTGTTAACGATGAACAATGTATTGTAATGTAAAAAAAAAACATTAAGTTAAGAAGAAATGTGATTCCGTAAGATGGTACAATAGTCATGTAATGAATCTAATGGGCAAAGTTAATATGGACATTCATCAATTCAGCAATGTCCATAGTTTTTTACTAAGTATTTGACCTAAAAGAAGATATATGCAGCAACCACATTCAAAGAAAAACATGTTTGATTTGATAATTATACTAATTTTAGTTTACTGATAATTATACAGAAAGGGAAATTCTTCAATTTGAAGTAAATATAAAATTATGGAATGTTAGAAAAGTACAAAGAAAAATTATACCAGTGAAACTAAATTAACATTCAAAGAAATTTTTATTAGCTGAAGAGACAACCCTAAGAAGATAATAGAGGAAGAAAGAGAGATAAATAGTATTTTATTATTGTTTTCATTGCATTAAATTACTTATGAATAAATATTAGTAGTAAAATTAAGCAGTATAAATTACGAAGATACCACTACTCATTGATGAATAGTCTATCGTCTTGCCTAAATCGGAGGCTAAGCTAAAGATAACAATGCGTTTCAACTTTTGTGAAGGGTGACACCACAATAGGGTTTTTCGGTCTTCTCAACATTAGGGAGTCGATATAAGCTATCGTAAGCAATAAATATCCCGGATAACTGGTTCAACGTACCTCCAAGCCCTTTCGTGGGCTTCGAACGCCGCATTGTAAGATTCAGAGTTCAAAACACAAAGAATATTGTTCACTAAAGGTTATGAGAATTTTGAAATTCTAGAGCACAAACCGAGATATTCCCATGCGAAATATATACTAAAATGTAGCAAGTACAAATTTTAAGGATCCATTTTATAAGACATGACAATTATTTGACTAAACTGAAGGTAATTTGAAAAAAATGTATGAATCAGCTGTACCGAATAATTCGCGCGCTTTGGTTTGACTTTGACTTTTCCGGAATACTTTTCGTTCAGTTCAGAAATAGTGATAATTGATATAACCTAAAAATATTGTCATCTGTTATAAAAATAATATAAAAAATATTTTAAGTTTATGTATTAATATGATACACCATTTCTTGTAATTAAATGTTGTGCTGTTAACACATTGTTTTTCGATAGGTGTGTTGACTTCTTATGAAATTAAGTCTGTTAACTGTCAAAAAAAAAAACAAAAACTAAAAAGGTTTTTATATGAATTAATATTATAATCAAACTGTCGATGATTTAAACATCTAATGATTAGTCCGCCAACTTTGGCAGGTCACGAGAATTTTAAAGGCAGACGCTTTAGCCGTTCTCTTTTTAAGATGATGAATTATTATTATTATTCTATTTATATTATTTATTTAATATTGAATACAGTTATAGATAATATGATGATTCATGAATATTGAAAAGAAGAAATAGAACTATAAATATATACAAGATCATGTGCATTTTTAACAATAGTTAAGCATAAGTAAATCGGTTATCTGATCAATATTCAGTAAATTAAACCAACTTTTAGGGATGGGGCGTCTAAATGTTTATATGAATAATATACCGATTTTAACGGTTGAGATTTAACGGATATTAACGTTATTTTCACATATCGCAGAATAATTAGTGTTGAATTTTTAATGTCGTTTAGCGCAGTGTCTAAGATGGGCTTCTGTGCTACTGATCGTGGGCTCGGAAATATAGGTTACAGATAGTTTTCTGGGTTTGGAATGTGCATGTGGGTGTCTGTAAAATACACCCAAAGAGATAGGAAATATACCAGAGTTTATATAAAAATCAGAAGCTTACATTAAAATCTGTACAGATTATGTCGGGGATCGTCTACCTATCAAACCTAAACCTACTTAATAAACCTATCAAATCCAAGCGGGCGCCAAATCGATGGTGAAACAACTAGGCAGATTGATTTTTTGAATGTTAAGTAACAGTAAATAGATATTTCAGTTAAATGGGCAACAGTCTAATTTTATCTATATGTTTTCTATTACATACGTTTTTTATCGTGGACATAACTGGATATTACTTTCACCAAGTCAAGACATTCCCGCTCCGTCTCGGCCATTCATGGCCCACCCTTGTATTTCAACAATGGAGCTCGTTGCACTCGTCGGCTTATCACAACGCATGGGCTTTTTTGCCGAGTTAACGGTACAACTGTATGGACAGACAAGGGGACTTTGTGCATGGTAGAACAAAACATTACCCGATATATTTTTTTATAAATTAATCGCGAGAAGTTTGGTAAGTATTGGTAAGTTCCTTTAGTTTTATGGAGTTATTGTCATTTCGCTTAGTGTGTGTTAGTGTGTGTGCAAAGAAATTCAAGATAGAAAAGTCATGTTTCGAGGAGTCGTTTTTTTATGAAAGATAGTGATGAGGCGTGCAATTTGCACTTTCACCTGATGGCGAGTGTAAGGTCAGCCAATAACAAATGCTGTGTCACCTAGAATATTTCTGTGTGACACCACACTGTACCCGTCACCCTGAGACATCAGTTCTTAAGTCTCAAATGCCCAGTGATTAAACTAGCTCACAGTGCCCTTCAAACCGAAACACAGTAATGTTTGCACACTACTGCTTCACGGCAGAATAACTGGCACTGGGGTGGTACCTACATAGACGGATTCCTGCATAGGAATCCTACCACCAGTAAAAATTTGGCAACACCATTAGTGAATTTTATTGTAATGTTTTTTTTTACTCCACATGTCTCTGTTGCACCACACTGTACTCGTCACGCTGAGACATCACATATAATTAATTACACTAGCTAACTTAAAACCGAAACACAGTTACGTTTGCACACTACTTCTTGACGGTAGAATAACTAGCACAGCGGTGGTACCCATCTAAACAGATTTCTGTCTAAAGGTCAGTTAATTCGCTACAACTATGCGCATTGAATATAAAATTTGTGCGATTCTAAATCAGTAATTAACCTTAAAAAGTTGTCTCGAACTGAGAGACCTTTTCCAATTTAAAAATGTCATCAATTCAAAGTCGTTGCGTTATGTCTAAAATGCATTATAAGGGTATAGAGACGCACAACCCGACCGGAAGGACATCGACACTCCGATAAAGACGGAAACTCCGATAAATGTTCGTAAACTTTGCCAAATATTAATGGTAGTCCGTGAACGATTAAGAATAGTAGAAGCTTTTATTCTATTAAGCAAGATGTGACAAAAGCCTATTAATATAATTAAAAAGTATAATAAATGTATAGTATGTGTTTCAAAGTCCGATTTTTTTTCGTTGTTAGAGGGATTTTAACCTTTGCTTACTCTAGTAGTTCTACTGTAACTGACATAGTTATACAAAAGCTCGTAAAACCGATAACCGTTACGGAAGATAGGTTCCAGAGTCGCAACCTCGTACTGGCAAAGGCCGTGTAGACGTACAGTGACGTCACATTAGATGGTGCGACGCTCTGCACGGTTTTGTGGGTATTTAATGGATGCCGGTGTGTTAGGACCGTGTTTTGTGGCAATCTACTGGCGCAATCACTTGGAATATGAGATTTAAGAACTTAAATCTGAGGGTGATGAGCACAGGAATTTTCTGGGTGACACAGCATTAGTTACGGGGAGACGTTGCACTTACCATCGGGTGAGTTTTTTGCTCGTTTCATCAATTTATCCAATAAAACAAAAAATCTATGTGGGATCATCGTCACCACAAGTCCTGTACTAAACACAGGCCGTGTTTAGTACAGGACTTGTGTGTGGTGACGATGAAGCGATCCAAAATAAGAATTTCCTCAACAACCCTAATGTCTCGAATATAGTGCAGCCTAATAAATGTGCATTTGAAGACAATGGTCTTGAAAATCACATTTTTTATAACCGCCAGATCATACCGGTTTTAGGAACATAAGCAATACTGTCGTTATTATAAGGTCGAAGGTCGTCTGATTGACGCTTGTTAAAGGGTAAGCAGGGAAAATATTCAAATTAGTTGTACGTTGCCCCGACCTTTGTTATTTTTCGGTTGAAATCAAGTGGTGCATCGCTTTTTGTATCCTTTGTGCTGACGGTGCATTGAGGAGCCAGTTTTTGAAACCGTTTCTTCGATCATAAGTGCACTGTAAAATAGATATCAAAAAACTTCACAAGCTACAAAACTTGCAAGGATTTCTGGTCATTAAACGTTACCTTTCTACTTCTTTATTTAATGGCTGCTTTCAAAAAAGTTCTGCCAGTATCAAGTCAGTCATGAGTAGCCGTTAGCTTTATTAAAGAGTCCCATCACAACGCTATTGTCTACTTTTTACTCAGCAAATGAAAAAGAAAATCTTTTATTGGAGTATTTCATTTTATTTTTCTTTGCATAGCATCCAAATTTTGCTCTAAATGTCTAATTCCATTTGTTACTATTATGGACCAAAAAACCGGAAACAAAAGAATCATTCCTCCTCACTAGCAAAGCTGAAAAATGTCGTTAGACGAAACCGCATCTGTCACGGCTAAATATAGATGCAAGTCAAGGTTGCAGGAAGGATATCGGCTCAAATGTACCACGGCATCCGCGACAACGATTTATTTCAGGAAATTCCTGGCGTAACCGGATTTGTGCAGGCGGTTTAACGGTTTCTAGATGTGGTAAAGACTTACCATGTTACAAATGTAAAAATTATACTTATATGCAATTTATTGTTTTAATTTTATAAATTATAAAAGTAAAGTGTCTTAAAAAAAAGTAAAGTTTCAGCCTATAAATGTCCCACTGCTGAGCACAGGCCTCCTCTCAATTCTGTGAGGGTTTTGGAGCTAGAAAGAATCCGCCACACGGCTCCAATGCAGGTTGGCGGACTACACATGTCTTCGATTTTTTTTTAATTTCTCAGACATGCAGGTTTCCTCACGATGTTTTCCTTCACCGCCGAGCACGTGGTAAATCAGCACTTCAAATTGCAATTAACAATTTTAGTGGTGCCGGCACCGGGAATCGAACCCAGGTCACTCGCGTACTATGAAATTCAAAGCGAGCGCCTAGCCCCTGAGCTACCACGGCTCTTATAAATTATGTGTTTTTTTAATAATATGTTTCAACAGCCTATTACAAAAACTATACAATAATAATATCAATGAAGATTAAAAAAGTGTTTGCAAAAACAAGAACCGCATTAATTAACAATTGCTGATCGTAAAAGAGACGCGTGACAACCGAATTTTGTAATTACGTACATTTTATTTGAATTACTTTACTATCTTTCTTTACTTTGTTTCATTACCGCTTTCTTATTTTTTCAATAATAAGATTACAAAATATTCAACCCACATCGCAACATTTCTGACTTTGTTTACTATTTAATATATTAAGACAACTATTAATCAAAATAAAATAAAACACATCTTCTCTATCTGCTTCTCTTTTTTAATCGAACTAAGTTACTGGACAAGTTACATTATTCATCTGATGTTAATGACCATATCTAGATATATATATAGAATTGCGATGTCATCCAGAACTTCCCGTTGAAAAGTACCTACTTTTGAGGACCACACTGCGCTCGTCATCTTTGGACATTAGTTCTTAAATCTCACATGCCCTGAGCACATACACTAGCTACAATGCCCTACAAAACCTAAACACAGTGCTATTTGCAGACTGCGGCTCGATGACCAAGTAACCTGCACTTTGGTGATACCGACTTAAAATAAAAAAAAACAATGTTAAATTTCTTTTTTTAAAAAGGTCGCCGTAAATCAATCGAGCATTGTAACCGACTAGTTATTGCAATTGCAACAAACTTATCGCCCCAAACCGACAGAATTAATCGATCAAAAAACCGTTAATAACGTATAACGGTAAAGCACGGGGGTTGAAGGGCCACCCTATCGGTCGTACTGTTGTGACATTATTTATAATGATCGGTTCGAATTAACACCGTTTAATAATTAAAAACAAAATCAGCGTTTAGAAACTGGGTATAGATTAGCTAACTAACTTTTGACAATTGTTGTAAATAATTAATTTCGATATACGATCATCAAGTTTTTGGCTCTAGTACGGAGCTTTCAATTAATTTTAATAATAAAAATTAATAAAACATTGACATATTGTAATTTTCGTATTATCTATTGTCTGTATAATTATTAAACCAAAACCAGACTTTAACGCAGCAGCTCCAAACATGCTCATGTGGATTTAAGAATTTCTTGATTTCGTCATAGACCCTATAGTGTTCTGCTCTCTCATGTCCTGATGATGAACTTAACCAAAACTTTTATTTATTTTATTTTTTTACGAGCAAAACGTTCACCTGATGGTAAGTGCAACGTTTGCCCATAACAGATGCTGTGTTACTCAGAATATTTCTGTGCAGCACCACACTGCGCCCGTCACCCTGAGACATAAGTTCTTAGGTCTCATATGCCCAGCGATCACGCTAGCTCTCAGTGCCCTTTAGACCGAAACACAGTAATGTTTGCACACTACTGCTTCACGGCAGAATAACTGGCCCTGGGGTGGTACCTACCTAGACGGATTCCTGCATAGGAATCCTACAAAAAGAACCACTAAAAATAATAAATAATAAACCTTAACATCGTTATAAACTAAAATTTGAAATTAAGAGACTGTATAACAGTAACAATTTACTTTATTACTTTACACTTTGCGGCGGTGGCACGCGACTATTGTAATACAAAACACCCGCGCACAGTCGTTGGGGCATTTCTCCCTCTACCTTGTACGAGTATAGCACGTGCCAAATCGGGGGAGTACTTGACAATAGACAACTTTTTTCATTTCAATTGTGACTCAAAAAATGATGAACTGCACGTATGACGTACTACCATTGACAATGACATTGATTGGTAAGCAATTTTTCGACATCTTGAACGATCTTACACTCTGGCCGATTTCAGCGATTTTCTAATTTAATGCTACTTTTTTTTGTATAACGCAAATTATTTATTATATTTAACAATTTTTTCTATAACATTCATCATCATCATCATCATTTCAGCCTATCACTAGTCTACTGCTGAACATAGGCCTCTCTATAGACTGCTACAAGTTAGTAGCTCTCAATTTGGGGGGGAATTTTGCTATTGTGCGCTTGGCAGGCGGGTTGGCAACCGCAGTTTATTTATTCTGATGTTCCAGTAAGATGCTGCTGAAAAGTCGACAGAGGGAAAATCAAAACCAGAACATGGGCGTTCTGGTTTTGATTTTCCCTCTGTCGACTTTTACGACACTCACGGGACGAGATGGGGTGGTAGGTTCTCCTAAGCCGCCACCACACGACGTATGAAGTAATAACGGATGTATAGGTCGTGTCGACAGTTAAATATATTTAATTTATTTATATAAAAGTAACTTAATACATAATAAGTAGTAGTAAGTAGTATAAGTTAGATTTAAATTTTATTCGATTCTGCCGTTACAATGTGGTAGCAAAAAATAAAACTTATAAAATAAATAAACGTTTAGAAACACCTACAACAATGGACCCCTAACAGATATCTTCAGACGGTAACGGTAGTTCATCACCGTTAAAGATCGGGTCAAAGGTAACAAAAGTAACGTGTAGTCGCGTGCGCGGGCGGCCAACATCTGCGCCAACAAAGGATGTATGCGACAAGTGTAATTTCAAATCTCGAATGCAGCTGTGGTGCCAGCTGCCTGTAATTGCTACATATCGCACCTTTGCGTCTTGAGGCAAAGGCGTCGCATTATTCCGCCTTAAGTTTTTTTTTTTTGCGCGGAACGTTGACCTTTATAGGAAATAGGAAGGGGGAAGTAGGCAGATGGTTTCTGCCAAGACTTAGTATAAAAAAATGATTTGTTGCATTTAATACTGATAAAAGCTTCTAAATTAAAAGATATTCATTAATACTCATTCAATAGCCTCAGTCTATTTATCGGATATATGCGATCGCGTCTTCAAAATTGATAGCAATTGCAAAGCGTGGTCATTATCATTAATTTAGGTGCAAAAAGTGTTGCAAGTTATAAGAATATTCGTAGAATAGTGGTAGATCCACTACCCACTACTATGGAAGAAAAATTAGTCCAAAGTTGAACTCATTGATGATAAACAAATCTTTCAATATTTTTTTAACTGACGTTATTTATTTAATCTTATGTTCCGGGAAGATGCTGCTGCCCATCTTCTTGTTTTATTTGCTTGTGTATTGTAGAACCACGTAGCAGACCAGACAATGGCATCGCAGTCCTCAGTGGTGATCTACGTCTTAATGCTTCATCGAGAATGGATGGATCTGTCAGGCCACAATAACCTAGTATCAAGTGAACTGTGTGCTGGTTGAGTATTTCAAAAAAAAGAAAAAAAACCTCTTTTTACTACACTTTTTCTACTCGGTGTCTTTACAATAAAAAGTAGTTCCGGAAGGCACGTGCGCTGCACTGACAATGGATTACAGAACACATCCGATTCACTTTCATTCAGTTGGATGAATGAGAGTACAGCATATGTTTTGACGTGTCTATCTCGCTTTAATTAAACGAGAACTATAATCCATGAAAAGAAATTAGCATGTATGCATTATGAATAATAATAAGCTTTCGAAACTCGTTTAAAAATACAAATTAGTTTAGCGACAGATAGCAATCACAACCAAGCCATTAATTTGTGTTCAGTGATTTTTAGAATTTATTAAAAATATTATCTTACGAATCTCTTTCACCTAAACTTATAATTGGAACTTTTTTAGATATTTTCCTAAACGTCATTTATAATTAGTCGCTATGATAAAATACTTATAATCGTATATTCTAACTATATTTGATGTCTGTTAAACAATGAAATTTTTTTATCGCTGTTGACAAATTTCCGAACGATCGAAGCATAAAGAATCCCGCGCAAGTGTTATACTTTTTAAAAGACCCACACGTCCCGCTGAGACCGTTACCGATCGATGAATACGGATTCGTTCGCACTGTTTACATTGTACCAAAAATATGTAAACACAATACTGAAGAGTAATTTTACAATTATAATATTAATAAAATCCAAATAATCTATAACAGATTAACTAATGTCAATAGATAATTAATTTATTGAATATGATGTCTTTAATTGGTGACTTTAATGGCATAATTATTTTACAAATGTTTAAGGTAAACTCATACAGCTAATCAGTCATCAAATCAAAATACTTATAGTACGCTGACGCATCCAACAAAGTTTTATGATAAAGGAAATACTATGAAATTGCTTGACCTCGAGTTAAACGTTACACGAACGCACAAGTCGCAAACGAAGCTTGAATCCTGTGGTGGCTGCCCACACTCCTTCCGGCGGTATTTAATGATATCTTACCCGTCAATGGTATACCCATTCAAGAAATGCGTTGTTTGTAATAACAATAATGAACGTTTCATTGAGACGTGTTGTTTCAGTTTGCCGTCGACTGTACGACTGAGAATATTAAAAAGATATTGAATAGCAAACAACTTTTAGACCACTGTAATCAAAGTAGGATTTAAAATTGGATGTATTATGCACATTGTAACAAAATTAGTAAAACGGTTTCATGATTAAATGTATTTGAAACCATAATGATTTCTGATATTTACGCGAACACTACACATTTAAATGAAACTAATTTTACGGATTTTATCGCGTTTAATGTTTTACTATTTATAACCCGACGTTTCGAGTGCTTAACAGCACCCATGGTCACGGGGGGACTGGTGACAGATGTCTTGATGTCATAATTAACCCGGAGTACCTTCAGCTTTTAATTATTATTTTTGGTCCGATCTACGCAAAAAAAACATTAAACGCAAATTAATTATTAACAAATAAACATTATAAATAGTAAAACATTAAACGCGATAAAATCCGTGAAATTAGTTTCATTTAAATGTATTAGAAACCAGTTAACGTAGCTAAATAATACCTCTGGTAACTCGTATTTTCACAGTGCTGACTTCGCATTTAAAATAAGATTAAAAATTGATATAAGACAATCAGCTGTCATGCCGTGTGGTGGCGGGTTAAGAGAATCTACCACCCCATTTCATCCCGTGGGTGTCGACAGAGGGAAAATAAAAAGCAGGAGATGGGCAGCAGCATCTTCCTAGTATGTCTGAATGAGTAGACTGCGGTTGCCAACCCGCCTGCAAAGAATGGCAACTATCGTAAAATCCCCCCAGAATAAGAGCTACAAACTTTTGTAACAATCCTATGGGGGAGGCCTATGTTCAGCAGTGGACTAGTGATAGGCTGAAATGATGATGAATAAGCTGTCACTATCACTTTCGAGAGGCATGTATTAGAGAAAATTTGTTGTTTTTTATCCTTAAATTACGCCATCGTTACTAGGATTGAGCAGGATTGCCTGCGCTGTCTAGTCACTCTATCGTCTAGTAATAGCATTCAGACATTACCGTAATGTTTTCTTTTATTTACGCGAATATTACACATTTAAATAAAACTACTTTTTTACGGATTTTATCGCGTTTAATTTTTGAACTATTTTTACCCGACGTTTCGGACGCTTTACAGCACCCATGGTCACGGGGGGACTGAGGTGACAGTTGTCCCGATGTCATAGTTAACCCGGAGTACCTTCAGCTTTTAATTATTATTTGTAGTCCGATCTACGCAGAAAGAGCTTACTGTGTCTTGAAGCCTTGCACCAAGCATACCACTGCATCCGAAACGTCGGGTAAAATAGTTCAAAAATTAAACGCGATAAAATCCGTAAAAAAGTAGTTTTATTTAAAACAGACATTACCGTGTTACAGTCTGTAGGGCTCTGTTAGCTAGGATAATAACTGGGAATATGAGACTTAAAAACTGATGTCGAGTGCGGTGTGATAACACACAGTAATGTTCTGGGTGACACAGGATTTGTTATGGGCAATCATTCACCTGATACGATCACACGATTTGTTAGTCACGTCACGTATTTTCAAAATAAAAGTTGAACTCAAACGTGGCCGCCGTTATGACTAAGAAAAGACTGAGTAATCTCTTTTCTTGTCGTCCAAGTCGAAATGTAACTCCAAGTGCAAGAGTATGGCACTAACACGATAGAGCCTAGCCAGTACTCTTCTCACACATCACTAGTGTCGAAAACCAATATGTCTTCTCTCGGCGAATTTCACGTGTGGATACGCGCGCCACATGTTGCGATGCGGGAGGCATACTTTCTGGGAGGGCTAACGTATGTTTAGTAATAATAAATATAGTTCTAAATCATTACAAAGAGGTTTGGTGTATGCATTTCATAAGTTTTATAGTATTTATTATTATTATTTATTTATTAATGGAAACGGTCATAAACTATTTTCCAGTGTCAAGTAACATATCCAAGTATACAATCTTCAAGCAGCAACACTTCAAAATTTTGATCGACAGTAAAACGATAGTTGACTTTTACTGAAGATTCGCTAGACTGGTGGAGGCAAAACGAAAAGCACAATTTTATGTCTTGTATTGAATTTTCCAATCACTGTACACTTTCAGGAGCACTTGCTGCATAATAAACTACCAATATTAAACATCAAAACTACAAATATACACAGATTACAAAACTAAATAAATACACTACTGCCACTTCTGTTCATCCACAATGGCAGGCAAAGGCCTAAAGACAATACAGCCATTCCATTTTTCATTGCATTCAAACATGGCTTCTAGCATTTAAATTTCTACATGTCATATAAAGCAATGATGATAATCTCAATAAGTTACGGTGACTAACGAGGATACAGGCTACCTATTGTTAAGTGACCACACTGTGGTCGTGATGGATGAGAAAATTGCAATATCGTGATATTCATTAGATAATTGACAAATTTTGTAACCAAATTAGAGATGTTTACGCGCCAAAATGGACACTACGAATTCCGTGTCAGTACTCGAATCAAATCGTGTTCGAAAGTTGAACGCTCCCGATTAACATTTCTGAACGCTTCGCGACAGACAACACCTCGAAAAACATCTTGTCTAATTTCGTGTCCTTGAACACGGCACGTACGAGTAAAAAACCTTGAGTGCACGTGTCCCGGCGCCTTTTTTTTTAAAACGGGACTAACTTGGATTTCGAACGCCACCTACTATTTTACGTCTGTGGTGTTTATGTGTGCTGTATTTTAATTTTTAGTAATTGTACAAAACGTCAGTAATAATTACGATTTAAATAAAAAAGTACATCTTTATTAATACTTGTCACTTATTAATCGGAGAGGGAAAGCCAATTCTTGTACTATTTACATTTCCTATGTATTTTAATAATTTACTATCTAATAAAAAACTAACGGCAATTCGTGCGCGTGGTGGCTTCAGGGAATCTACCACCCATCTCATCCCGTGGGTGTCGTAAAATTCGACAGACGGAAAATTTAATCCAGGAGATAAGCAGCAGCATCTTCCTGGAATATCTGAATAAATAAACTGCGGTTGCCAACCAGCCCGCCAAGCGTGTCAACTATGGCAACCCTACACCCTTTGTGGCAATCTATAGGGGAAGCCTATGTTCAACAGTGGACTAGTGATGGGCTGAAATGATGACGATGAATATCAATGCGGCAGCCAGGAAGGAGACCTATATCCTGCAAAGGACTGTAACAAAACCGATAACATCGATGGGAAAGCTTCAAGACTATTTCTATCACTATATATTTATATAGTGATTACTTGCGAGCTTGACCTTAGTGAGGCCAGTGTCGACGAACAAAAAAGTAATTAAAGTAACAGCCTATAAATGTCCCACTACTGAGTACAGGCCGCCTCTCATTTCTGAGAGGGTTTTGGAGCCGGGAAGAGACCACCACGCCGCTCCAATGCGGGTTGGCAGACTTCACATGTCCTCGAAATATTTAGTATTCCTCAGACATGCTGGTTTCCTCACGATGTTTTCCTTCAGCGCCAAGCACGTGGTAAATCGACACTCAAAATTGTGGTGGCGGCTCGTTAAAAGAATACTACCACTCCATCTCATCCAATGGATCTCGTAAAAGGCGAGTAAGGAATTAAACTGCACTGTGCTCCCAACAGTGCATAGTGGCGATGGGCTTACCACCTATCACACCAAGTTCATTATATTGTTTTGGTGAAACGTGGATTGTGGCAGTAATCTGTTTGTCATTTTGCAGTGAGTGCCCAGTCTCTGACTACCCCTTATGGGATACAGTCGTGATCTTATGTATGTATGTAAAATTGCAATTAACAATTTTATTGGTGCCGGCATCGGGAATAGAAACCCAGGTCGCACGCGTTCTTATGAAATTTAAAGCGAGCGCCTAGCCCCTGAGCTACCACGGCTCGAATATTATATACTTTGTATAATGAATTTCTTCTATCTTCCTCTATTGTATTGAGTTTCCCTCGCAAAAATATCTCTGGCTGTTTTGTGACTGGAAGATTTTTTTTTAGTCGCTGTTCGACAACGGACACTCAACTGACCGGACACGAGTGAAGCCATTGAGAGTCGTCCGCACTAATATCCGGCGATCGCGTTTCAACTGGCGGGTGGCCATTGTGTATTGTGTTTATGTTTTGAGTTCAATCAAGTGACCTGTTATTCAATTATTATGTGCATTATTAAGCTATTTACTCTGCTTGGGGCTCTCCAGTGGAGTAATACATCGTGTTTAGTCCATTTTTTTTATTTATTTAATAAAGTGACGAAACGAGCAATACATTCACCGCATAGTAAGTGCAACGTCTACCCATAACAAATGCTGAGTCACCCAGAACACTTCCGTGTGACGCGCGCACTGCGCCCGTCACCCAGAGACATCAGTTCTGAAGTCTCATATGTCCAGTGACTACCCTAGCTCTCAGTGACCTTCGAACCGAAACACAGCAATGCTTGCACACTGCTACTTCACGGCAGAACAACTGGCACTGGGGTGATACCCAGCTAGACGGATTCCAGCATAGAACCAGCCGGACTGAAAACCAGTGTTGGGATCCGAGCAATTTAAGTCTCTGTATCTCGATTTTTACTGAGTCCTGGCCATTTCACGGGTCCTATGCCGCTACACAGACTCATTTTATATTATTTTTTCACTTTTGTTAATTTTGGGCAATATTATTTTATGTTCTGTGTAATTCCATTTTTTTTTTTTCGTTTTCTTGTTTTGTTTTGTATCTATTGTGATTAGACCGTGAATAAATGTGTTTATTTCTTTCTTTCAAATCCTACCGAATTTTATCTCACTCCACGTCTCAAAACCTGTGCTCTGCAGTGGGACATTTATAGGCTGTTACGAGGGGTGATCCAAAAGTAATGATAATCAGTTATTTCTAGTGCACACAAAAATACAAAAAAATTTCAGTCACTTACTCAGTTAACCACTAGTTCAGGGAAAAAAAATCATATAAATAGGCCACGATTCCCGGGAGCTACATTCATTTGAATACGGACTGTCAAGGAGTGAACATCAAAATGGAAAAACACGAAATCAGAGCTGTCATTAAATACCTCTGCTTGAAAAAAATGTCTACCAAAGACATACACAGCGACTTGGTGGAAACATTAGGGGACTCTTCTCCTCCATATTCCACAGTTGCACGCTGGGCTAAGGAGTTTAAGTTGGGAAGAACATCGACGGAAGACGAACACCGCGAAGGACGCCCATCGACGTCCCTCACTGAAGAAAATGTGAAAAAAGTTGAAGAAGTTGTATTGGAAGATCGAAGAGTGACTATCAGGCATGTAGCTGAGGTCACAGGGATCTCATATGGCAGCATTCAAAGAATCCTTGCGAACGAATTGCATATGAGAAAGGTCTCCGCGCGTTGGGTACCGAAAATGTTAAACGACGAGCAAAAGAAGAAACGAGTCGACATGTCAAGAGCAAATCTCGAAAAGTTCCAGGCAGACAAGGATAATTTTTTGTCACGTTTTGTGACCATGGACGAGACCTGGATCCACCATTTTGATCCTGAAACAAAACAACAATCGATGACATGGAAACGATCCGATGAACCGACGCCGAAGAAATTCAAAGTGTCAAGCTCAGCAGGGAAGGTTATGGCGTCTGTTTTTTGGGACGCTGAAGGAATAATCATGGTGGACTACTTGGAAAAGGGGGCCACTATTACAGGCTCCTACTATGCAGAACAAATAAGAAGATTGCGGGAGGCTATTAAGGAGAAAAGGCGAGGCAAACTGCGGGCTGGAGTGCTGTTCCATCAAGACAACGCACCGGTTCACAAAGCTGCAATTGCCATGGCTGCCATTCAGGAAGCGGGCTTTGAGCTGGTGGAACACCCCCCCTATTCACCAGATCTAGCCCCCAGCGACTTCTATCTCTTTCCACGACTCAAGGAACACCTCCGAGGCAAGAAATTTGACGATGATAGCGACGTGATGGCCGCGGTTGAGGACTTTTTTGAGAGTCAAGATAAAGATTTTTTTTCTAAGGGAATTTTAGGATTAGAAAAGAGATGGACTAAATGTATAGACTTGCTAGGAGACTATGTTGAGAAATAAATTTATTTATTTATTTTATTCATTGTGTTTATTATTGATTATCATTACTTTTGGATCACCCCTCGTACTTTACAACGTCTGAGAGGCGTTTTACAGAATACCAAATCATGTTTCCCTTGTCTATCTGTCTTAACCAGTTAAGCTTTAAAAAAACGAATCGATACATACATTGATGTAATTGTAATAAACATTTGGACCAATACAGTATTTGTTATATTGTAATCTTACTGGTGGTAGGACTCCTATGCAGGAATCCGTTAGGTAGGTACCACCGCATGGCCAGTAATTCTGCCATTAAGCCCATGCCCAGTAAAGACTAGCTGTCAGTGCCCTTCGAACCGCAACACAGTAATGTTGCACACTACTGCTTCACGGCAGAATAACTGACAGCGCTGGCTCCTACCTAGACGGATTCCTGCATAGGTATCCTACGAGCAGTTACGCTCGTAAAGATTAAGCGTAATTAACTAACTAGACTAGGTAGGTACCACCCCCGGGCCAGTTATTCTGCCGTGAAGCAGTAGTGTGCAAACATTACTGTGTTTCGGTTCGAAGGGCACTGAGAGCTAGCGTAATCAATGTCTCAGGGTGACGGGCGCAGTGTGGTGTCACACAGTAATTTTCTGGGTGACACAGCATTTGTTATGGGCAGACCTTACACTTACCGTCAGGTGAACGTTTTGCACGTTCCGTCACTTTTATGAAATAAATAAAAAATAAATAACATACAAACTTTCAAATCTATAGTATTAATAAGATTATTAGGTGTACAGCATGCGACAGATATCACCATCTTATATTTGATCCTTAACCTAAATCCTAATATTCATCCTAATAACCTAATGCGTGGTTCGTGTAAAAAAAACACTGGTCCGTTAAACTGGCGTAATCTTTCTACAACGGGGACAAGGATTCGAGTTGTAATTGTCATTTCAATGGTAGCTTAATTATTTTTAATGTAAGAATACTTGTACGATGTCGTAACTCTGTCATCATTTTTTTTTAATTCACTTGTTAGATTTAAACAAAACTACTTTTTACGGATTTTATCGCGTTTAATTTAAAACTATTTTTAACCCGACGTTTCGGGCGCTTCACAGCACCCATGGTCACGTCGGGTTAAAAATAGTTTTAAATTAAACGCGATAAAATCCGTAAAAAGTAGTTTCATTTAAATGTGTAGTATTCGCGTAAATAAAAGAAAACATTAAATTGTTAGATTCGAAAATAGTCAACGAAATAGTGTGCCTTTGCCTTTAGTTGCATTTATTAAGGCAGTAGAACGAATAAATGGGTTCTCGTAAATATATTGTACCTGATCACAAATGAAGCACAAAACTAAGATAAAACTCATAATTAAAATAACCAGCAAAAACGTTCAAAAACTTCTTTCACTCGAACCTCATTTAGACATTAATATGAAAAAAAACGACAGGCTCACTTCCCGCCGCGGTTAATTTGTAAGATGGCGGCTTTTTTGACAGTACCCGCTAGAAACGCGCCAAATGTGAGTTTAGGAATAACCACATGCCTTAGTTTTTACAGACGAAGGATTTGTTATGATTTACGACGAGGAATTTCTTAAACGGAACCGTCATCCTTTAAAGTTAAGTTAAAATTTGAGAGTTGAACACAAATTTCAAGAAATTATTATAAACTTATTGTATCTAATCCATACTAATATTATAAATGCGAAAATAACTCTCTCACTGTCCCTCTGTCTGTTTGTTACCCTTTCACGGATCAACCGCTGAACCGATCTTGACAAAATATGACACAGAGACAGCATGAGCCTTGGCAATGGTCACGGGATACTTTTTATTCCAAAAAAAATCACAGTAGGTACGAGGGTGGATTGAAAAGTACTCGGCCTTACCAAGAAAATAAACACATACTAAATCAGTTATATTTTTATTTTTCTACATAATCACCATCAAGTTCAATACACTTTTGCCACCTCCCCTTCCAAGCATTTAGACCGTTAAAAAAATGATTCTTCCTTAGAGTCAAAATATGCGTCTACAGCTGCTTTGACCTCGTCGTTTGTCGAAAATCTTTGACCTCCCAAGTGCTTTTTTAGGTTAGGGAACAGAAAGAAGTCTGATGGTGCCAGATCAGGTGAATACGGCGGATGCGGTAACAGTTCAAAGCCACAGTTGTGAATTCCAGCCATTGACTGTACTGACGTGTGAACACGGGCGTTATCTTGATGAAACAGGACTTTTCTTCTGAGCATTCCTCGACGTTTTTCTTTTATTTCCTCTCGTAAACGACGTAGTAAGGTGCAGTAGTAATCAGAGTTTATAGTCTGACCCCTTTCAAGATAATCAATCATAATCACACCTTTCGAGTCCCAGAATACTGAAGCCATCACCTATTTGCCGACAAAATCGACTTAGCCTTTTTAGGGGGTGGTGAACCAGGTCTTCTCCACTGTTTTGATTGTTGTTTTGTTTCCGGTGTACAGTAATGAACCCATGTTTCGTCCATAGTAACAAAACGATTCAAAAAATCATCTGCATCGGCTTCAAATAACTCCAAACAGTCGCGTGAAATAGTCAATCGCGTCCTTTTTTGTTCAACTGAAAGCAGTCGCGGAACCCACCTCGCAGACACCTTGTGGAAACCCAACTCGTTGACAATGATGTTTTGAGTTCGTTCATAAGAGATGCCTATAATCTCGGCTATCTCTCTAATTTTTAATCTGCGGTCTCCCATTATTAAATCAAGTACTTTTTTAATATTTTCGTCAGTAGTTGACGTCGAAGGCCTTCCAGAGCGGGGTTCATCTTTCACACTCTCTCTACCACGCTTAAATTCTGCTATCCATTTTTTGACGGATGAATATGACAGAGCACAATCGCCTAATGTACTGACCATGTCATCATGGATGGCTTTTGATGATAGCCCCTTCTTATGGAGGTACTTAATGACGGCACGCTGCTCGATTTGTTCCATTCGCGGAAATTATGACCGATTACTTTGTTAATAAATTTATAAAATCACAACTAATTATCGCACACGTTTCGAACTTCGCACAATGAACTAGTCTGAACTGAACTAAATAATGTGGGTAGATTTGATTTTTAGAATTGAATGGATCTGTGTTAGGCCGAGTACTTTTCAATCCACCTAGTATCAACGATATTTTTAAAAACCCTAAATTCATGCGGACGAAGTCGCGGGCATCAGCTAGTAGTTCAATAAAAAAAAAAGTTGATTTTATTACAACATACAAAAGTTTTATCAGTGTCATTTCATTCATAAAGTTTAACATTCGCAAAATTCAGTCATTCAGGCTACGTCGAAATATATTTTTTTACTAGATTTTTTTTTAAATTTTAGAAAACGATGTTCAACTAATACGAATACGGACTTTTGGCGCCAACTCGAAAAGTGGCGATGGTGTTTTCATTGAACTTTGTAATTTCTGTGTATATTTTGAGTTTTGATGTATAATATTGATAGTTTATTATATAGCAAGTGCTCGTGAGAGTGTCCAGTTATCGTTTTGTCTCCATCAGTCCAGCAAATCTGCAGTAAAAGTCAACTATCATTTTACCGTCGACCGAAATGATGAAGTCTTCCTGCTTGAAGATTTTATTACTGCATATGTTTGCACACTACCGTGGCAGCTCAGGGGCTAGGCGCTCGCTTCAAATTTCATAGTACGCGAGTGACCTGGGTTCGATTCCCGGTGCCGGCACCACTAAAATTGTTAATTGCAATTTTAAGTGCTGATTTACCACGCGCTCGGCGGTGAAGGAAAACATCGTGAGGAAACCTGCATATCTGAGGAATAAAAAATATTTCGAAGACATGTGAAGTCCGCCAACCCGCATTGGAGCAGCGTGGCGGATTCTTCTTAGCTCCAAAACCCTCTCGGAAATGAGAGGAGAGCCTGTGCTCAGTAGTGGGACATTTATAGGCTGAAACTTTACTTTTACTTTTATATGTTACTTGACACTGGAAAAAAGTTTACGACTGTTTCCATAATAAATGTATAATACAAATATTTGTATTCGTTGCGTCAGTAGCTAACATAATTAGTATTACATTCATATTTTATCTCTATATCTAAAAGAATAGTCGAGTGTACGTAAACAAGTATTGTTCGTGAAAAGCCCGATCTTTGTCAATATTTTTATTTCACTAATCAAATTTTTCTAACGCAATTCCTTCAACTCTGACACCGCGACCTACATACAACGCGATAAACTGCAATGTTCGTTCATTAGTACAGCCGCGAGTGCTCCAGTTAGATATTATGACTGTGATCTCATTACTGATTAGTTGTGAAACTTATAATGCCGGTTTTATTTTAAATTTGAAGGTCTAATTACAGATATATTTTATACACATGTTTGAAAACGAGTTCTCAAGATGACGTCTTATATTCAACCTATTTAGACTCACAGTATAAAAAGTGTTTGGTAGGTAACAAGCGGGAACGTACGTGTGCAACGTACACATGTAAATGTTTTGGCGATGTACAAAAACACTGAAATCTCATAAAAAAACTCAGCTGCTTTATTTTGGTCCAGTAGGTATTAAATTCTGTGCGATTTAGTCGTATTTGACACTTAAAAGTTACTTGTATATATATTGCTATTATGTTATGTTTTTTTTTATTATTGCAGAAAGTGATGAAACGAGAAAAACGTTCATCTGATGGTAAGTGCAACGTCTGCCCATAACAAATGCTGTGCCACCCAGAAAATTTCTGTATGACACTACACTGTACCCATCACCCTGAGACATAAGTTCTTAAGTCTCATATGCCCAGTGATCACGCTAGATCACAGTGCCTACTACTGCTTCACGGTAGAATAACTGGCCCTGGGGTGGTATCTACCTAGACGGACTCCTGCACAGGAATCCTACCACCAGTAAGACTATTTTGTGTGGTAAGGGTTTTGTAGAAAAATGAAAGCTATAAAATCGTCTAGTACATAATCTTAAAACAGTTGATACGACATATAAGTATCAAAACTCCAAATTGCTTCAATTACGTACAAAAAAATGTCTTACAATTTTACTCTCTATTTACAAAAAAGTAATTATCATTTATCTATTTATAAAAACGATATGGTCATTAATAAAACATATTAATAAAACATATCAATATTACATTAAATTAGGTAGTAACAAAGTACTTACTTATTTATAATGACATTATGTGTTAAAAATTATCATTTTCATTAATTAATTTATTAAAGTTTTCTAACTTTAAAAATAGCATAACATAAAATTGTCTAAATTGGTTACGGACGGGAGACCCGCGAAAAAGCCGTTACTGATTACGTCACACTGCACCAGTTCAACCACACGTCTTAGACGTTGGCAGATAGTTCCATTTTCTAAAGTTAAACAATGTGTGTACATTGACCTCAATAAATACATAACTTCTATATTATAACATTATGTATTAGTTAAATAATATGTTCTTAAGCTATTAAAACCGCCTTTATTTCCTTCACTAAATAAAGTTCAGCAAAGATTAAATAAAAAAATTGCCAACATAATAATTTATTATGATACTTAAAAATGCTAATAATTATATTTAAATGAAAAAAAATCTAACGTTTACTTATAAATAATGTCCTATTGAAAAAGTTAAATTGGTAACCTTCATTTGCACTGTCGCGCGGGAACAATACTGGCGCTTGTTTTAAAATTAGAACGCTTCAATCCATAAAGGGAGCGTTTGTTCGCACGTCCAGAAATCGTTTAAGTGGCTGAATAGACACAATTTACATTTTATTGTTCATTGTTTTACGAGAAAAATTATGATTAATTCATCGTTTTTTTTATTCTTTCGTAAAGCTATACTATAATTTGACATTCATGATTATACTTAATTTTTTTCATGTCTGTTTCCTTATTATTAAAGGCGTTCATTAAAGGTTTTTAACCTCTTAAACTATAGTTTTGAAAATATCGTCTGCATTGCGTCAAGGATGATGGCGGTTAGAAAAAGGAGGAACCAATTTAGAAATTGGGACGTATCCTTTTTAGTACGAACGCGGTGACAAGTTTGAACAATTGAATATACGCAGTGTTGAAACTTTTAAGTTTCTTGATATACTCAGTTTAGTGGGATGTTACAGAGACGTATCTTCTATTTCTAAATTAATATTGTTTATTTGTTTATCTTTCTTCTGTCTGTTTGTGTGGTATATAAAAAAAGCTACAGACATATTTTCACACACATATTTACTGCAAATACACAGATAAGTTAGTAACAAAATGGGTGGTAGAATTCCTATGCAGGAATCTGTCAAGGTAGGTACCACCGCAGTGCCAGTTATTCTGTGACTCAGAAGTGTGCAAACATTACAGTTTCGGTCTGAAGGACACTGAGAGCCAGTGTAATTACTGAGCATTACACATCCTCGTGAGACATCGGTTCTTAAGTCTCGTATGCCATATAATTACTCTACATTCAGTGCCTTTGAAATGTTTCGTGCATAGTTTCCTGCATAGAAATCCTACCACAAAATCTAATTCATATATTTATATACCACGTTTTCAAAACGGATAATCAATTGCAACATTTGTACCCAACAGACAAAGAAAGCGCGTTAATAATTAATAGTCATCCACTCTTCAAGAAGTTATAGTGGTAGCTAAGGGGCTAGGCGCTCGCTTTAAACTTCATAGTACGCGAGTGACCTGGGCTCGATTCCCCGTGCCGGCACCGCTAAAATTGTTAATTGCAATTTTAAGTGCTGATTTACCACGTGCTCGGCAGTGAAGGAAAACATCGTGAGGAAACCTGCATGTCTGAGAAATAAAAAATATTTCGAAGACTCGTGCAGTCCGCCAACCCGCATTGGAGCAGCGTGGCGGATTCTTCCTGGCTCCAAAACCCTCTCAAAAATGAGAGGAGGCCTGTACTCAGCAGTGGGACATTTATAGGCTGAAACTATACTTTTTACTTTACAAGAAGTTATTTAAAAAACTAAATATGGCTCGAACATAAACGAAAGTAATAAAAATGTGGTAATAAACGCGATTTAGGCAATTAAACGGGAGCGGACGTAATGTGCATTTTCCGTTACACTATCGCAATGTCATTGAACATTGTTAAGTTTAGTTTGACCTTTTTGATAGAGCGTTTCTGCGCGCTGAAATAATGTTGAGCGGCCATATTTGTTTTGAACGGGAACGATAAGCAACGAGGTAAAACAGTTTGTTATTAGAAACATAACTGAAACTGTAACGGGAAGCAGAAATACGCCTTTGCATAAACAGTCGTGTTTTCAATGTAATTGCTAATTATTATTTATCTTTGTCATGTTTGATTTTTTTTTTAAATAACATATAAGGTTAGACTGTACGGACTTCAGTCTTTTGTCTAAACGCATAGCGTACATATTATAAGTCTGTGGTTTAAAAAATGACACCAATGTTTTTTTTACCGCGATTTATTCCTATTTGAAGCATTTGTTGTTTGTTGGAGGGCCGACATAAAAGAACCGCAATTTTCAACGCAAAAACTTGTGCAAAATGGCGTTGTTTCCCACCAACGGATATTCGATATACACGAATCATATTGCTAAAATATGGCAAAACTAAATTTTTTCCACTTCCTCAATTTAAGCTATTTTAAATTCAAACCAATTAATAATAAATCATTAAAAAAAAATTTAAATAACACTACGAAGAGACGAGTCTCCGTTTCTTACATAATTGCGAATTAGCAAAAAATATGTTAATTTACATGAGAAAAAAATAGAACGGGCAACTTTTTTTGTAGTAAAGACAGAGGCCCTTTCCCACGGCTTCTTGTTTCGTTGCATAAGGCGTAATGTTTAAAAAAAAAAACAAAAATTCTTTCTTATGCACTGATTCCACCTAACAGTCCGTGTTGAACTCACGCCTAAAACCATCCTCGATGGTGAATTAAGATTGTTGATAATTTTCTACCGCAATTACTACGGAGGAACCATGAATACCAGCGCAATACCATCATCAAATATTTTATAATCATACTTTTGTTGTCGGCCATTTTTAATGCAAAGGACGATCGACACAGAACACACCGAGGCAAAGTATGGTCAGATGGTCAATCGCTATTAGCCAATAAACATTCTACTACTTGTACCGTTAGCAGAAACATTATACATATTAACTTCTCTCATAATTAAGAGTCGAACCTACCCACATGTCTGGGAAGGTGGGTATCCCCACCGAGCCCGAAGGCCCGGGGTTATGACCCCGTAGACAACAAAGGCGTGACATTTCCCGTGCGAATCTGGATCATCTGATTGTGTATTGTTATTTTTTTGCATCTTCCCAAGCTTCCGCGATGGGGGCCACGTTTGAAACAAACTGTATATAGGGTAGTTATTATTACTCCAAGGTCAGAAAGATTAGTTCCCATACCATCTTATTTGTTAGGTATCGATCGTTCGACAGATGGACGGACGGACTATATTATTAATCTCGACAGCTGCCTTCTTCCTAACGTCACTTGTAAATTTAACGTGATTTCTTTTGATTTTATAACGGCTTTATAATGCCTGACCCGATCTACGAGTTTTTCACTGAAAATGTTAATTTAAAATAGGCAGTGTATAAATGTCTGACAGCTGAGCACTGATCTCTTCTACACTAGATACACCCGCGTCCCAGTCCGAATGGAGGCCCGCAGCTACCCTCGGACGTTCATTAGATGACTTAATTTTTTTCAAGATATTCGACATCGCGTAAACACACAGCGAACACGACAGAGGCCTTCTTTGGGAGTTAGGAGTTTATATATTTATTTATGTTTGGGTCAAACCAAACTTTTTTATTATATTATTATATAATAATTATATTATAAAGTAGATCATTACACAGAGGATAGAGACGTGTGGAAGTAATTCTTACTCTGCACTTGCGAACCCCCTGGCTACTAAATTTATGATGTAATTTTTATGTAACTTAAAAATGACATGTAATATGGCATTGAAAAAAAGAAATACTTCAGAGTTTCTCGCCGGTTCTTCTCTGAGAAGGTCTTATTTTTCGAATCGGTGTAGATTTTGACATTCATAAGAGCTCTATACAAGCCTAAACTGAATAAAGAAATTTGGACTTGACTTTGACTTTGAAATCTGACACGGGGGCCCCTGGCCCGTTGCTGTAAAATCCAAAAAGGCTAACAGCAACCACATCACCGAAAATATGGATCTCTTCTCTTTTTAGAGAGTTTTGTCGCCGGGAATGCGGGTAGGCGTATTTAACAAGCCATCGAAATCCATACTTAATATTATAAATTCGAAAGTAACTCTCTCGGTTTGTTACCTTTTCACGGTTCAAAATGTGAACCAATTTTGACCATATTAGACATAGAGATGGCTTGCATCCTGGAGACGGACATAGGATACTTTTTATCCCACTAAATCGAATTGTTTCCACGGGATATTTAAAAACAAAAATCCACGCGGACAAAGTCGCGGGCATCAGCTAGTAACAAATAAATATGGAGTTTCATCAAGGTGCCAATCGCGAGAACAATTGGCTCTCTAAGAAAATTCAGTTATTCGGCATACATTTTTTTTTTATTTGATTAAAGCGACGGAACGAGCAGAACGTTCACCTGATGGTAAGTGCAACGTCTGCCCATAACAAATGTCACCTCTCTGTGTCACCCAGAATATTTCTGTGTGACACCACACTACGCCCGTCACCGTGAGACATCAGTTCTTAAGTCTCATATGCCCAGTGATTACGCTAGCTCTCGGTGCCCTTCAAACCGAAACACAGTAATGTTTGCACACTACTTCCTCCCGGCAGAATAACTGGCTCTAGGGTGGTACCTACCTAGACGGATTCCTGCATAGGAATCCTACCAGCATAGAGTCACGCCTCTTTCCCATTGGGTTAGGCAGAGACTTTTTGTCCTGAAAAATCAAATGTTTCCAACGGGATATCTAAAAACCTATTTCCATATAGATGAAGTGTCAGGCTATAGACAGTAATACTACAAATGCGAAAATAACTCTCGGTCTGTTACATTTTCACGGGTCAACCGCTGAACCGATCTCGACGAAATTCAGCACAGAGATAGCTCGCATCCTGGAGACGGACTTTTGGAGGTCTTTCCCGGAATATCGAAGTTCCAGATGAAGTCGAGGGCATTGCCAGTCGTTAATAATAATTAAAAATGGAGCAAAGTACATTGTAAGTGTTGCCGCTGACATTGCGTGGGCGGGGTTAACTGGAGGAATTCGGGGTCCAGCGTCGAGCAGCCGGGTCGCAATCAAGCTCCGCGCTCTTAAACAAAGCTAGATAACCGACGCACGGACACGTGCACTGTACAGTCGCGTGCTAATGTTGTTTGTGACGTTATTTACGTTTTACTTAACTTTTACGACACCCACGGGATGAGATGGGGCGATAGATTCTCTTAGGCCGCCAACACACGGCTCCTACCTAATGCCACAGCCTTAAGGAGAAGGGTCGAATTAATGCCTATTTTACGCGTGCGAAGCAGCGGGACACAGCCATCATCATCATCATCATTTCAGCCTATCACTAGTCCACTGCTGAACATAGGCCTCCCCCATAGATTACTACAAAAGTGTGTAGCTCTCATTTTGAGGATAATTTTGCCATAGTTGCCACGCTTGGTAGGCGGGTTGGCAACCGCAGTTTATTTATTCAGATGTACCAGGAAGATGCTGCTGCCCATTTTCTGGTTTTAATTTTCCCTCTGTCGACTTGGATAGAGTGACGAAACGAGCAAAACGTTCACCTGCTGTAAAGTGCAACGTCTACCCATAACAAATGTTATGTCACCCAGAACATTTCTGTGTGACAGTACACTGCGCCCGTCACCCTGAGACATCAGTTCTTAACTCATATGCCCAGTGATTACGCTAGCTCACAGTGCCCTTCAAACCGAAACACAGTAATGTTTGCACGCTACTGCTTCACGGCAGAATAACTAGCCCTGGGGTGGTACCTACCTAGACGGATTCCTGCATTACGACACCCACGGGATGAGATGGAGTGGTAGATTCTCTTAAGCCGCTACCACACGGCTCAGCTACTTAACAATATTGATGTTTATTGTTTACTTCTTCGATTCTTAAAAAATAGTTTAAAAAAAAAATTTACAGTTTTCTTTCGACTGTTCGCGACTGTACCGCGCTGGCGTGGATTATAATGTACATCCTGTCACGATAAAACAAGTTTAATAAGCGGTCGAGTCAACAGAGCCGGGTTCACGCGCTAGTATGTGATAAAAACATAAACAGAACGAAGTCCCTTATGGAGTACATGCATAGAGTCACGCCTTTCACTCATATAACTTATATAACACTGGTGGTAGGATTCCTATGCAGGAATCCGTCTAGGTAGGTACCACCCCAGGGCCAGATATTCTGCCGTGAAGCAGTAGTGTGCAAACATTACTGTGTTTCGGTTTGAAGGGCACTGTGGGTTCCGTCACTTTTATGAAATAAAAAAAAAAATATAAGGGACAGGCAGAGGACACACGCGTACAAGTCAAGCAGTTCTTACGTCCCATTGCGTTCCCACGAGCAGTATAGTGACCGCATTGCATACAATGTTGTTGTTCTACACGAATAGTCTGTCCGTACAATAACTTAGTCGCCTCTTAAAACACCTCGGCAGGAAAGAGGTAGGTGCTGTTCTACTCTGCCGGACACCTATCAGCGTACAACACAAAGAGGACTATAGCCGGTGGTGGCGGAGAATGTAAGAGAACGTACCACCCCATCTCATCCCGTGGGTGTCGTAAAGGTCGACAGAGGGAAATTTAAAACCAAGAGATGGGCAGCGGCGTCTACCTGGGACATCTGAATAAATAAACTGCGGTCGCCAATCCGCTTACCGAACGCGGCGACTTTGTCAAAATCCCCCAAAATTAGAGTTACAAACTTTTGTGGCAATCTATGGGGGAGGCTTATGCTTAACAGTGAATTAGTGATAGGCTGAAATTATGATATTGATCTTCGCCCAAACTCGAACTCTTTGAGATTCCGCTGATATACTGTAGAGAATGGAAAGGGCTATGCTCGGAGTTTCTCTGCGAGATAAAATACGCAACGATGTTATCCGCAGCAGAACTAGAGTAACCGACATAGCCCTAAGGATAAGCAAGCTGAAGTGACAATGGGTCGGCCATATAGCTCGTAGAACCGACAACAGTTGGGGAAGAAAGGTTCTCGAGTGGCAACCTCGTACCGGCAAACGCAGCGTAGGGCGACCCCCCACTAGATGGAGCGACGACCTGCACGGTTTTGCGGGAAGTCGATGGATACAGATGGCTCAGGACCGTGTTTTGTGGCAATCTATGGGGGAGGCCTATGTTCAACAGTGGACTGTAATAGGCTGAAATAATGATGATGATGATGATGATGATGACTGTAGAGACTGAATGTGACCATACCGACGAAGTGTAACTTATGTATATTAGAAATTAAATGATTAAAACATGTTCCAGAAAGATGCTGCTGCCCATTTCCTGTTTCATTTTACCCCTGCCGACTTCTACAACACCTACCCACAAATTAAAAGCAATTAAACATGAATTAAACAAGACATAAACAATATCGTCGTCGTTTCAGCCTATCGCAAGTCCACTCCTGAACATAGGCCTCCCCCATAGATAGCCACAAAAGTTTTTAGCTCACATTAGGAGGGATAATGCCATAGTCGCCACGCTTGGCAGGCGGGTTGGCAACCGCAGTTTATTTATTCAGATGTTCCAGGATGATGCTGCTGCCCATCTCCTGTTTCATTTCACCTCTGCCGACTTTTACGACACCTACCCACAAATTAAAAGTAATTAAACATGTATTAAACAAAACAAACAATATGATAAATATTAAGTAATATTAAAAGAATCAAAAATTACTTTTAAATATGTTTCCCTCCAAAAATTCAATGAGTCTATTGATGCACAGAAAAAAAATCTTATTTAATAAAATAAATGTAATAAAAAAAAACACCAATAACCCATTACATACTCACAATGTAATCATTTTCATATGAATATCCCTGACGTTCAAAGTTCTCGAAGTGAAAAAAAAACAGCGGCATAGTAGAAAACAAATCAGTGCCCAGAAAAAAACAACCTGCTCTAGGGAACTCGCTTAACGGCCGACGCCATCTTTTTCTAACGCAACGTCTTGTGCGTTTCACTCCCACTCGCTAATGTCGCCATTTATTCGATAAAACATCGGACATTCCTCCAGTAATGCAGAATATAGTTTATCAAAAATACTTTAGAAAAATGCTTTATGTGATTATTTACGGTGTTGCCCATCCCATACCATACTATCTATACATACATACAAATAAATAAAATTGAATTGTCTGTTTGTAACAACAAAATAACAGCTTTTTACTCAATGCTTACAAAATTATATATGGTACTTATAAGAAAAAAACAATATTTAAAATTTTTGTCTGTCTGTCTTTCTGTTTGTTACGGCTAATCTCCGAAACGGCTGGGCCGATTTTGACGGGACTTTCACTAACATATAGCTGATATTATAACAGGTAACTGAGCCACTTTAATGTTAGAATAATAATTTGGGTTCCGCGCAAAAAAATTAAAACCCCGAAATCTATCTACGGAAGTATATATGTATATCATCGAGCGGGGTCGGCTTTATTACGCGGGTGAAACAGCGGGGCATAGCTAGTAATAAAGCTGGCGAGTTTGCATGTTTGAATGCACTAACCTGAGGAATTACTATTCCGATTTAAAAAAAATATTTTTGCATTAGTTAGCTCGCCTATTGAGGAGAGGTTCGAGGCTATAAAACCTTACAACATAGCCTTAAGGATCCGCACGCTGAGACCCGAACATTACCGACGCTAGCCGAATTGCGAGTGTTCAGAAAAGAGAGGTACCATGTACGGTGCAATCATGTCGTCGACTTTTAAGCGTGTACAGCACAGCTGGTAGAAAATAAGATTGTTTATGGTCGCTCTAACTAACAGGTTTACAATTTGCGATTTGCAACACACACCGAAAGTATTGGAATTCTTTTGGAGTAACTTTTCCCAGTCGGACAAGACATTGGACTCTTTCAGACAAGAGTAAATAGGCTTATCTTAGTGCTGTGTTTACTACTGGACCGAAACGCAAGTTTCCGGTTAAAAGTAACTTAATTGAAAATAAAAAAGCATTCATCACTTTCTGTATTCAGTCACTAACATAAATAAAATTGTTAGTTTAAAAAAAACGATGCCCAGTAGCGATATTTTTACTACGAACCCAGAACCGCGGCGTATTCGGCGGTACTCTGATCGCTAGACCATGAGGTTGACAAGGAAATCCGATAAAACATTGTTTTAAATTAACAGTGATGTCCTGTGCCCGGGAGCTAATATGGCTACCCCACACGTCGATCGTACATAGTCGGAGGCCTGGATTACCAACGGACAGCATACCAACGTGTCACTCAACATCCGTGGGGAAGCACGAGAAAATCTAGCCGGCTAACGCATCCGACTTTTTCTACCATAGACTAAAGCTGAACTGTAAAAACTATCGACTAACTTGGAAAAAAAAAACCATATTGCCTTTATGTATGTATCTTAAAAAAAATTGAATTACTTTAACTAATATTATCATAAAAAAAATAGCCAGCATGTTAATAAAATGTACGCACGAGCACGATCTATTTTTTTTTAAATTTGTAATCCAAATTAATGTCGTTAGTTATCGCAATGGAGTTGTTAAATGCATCTATCCCTTCTATAATAATATAGAGCATCCATACTTATTATTATAAATGCGAAAGTAAATCTCTCTGTCCCTCTGTCTGTTTTGTTACCTTTGCACGGCCCAACCGTTGAACCGATCTTGACGAAATTCAGTACAGAGATCCTACAGACGGACATAGAGTACTCACTATTCCGCAAAATCAAAGAGTTAACACTTTATTTTTAAAAAACCTAAATCCACGGACGTAGCTGCGGGCTTCAACTCGATTACTTTAAATTTGAAAATTAAGTCATTATTTATCACTTCCTGAGCAAGTGTCAGCAAAGTTATTGTTAACTGACTATATTATATTTTAGTAAGACGAATTAAAAAAAATAACTCAAAATACCATAGTGTATAAATTTCTTTTTATAGAGAACGTGATCGTGACTTTCTTTGTAGCTCTCACTTCATTTTTTTTCAATTAAAATATGTCTAATTATTATTTATGACTTTTTAATATAATGTCTACTTTCTAAAGCTGCGTTTATACGTTGCTGCGAAAGTTCTGTTACTAATTTTCGATAATTTTATTTGTAATACGTTAGATTTTTTTTTCGTGAAGTGACGAGCAAAACGACCTGATGGTAAGTTCAACGTTTTCCCATAACAAATGCTGTGTCACCCAGAACATTTGTGTGTGACACCGCACTGCGCCCGTTACCCTGAGACATCAGTTCTTAAGTCTCTCATGCCCAGTGATTACGCTAGCTCTCAGTGCCCTTCAAATCGAAACAGTAATGTTTGCACACTACTGCTTCACGGCAGAATAACTGGCCCTGGGGTGGTACCTACCTAGATGGACTCCTACATAGTCTTGCTATTGTAGATGTCCATGGGCGGCGGTGATCACTTACCGTTAGGTGAGCCGCTTGCTCGTTTACCCCTCTACCATAAAGAAAGGATGAGATTGTTCTCAAAAACTGTACGCTATTGACTAAAATTTAGAAGCAAAAAACCATAAAGGACGAACTTCGGTTAAAAATTCGTAAAAAAATATAATCTCTCTATTAAAATGATTACAGAATTATAATAAGAAAATCTAATTATTAGGTGATTTTAAGGCAACACAATTTATACATGAGCAGTTATGAAAAGACGTACTAAAATAGGCTGTAGCTACTATCAAAGACACTTACGCCATCTTTAAACTTAAACCGCGAAAAGATTAGTAAGCGTTCTTGACAATGGCGGCTTCCTGATGACATAATATAGTACTCTGTAGGAAAGAGACAGCGCTACACGTTAGACAGAGCAAGTGGATAACGGCTGAATGAGAGCCGTCACGGTCGTGTTTATTTTTTCATTGATAGCCGAGATTATGAACGCGGGTGGTTGGAGCCTTTACTGCGGTTTCAACTCGTTGTGGTGAGTGGATGTGGATGGAAATTGATATTATCGAGTAATGGATAAAAATAACAAATTTTTTTTTATAATTTTTTTGTTTTATGGCAGCTAAAACAACATTATAATAGACTAAAAATAGAAGTTTCAGTTGGGGTTTCTTACGACGTATATAAGGTCGTCGGGTCAGCATTGCTTTATACTAATTGTAAAAAAACAGACACCATTCACAGATCTCCAGCCAGTTCATGTATTAAATATATAGTCGATTAATTTTCTTAAGGTACCATCACATAGATGAAATACGCATTTGCCAGTAGTGGGCACCAGATCGCAGGCACTAAACGAAGCATTTTTTATTGGATATAGTGTTAAAACGAGCAAAACGTTCACCTGATGGTAAGTCCAACGTCTGCCCATAACAAATGCTGTGTCACCCAGAATATCTCTGTGTGACACCACAATGCGCCCGTCACCCCGAGACATCAGTTCTTAAGTCTCAAATGCCCAGTGATTACGCTAGCTATCAGTGCCCTTCAAACCGAAACACAGTAATTCTTGCACACTACTGCTTCACGGCAGAATAACTGGCCCTGGGGTGGTACCTGCCTAGACGAATTCTTGCATAGGAATCCTACCACCAGTAAAAGTTAGTTCTGTGATTTAATCCAAATTAGACTTTATCTCAAAATTTCTATGCAGGAATCCGTCTAGGAAGGAACACCCCATAGCTAGTTATTCTGCCGTGAAGCAGTAGTGTGTAGACATTAATGTGTTTCGGTTTTAAGGGCACTGAGAGCTAGCGTAATCACGGGGCATATGAGACTTAGGAACTGATGTCTCAGGGTGACGAGCGCAGTGTGGTGTCACAGAAATGTTCTGGGTGACACAGCGTTTGTTATGGGCAGACGTTGCACGTTGAACATTTTGCTCGTTTAGTCACTTTATCCAATAAAAAAATAGGCCGAAATGATGATGATGCTAATGGTGGCCAGGTTAAACATACTGATGGTCAGAGTACCGGACTACTACGCTGCGGGTCCTGCGTTCAAATACCAATCGGAGGTAACAAGTACCCATATTATGAATTTTCGGATTATGATTGCATCCACGTGCAACATTAAATCCTATCCTGCCTCCGATCTTATCGTCTGAGTGCATTGGCGCGGATAGGGCGAGAGACTTGCGGCACTATAATATCTCCTGCGCAGCTACAGCTTCAGACTGTATCGGAAGTTGTCGCCGCGAGATTCGGCCTGGGCACATCAATAACGTTGAAACGTCGGCTGCATGACTTTAATTTAATATAATAAATTAAAGTAATAGATTTCTCTATGGTACTTAAAAAACGTCAGAAATCGTTTTTATTGCAACATCTGTATGCAACTGCTTGTAACAGACAATCAATGAAGAAAGAAGGAACCGGTACCGTCATTTACATTTCGAAATTGGAATGCTACGAGACGGGTCTACGGCGAGGAAGGTTAGAGACCGTTGGGATTTGAATTCGGAACGGGACTTCGGAGATTTTCGTAATTTGAAAATGTAAATAGAAAGCGCGCCCACTCCGGAGGCCGTTCTGTTTGTATTGTGAAATTGTCATTTCCCAATACGTATCGTATGATGCAATATCTTATTCTAGGGTAAAAACATCAGTATTTCTTATATCTTTTCAGAAAGTAAATTAAGAAATAACTAAGGATTACGCCCGTTTAAACTTTTTGTTAACAAGACTCATTAGAAATAAAGCACCAGTCATCATAAACTTCTCACTGCTAGGCAAAAGCTGAGGGTTATGAAGCCAAGGAGTTTTTTTTATATTTGATAAAGTGTCGAAACGAGCAAAACGTTCACCTGATGGTAAGTGCAACGTTTGCCCATAACAGATGCTGTGTTACTCAGAATATTTCTGTGTAGCACCACACTGCGCCCGGTCACCCTGAGACATAAGTTCTTAAGTCGCATATGCCCAGTGATTACGCTAGCTCACAGTGCCCTTCAATCCGAAACACAGTAATGTTTGCACACTACTGCTTCACGGCAGAATAACTGGCCCTGGGGTGGTACCTACCTAGACGGAGGTTAGCAGACTATTTCTATTTTTTATTATTTCACAGACGAAGGCATCGTGATGTTTTCCAGCTAAAAGCGCTGTAAATCAGCACAATTGTAATTGACATTTTCAGTGGTGCCAACATCGGATCGGACTCTAGTTGCTAGCGTATTTTGACATTTAGGACGAAAGTACCGGAGTCACAGTGGCGTTCGGAAATAACAACAAATAAAACGCATTCGGAATTGTGGAACAAAAAACTGAAGCGTAACGAGTAGTGGAACAAATCGGCCGTCACAAATCGGCTATCGGAACGCAACGGAAGCGCTGGACGGATGAGGATAGCGAAATGAACGTTGAAATTGAAAGTGAATGCGATAGTAAGAGTTGTAAGACTGTCCTTACAGAGTGCGATTGTCGCGTCTGTGCGGACCTGAATTATGCATTGTCATATACTGCGATTGTACTTTTGGCGCCAACTCGAAAAGTGGCAGTAGTGCTTTTATTTAATTCTGTAATTTCTGTGTATATTTGGAGTTTTGATGTTTAATATTGATAGTTTATTAAGCAGCAAGTGCTCCTGAAAGTGTACAGTGATTGGAAAATTCAATTCAAGACCTAAAATTGTGCTTTTCGTTTTGTCTCAATCAGTCCAGTAGATCTTCAGTAAAAGTCAACTATCATTATACTGTCGATGAAAATGTTGAAGTCTTGCTGCTTGAAGATTGTATACTTGGATATGTTACTTGACACTGGAAAATAGTTTATGACTGTTTCCATTAATAAATAAATAATAATAACACTGCGATTGCCGACTTTTGGCGCGAATTAAAAAGCAGCGGTAGTGGTTTAATTGAATTTTGTAATTTCGGTGCATATTTGGAGTTTTGATGTTTGATATTGTTAGTGTACTATGCAGCAAATGTTCGTGAAAGTGTACAGCGATCGGATAATTCGATTCCAGACCAAAATCGTACTTTTCTTTTTGTCTTCGTCAGTCCAGCATTTTCAGTAAAAGAACTTTAAAGTTGTTTTTTTATAATATTGAAGATTATATATTTGTACTTGCATATGTTATTTGACATATAGTTTACGACGATTTAATTAGTATAGAGATTATCGCTGATGTAATTTCCAATTATAAAGTTCCCAAGCAACCAATATTCGAAAATCGATATAGAAACTATTTTGATATGTCACAATCGTTTTGATATGTTTGAACAATAAAAATACTGCTTATAATCCGGTCGAAACTACGTCCGACGTAGTCCTAAGACGCTACGTTTTATGAGAGTAAGACATTCATGGCGTCATAGCTACATGTCGGTTGAGGTAATCAAAAAAACTAGTTTGGTTATGTTACCCGTGTGCTGGCGCGTCGGAATTTCTGATGGGATAACATCTTGAAAGCGATCTAACGCAACTCCCATGAGATTGAAGAGTTGAAGAATGACCTTGGACTTAGGCGCTCGCTTTAAATGTCATAGTACACGGGTGGCCTTTATTCGATTCCCGGTGCCGACACCACTAAAATTGTTAGTTGCAATTTTAAGTGCTGAATTAAACCACGTGCTCGGCGGTGAAGGAAAACATCGTGAGGAAACCTGCATGACTTAGAAATAAATATATATATATATATTTCGAAGAAATGTACAGTCTGCCAACCCCCATTGGAGCAGCGTGGCGGATTCTTCCTACCTCCAAAACCCTCTCAGACATGAGAGGAGGCCTGTGTTCAGCAGTGGGACATTTATAGGCTGAAACTTTACTTTTTCTTTAGACAAATGTTTAAATTGACGAGATTAAACGAGCGAGGCAAAGGCGTCTTCCAGGCCAACCTAACTACCATCCAAACCTTGTTACAGTTCAACAAGGATCCAGGACAAATGTTTTCCTGGATCCGCTTGTACCGTCTCTTAATTCCATAAAAAAAACAGTCTTGTCAGAATTGTTTTAACATTAATCTTAATTTAGTTAGCAGTTCGTTTGTAACGATACTAAAAAAAACAATACGATCTCTGTGCCTTTGTATCCGTCCAAATTTACCACTCATCCAGCGCGCCACCATTACATACCGTCCTAGAGTTACCACCTTTCGATTCTTTCTCTTTTTAAATAGCCCCGGGATGCCATTGCTCGAGACTTTTCAAACCTGTTCCCGATTGTCTATGCTTTTTTTTTGTCTATGCTCAAGTCGATTTTTACGTGCATCGTACGTATGATAGTCGTTACCAACCTAGAATGAAGATTGTTATAAAAATCTTGGTTTTAAACATACAAGCTTTTCACCCAACTCCTACCCAATAAACAAGTTTGTATTTCTATTATTTAGCTATTTAACACTACTTTCATTTAAGCCCTCGACTTTATAATTCATCATTTCAGCCTATCACTAGTCCACTGCTGAACATAGGCCTCCCACATAGTTTGCCACAAAATTTGTAGCTCTAATTTTGGAGGGATTTTGCCATAGTTGCCACGCTTTGCAGGCGGGTTGGCAACCGCAGCTTATTTATTCGGATGTTCCAGGAAGACGCTGCTGCCCATCTCCTGGTTTTTATTTTCCCTCTGTCGACTTTTACGACACCCACGGGATGAGATTCTCATAAGCGCCCAAATACACTATTAAAACATTACCAGAATTCTCAAGCTCTTCAGGCTTCAATCAATCGTCAATTCTTATGTTAGATGACGTTGCAAGTGTTGCAAGTGCTTTCTATGCAAGAATACGTCTAGGTAGGTACCAACCCGGGGCCAGTTATTCTGCCGTGAAGCAGTAGTGTGCAAACATTACTGTGTTTGAGAGCTAGCGTGATCACTGGCCAAATGGAACTTAAGAACTCATGTCCCGGGGTGACGGGCGCAGTGTGGTATCACATAGAAATGTTCTGGGTGACACAGCATTTGCTGACTTTGAGACATAACACTGACCATCAGGTGAACGTTTTGCTCGTTTCGTCACTTTATCCAATAAAAAAAAATCATCGATCTTATTTTACTTAAGTATAGTCGCTACATCTATCTCTCTTTATGTGTCCATCCCAATGTTGTTCTGCTATTTATTTAATTTTATTTATTTATTTGCATTCACATGACGTATGATATATTAACATACATACATACATAAGATCACGGCTGCATCCCATAAGGGGTAGTCAGAGACTGGGCACTCACTGCAAAAACAGATGACTGCCACAATCCACGTTTCACCAAAACAATATAACGCACTTGGTGTGATAGGTGGTGAGCCCATCGCCACCATGCGCTGTTGGGAGCACAGTGCAGTTTAATTCCTTACTCGCCTTTTACGAGATCCAACGGATGAGATGGAGTGGTAGTATGCTTTTAACGAGCCGCCACCACACGGCCTATGCAGGAATCCGTCTAGGTAGGTACCACCCCAGGGCCAGTTATTCTGCCGTGAAGCAGTAGTGTGCAAGCATTACTGTGTTTCGGTTTGAAGGGCACTGTGAGCTAGCGTAATCACTGGGCATTTGAGACTTAAGAACTGATGTCTCAGGGTGACGAGCGCAGTGTGGTGTCACACAGAAATATTCTGGGTGACACAGCATTTGCTGTGGGCGGACGTTGCACTTACCATCAGGTGAACGTTTTGCTCGTTTCGTCACTTTATACAATAATAAAAAAAAATATATTAAGTGGTGAGAAATTATTTAAACGGAATCACAAATTTCGCCATTATTGGCATGTAAGCGTTTATCAATTTTAACTAATATTCTTTTGTCATATAACATCATTTCAACCATAATGTCAATGTCACTTAACTTACAATATGACAGAGGAAATAGTGGTAACAGGTCAACAATAATCGTGAAAATGTCAAATTTAGGTGGAATCGTATAAAAATTATAATACAGTAACTCCATGTCATAAACTACAACCTGAGCTAAACATTTATTATCTATACCAATAATAAACCTGATTTGTTTGGAACCTACATTGTTTGTTTTTTTGTTTGAACGCGCCAATCTCTGGAACTACTGGTCGGATTTGAAAAATTATTTTTGCATTTGATAAACCAATTCTTTAGGAACTTAACATCACGCCTACGACCCTTAGAGCGATTTTTTTTTTAAACCACGGGATACGGAGCGCAGATAGTAAAGTTATAAAGATAACTGCATACTTCAGGAAGCTGTTGTTAAAATTTTTTAACCTCAGCAAGAATTACAAGTGCACGTATAAGAATTGACCGATTTTAAAAATGTCGACCCCCAGTTATCTCAAACAACGAAACGAAAATTACACCAGCATAGAAGTGGATCGATATAAACCACAAAAAATAACGTAATGGAAACGGGCAGGCGAGAAATATCCAGTCTTATTCTGTTCGGAATGGAAGCCCATTTCGTTCGCCGACGATTTCGCAATAAAAATAAGCAGGTGCGATCACACCCCGATAGGACAATGTGCCATTTAATTCGCGGCCCCACTCAAAACTTCCACGATTAATAGACAATCGAGTCTGTTTTTATTGTTTCAAAGATAACATAAAATTTATTGTCATCTGTTGAATTGGAAAAATTAGTTTGTGATATTTTTTTTAATCATTACAATGTTCTATGATTAAGTACGTAAAAATTAATGTAGTTTTTGTAGTATGTTTCAACGTTGTAAAAATAATTAAATCAATGAATGATATATTGATAGGTCAAGGCAGGTCGGGTTATTAGGATTTGAACGTACTTCTGCGGTTAAACAAAAAAACTCGACAAGAAACATATTTTACGATTATAAGCAACAATAATCAAAAATGATAATAATAATATAAAATGACGTTTATCTATATATTTATATTTATCTCAACCAGACGAGAAAACTATTGAAATATACAAAATGAGACGTCAATTGAACAGTCCTTTGTATTATTTGAAAACGTGGAACTCTTAAAACTCAATTTGCCGATGATTTTTTAAAGTTTGCCTGCGAGAAAAGTTCGAATTTTAAAATATCGAACAATGGCGCCGGTTTAAAAAGATTAAAAAGCGCGGCACACGCGATGTTGCCTTTGCGAAAATTAACGAAATTACAGGAGAGATTACAAGACAGCCCGTGAAAAGAATTATTAAGTGATGAGAGTAACATTAACAAATCTTTTGAGCGTAATAGCATGTTGCAATATGCTGCTAAATTTGCATACGGTAATATTTTAAAAAGCAACATTGTAAGCCTTAACTTATACTAAGTGACTTTATTTTTTTTAAATAACAGACTAATTTTTCTTTTTATTCCACTGACTTATTTTATTTCAATGCAAAATGCTTTTGGAAAAACGCTTACAATTATAAATGCTTATACATAGTAACCTTGGAACTATTATACACTTCGTATATTCTCGGAAGGTGTCCCATCATGGGTGTCGTTGGTGGATTAAGGCTTCAAAAAGGTGCCGGAAAATGCCTGATCTGATCTGATCTGGCAGCAGGTGTGAGGCGTTTGCCTAAGCGCCTGAAAAGCGTTATGTTATGTCAAATCTTACATTGACGTCAGTGGACAATCACTAGAATGATGAAATTATTACTGGTGGTAGGATTCCTATGCAGGATCCGTCTAGGAAGGTACCACCCCAGGGCCAGTTATTCTACCGTGAAGCAGTAGTGTGCAAACTTTACTGTGTTTCGGTTTGAAGGGCACTGAGAGCTAGCGTAATCACTAGGCGTATGAGACTTAAGAATTGATGTCTCACAGTGACGGGCGCATTGTGGTGTCACACATAAATATTCTGGGTGACGCAGCATTTGTTATGGGCAGACGTTGCACTTACCATCTAGTGAACGTTTTGCTCGTTCCGTCACTTTTGTCAAATATAAAAAAAATTGAAGAAACATATTTTACACAAAGATATAAGACTTGGCATACCTTATATAATCTTGGTACAGTATTACCAACTTCAGAGCTGTGTTTCCCCAAAAACCAAACGGTCCGTCACAAGCGGCTTCACCCGTGCTGCCCCCAACGACTATAATTACGGCGTATTTTTGTGGGGTGAGCAGTGCACATCTGTTGGGTTTGTTGAACTCGAGGGCGGGTATCGATCGATGCGTATACGCTTAGACCAGGAAGCGTCGATAGGGGACTAAAGTGGTGTTAGAAAAATGTTTTGAATCCATTGGGAGAGGTAATGTATATTACGCATTTTTTTATTTATTTAATTTGGCCAACAATCTCACAGATTTAAACAGACGTGTTAAAGTAATTTTTTTTTAAAGAAAACGATTTAGGAAGCATTGCAACTGTCAAAGTAGAAATGAAAATGGTTGAGAATAGGAGAGGTAATGTTGGTACACCTGACACGACTCGGTAGTCGAATAAAAACGATTTAAGAAGCAAAGAAAGGTGAAACAAAAAAAAAATTGCCTCGTCGTAACAGGAAGTAACGTAGAATGTGGAATTCAGATAAAGTTTTGGATTCCTATGCAGGCATTATTCTGCAGCTAAGCAGTGGCGTGGAGACATTGCAAATGCTGTGTCACCCACATTTCAGTGTGTGTGTGTGGGACCATACCGCCCGTCCCCTTGAGACATCAGAGGGCGATGGTTGCGACATGCGACATACTTGTGAACCAGTGCTGTTGGTGGAGGTTAGTCTGCTCGAGTTTGCAATATTCTTATATATATTGATTATTGAAGCCTGTCTAAAAATTTGTGATGGACTGTGCTTTGGTTTCCTATAAGACTTGAATTTTTGACGAATATAAAATAATTTACAAATAACAAAATACCTGCGGAGTTTCTTTCGCCTGTTTCTTCACTGTCAGAGAAACTCTGTCCTTCATTACGAAACAGTGGTAGATTGTAAAAAAAACGTTCACCTGATGGCAAGTGCAACGTCTGCCCATAACAAATGCTTTGTCACCCAGAACATTTCTGTATGACACTACACTGCGCCAGTCACCCTGATACATGCGTTCGTAAGTCTCGTATGAACAGTCATTACGCTAGCTCTCCTCTCTGTGCCCTTCAAACCGAAACACAGTAATTTTTGCACATTACTGCTTCACGGATGAATATGAATCATACTGCAAAGGTATCCTACCACCAGTAAAAAATTTCTAACATTGAATAGTAAATAATTTTCATATCACTTCATTTCAGTTCTTACGTATCATATGCCCAGTTGTTACACTGGCTTCCACAGTGCCTTTCAGAACGAAACCCAGTTATATACTACAGCTTGAACGCATAATAATTGGCGGTGGTACCTACCTAGACGGATTCTTGCCTAGCAATAGGAGTAAAGGAGAGAAAGATAATTTGCTAAGATCCGCATGCAACATGTAAAATACTGACAGTCACTCGGCGGCTGACTGTCGTAGAGTCAATATGTATCGTTTTGAGGTGAAACGCGTGTCATGTTCTCGACTTCAGTGGTGTGTATTGCCTAGTGGTAGTGTTGTAGTGGTGGAGGGTATCTGGTGGCGGATCCTCTTGTGCACGCTGTTGAGGGAGGGCGGGCTCTTCAAAACTAGGTAATACACACCATTTTACATTTTGCATGCGGATCTTAGAAAATTAACTTTCTCTCGTTTACTATAACGTATTTCCGCAAAGTAACGCCTGATTCTATTTACAAGCCATAGGAATCATGTCACCAATATCGACAGTAACTTAAGAGCACAGTCCACCCGATGGTAAATGATAACTTATTCTTAGATTTACTTCTGAACTTCTTAGACCCCCTTCATCAATCTAATCAAGATGTAGAGCACAGTGGTAGGATTCCTACGCAGGAACTACCAGGAACAACTTCCGTCTAGGTAGGTAGCCTCAGCGCAAACTATTCTGTTCTGAAACAGTCGGTCTAAAGGGCTCCGATAGGTAGTATAATTACTGAGCATATGAGACTTATGGCCGCTATATGAGCAGCGGGGTGCCGCGCAGAGATATTGTGTGCGACATAGTACTTGTTTTGAACGTTGCAGTACCATCTGGTTAACGGTTAGATCGTCTTATCAAGCGTGTGTTGACGGTTTAAGAGAACCTACCACCCCATCTCATCCCGTGGGTGTCGTGAAAGTCGACAGAGGGAAAATTGAAACCAGCAGATGGGCAGCAGCAGACCGTAAACCGCGGTTGCCAACCCGCCTGCCATGCGTGGCAACTATTGCAAAAATTCCCCCTAAATGACAGCTACAAACTTACGTGTTTTGTAGTAATCTATGGATATTCCTATGTTCAGCAGTGGACTAGTGTAGGCTGAAATGATGATGATGATCACTGTTCCATAAAAAAATAATTAGCGTTCCTGTCACCTCATACGCAACGAAGCGTCACAATAAAAAAAAGTAAAGTCTCAGCCTATAAATGTCCCACTGCTGAGCACAGGCCTCCTCTCATTTCTGACAGGGGTTTGGAGCTAGGAAGAATCCGCCACGCTGCTCCAATGCGTGTTGGCGGCCTGCACGTGTCTTCGAAATATTTTTTATTTCTCAGACATGCAGGTTTCCTCACGATGTTTTCCTTCACCGCCGAGCACGTGGTAAATCAGCACTTAAAATTGCAATTAACAATTTTAGTGGTGCCGGCACCGGGAATCGGACCCAGGCCATCAGGCGTACTATGAAATTTAAAGCGAGCGCCTAGCCCCTAAGCTACCAGGGCATATCACAATAATGTAACGAAAATAGATGAACAATGAATCTATACCGTGAAACCGTGTGTTTTAAAATAAAGCGCAATTTTTAAATGCCAAAACAGCCATTGACCCATTGCTGAACACATAAAATATATTTAAAGTGGTTGCGTTAAATCGTAAAGGTCAGGGAGCGGAGGTGCAACGTTTAGTTCTATTGTTTAGTCTGTGGCGTGAATTACGCGTAATGGCGGATGGCGGGAAATGTGACTGACATATAAAACAGAAAAAGCTACTTTTGGCGCCAACTCGAAAAGTGGCGGTAGTGTTTTCATTTAATTTTGTAATTTCTGTGTATACTCGGAGTTTTGATGTTTAATATTGATAGTTTATTATGCAGGAAGTGCTCCTGAAAATGTACAGTGATTGGAAAATTCAATTTAAGATCAAAATTGTGCTTTTCGTTTTGTCTCCATCAGTCCAGCAAATCTTCAGTAAGTCAACTATCAATTTACTGTCGATCAAAATTTTGAAGTCTTGCTGCTTGAAGATTGTATACTTGGATATGTTACTTGACACCATTAATAAATAAATAATAAAAGGGCTATTTTTAAGTTTCGATAACTTGGTTTTAGGTTACAAATGTAAGACGTAAAATTGTAAATAAAGTGTGAAATGCCAGTGTTAATATGAAATTGTTTAGAATATGCAGGCATTATACTTAGTAATAATTGTACTAGAATTTATCACCGTTACCAACCAGTTCTGGTTAGATATTATTGAAAAAGTAATCACTTCAAAACTTCTAAAAATAATTATAACGTTATTTCTATATTTTTTTTATTATACACATGGTAGCCCCGCTGTAGTCTGTGCCTCGTGCCGTTAAAAACGCAAGCGCGGAGCGTGACGCGCCGTTAACGTAAGTTAACGTACTTTAACGAGATTATCGGTACATATGTTGCCATTTACATAAAATATGAAGCCCACACTACCACATGGTGTAGGATCTTCAGAAGAGTGTGAAGTTAAGACTACGGATGTACAGAATTGATCGCATGACCTTAGCTTATTTGGCCTATATCATGCAAGGTGCGAGTCTCAAAGACCAAGAATTTGCATAATGTAAAAGTACACTAGCTCTTTTACACATTTAGAAGCAAATGTTCGTAAAATTTCGGGTAAGGAATATATATTCCAAATTTCAAGTCAATAGGTTTTGTAGTTTCAGAGATATTGTTTAGTCAGTGGTAAATCGCCTTAACATTTATATATTTTTTTTATTTGATAAAGTGACGAAACGTGCAAAACGTTCACCTGGGGGTAAGTGCAACGTCTGCCCATAACAAATGCTGTGTCACCCGGAACGTTTCTGTGTGACATAGGAACTCCTCCAACCAGTATATATGAAAATGAAAAGGCTTTTCTCATAGTTTGCCACAAAACACGTCCCTGATCCACTTTCATTAATTGACTTCCCGCAAAACCGTTTAGGTCGTCGCCTAGTGGAGGGTCGTCCTACACTGCGTTTGCCGGTACGAGGTCAGTTGGTCCAGAACCTTCCTCTCCCAACGGTTATCGGTTCTACGAGCTATATGGCCGGCCCATTGCCACTTCAGCTTGCTAATCCTTAGGGCTATGTCGGTTGCTATTTCTGCTGCGAACATCATTGTTACACAGACTTTATATTGCAAAGAAACTCCCAGCTCCCTTTCGAAAGGTCGCTGAGCGACTCTGAGCTCCGTCACGCGGCCTGCAGTGAAGGACCACGGTTCCGTATGTCATCACTGGCGACACGCACTGGTTGTATACTTTTGTTGTGAGGCTTGTTTTGAGGGCCAGTTATTCTGCCGTGAAGCTCACACCGGTTTTACTTTCTACCGGTGGTAGGACTCCTATGTAGGAATCTGTCTAGGTAGGTACCCCAGGCTGGTTATTCTGCCGTGAAGCAGTAGTGTGCAAACATTACTGTGTTTCGGTTTGAAGGGCACTGTGAGCTAGCGTAATCACTGGGCATATGAGACTTAAGAACTGATGTCTCAGGGTAACGGGCGCATTGTCTTTTTTCAATGCCATATTCGTTCGTATCGTATCGTATTCGGATCGTAGCAAGTGGAAAGATGTGGTCTCTGCCTACCCCTATGGGAAAGAGGCGTGACTCTATGTATGTATGTATGTACTAGTCCACTACTGAGCTTCCTATGCAGGAATCCGTCTAGTTAGGTACCATCCTAGGACCAGTTATTCTGCCGTGAGACAGTAGTGTGCATACATACTGGGTTTCGTTTTGAAGGGCACTGTGAGCTAGCGTAATCCCTGGGCATATGAGACTTAAGACCTTATGTCTCAGGGTGATGGGCACAGTGTGGTGTCACACAGAAATTTCCTGGGTGATATTGCATTTGTTATGGGCAGACGTTGCACTTACCATCAGGTGAACGTTTTGCTCGTTTCATCACTTTATCCAATAAAAAAAAGGCAAATAAGATATCGCCGCGGAGCTCGAAATCGGAAGACATTATGGTTATCTGTGTCGTAAAAAAAAAAGCTAAGTTTCAGCCTATAAATGTCCCACTGCTGAGCACAGGCCTCCTCTCATTTCTGAGAGGGTTTAGGAGCTAGGAAGACTCCGCCACGCTGCTCCAATGCGGGTCGGCGGACTTCACATGTCCCCGAAATATTTCTATTCCGCGGACATGCAGGTTTCCTCACGATGTTTTCCTTCACCGCTAAGCACGTGGTAAATCACTTAAAATTGTAGAACAATTTTAGAGGTGCTGGCACCGGGGATCGAACCCAGGTTACTCGCGTACTATGAAATTAAAGGCGAGCACCAGGCCCCTGAGCTACCACGGCTCGGTGTCTTACTTACTTCTAATTTCTGTGTGAAGTATTATAAGCTAATTTTATAACATTGAAGTTTGTCGTGACCACAGACAATAGACGTCTGTGATACGGGCTCATTGTGACTCCCGTACCATAGACGACCGCAGCGACATAAAACACCCGGCTGGTCTATGATTTCTTTTCTTTTTAGTCTGCGAGAAGTTTTTATTTGTAAGAAAACAAAGGACCATTATTGGGATTCTAATGATTGATTAAGCATTCATTATGATTTTTTTTACATATTTAAGTAAACTTTTAGCTTAATTACAATGTGATCACCAACATATAATTTCGGTGATGTAATTTCTGTTAGCCTTTTAGGCTTTTACAGCTTCATCGGATACTGTGCTCACGGGCCAGGGACCCGCGTGCCTGGTTTGGTTTGACCCAAACATAAATACATAAATAAACTCCTACAAAAACCCCGAAATTCGGACTGTGTCGCGTTTGCTGCGTGCTTGCGCGATTTCGAATATCTCAAATTATTTTAAGTCGTCTAACGAGGCAGGCTGCGGGCCTCCATTCGGACTATCGACCTGTGTGTCGGTAACTCTGGGCGGTGAGATCACCAACAGTCCCGACTTCCACGGCGGTCTGGTTCGAACCCCGACGGTGCCAAAATTTGTGCAAATTGTTAACTTTCTGGTCTGGTTGTGTTGTGCATGTGAAATGTTTGTGAAACATTTCACATGCACAACACAAAATCAAACGATCATCACAACACGAAATCCTAGTGTCTTTTTTTAAGAAGTCTCTCGTTTTAAAACAAATAAAGAAAATCAGCGTGCGGCTCTTTAAGACAAGCAATTTAACAGGCTATAAACCTTCCTCAATAAGACTTTTCAACTCAGTTTAGTATTTACTGAAACATATCATAAGCTTTCCATAATTACGGTAGGATTCCTATGCAGGAATCCGTCTACGCAGGTACCACCACAGGGTCAGTTATTCTGCCGTGGAGCAGTAGTGCGCAAACATTACCGTGTTTCGGTTTGAAGGGCACTGAGTTAAAGTAGCCCAAGTTATCAGCTATCTGTCAGTGTCCCTGTCAAAATCGGTCCAGCCGTTCCGGAGATAACCCGGAACAAACAGACAGACATACAGACAGACAGAAATTTTAAAAATTGTTTTCTTATAAGTACCGGATATACTTTTGCAACGATCGAGTAAAAAGCTGTTATTTTGTTATTAAAAACAGACAATTCAATTTCATTTATTTGTATGTATGTATAGATAGTATGGTGATGTTCTCCTAGCCGATTTCGACCACGGCGACAACTGCCGACTACTATCGAGAGCCATCAACTTGCGCAGGAGACATTATAGTGCCACAAGTGTACGCGCAAACACAGAGGCACTCACTCGTCCCAACCTACCCGCGCCCGATGTAACGCTGATGCGATAAGATCGGAGGTAGGCTAGGATGCAGTGTCAGAAACACGGGGACAAACACAACACAACCAGACCCGAAAACCAACAATTTATGTTTTAGCACAAATGTTGGCTCCGGCTGGGATTCGAACCCAGGACCCGCGGCTTAGAAGTCAGGTACTCTGACCACTAGGCCACGCGGTCGTCGATAATCAAGAACAATATTCAAACAGACTGTAGTTTGTACAGATGAAGTCCGAGATGGCACTGAAATTTAAAAGCAAGTACACCATGGCTTCCGTCCCGTCCACGTTACAGCGTGATTAATGGACAAAAATTCAGACAAACATACTTTCGCATCTATAATGATGAAGATTTAATATGTATTGTGAATGAAAATCACTGCGGACGCGACGAATTATTTTGCGCACGAATGAATCGATGGGCAGTTTTAGAACTTATGCCAGGGAAATAAAGTACATAATTCAATGTACGAGTCTTTGTTTTGGGCGTAGGTACCGATTGCTATTTGGAACACATTTATCAATTATAGAACATAATTAAAGATAATTGTTGGTGTCACTTGCACAGAATAACTGGGTCGTATTGATAAAAAGATATCTAATACAAAAACGAGCTGTACACGCTACTTTGCTTGCGTTTTTTTAAACGACGCACAGCAGTATTTCTCCCGTATAGTGTGCTTATTTTACACACCGGTAGGATTCAGGATGCAGGAATCCGTCTAGGTAGGTACCAACGCAGGGCCAGTTATTCTGCCGTGGGCATATGGGACTTAGCAGCTGATGGCTGGGTGACGGGTGCAGTGTGGTGCCACACGGAGGCGTTCTGGATGGCGCAGCATTTGTTACCGGCGGACTTTGCGCTTGCCGTCGGGTGGACGTTCTGTCTTCATCCAATAAAAAAACACTAACACATGTGTGCTAAACATGCACAACACAACCAGATCAGAAAACATACTGTCTTTGCACAAATCCTTTTTTTGGCTTTGTAAAATACAGATTAAATGACGTCTAACTAATCAATATGACCACAACTTCAGTTCGTTTGCATTTTAAAATGTAATAACCTCACACTCCAGACACGTTAATTACTATAAATAAGCCTGGAACTCATTGCGCCTAATTTTTCATCATAACATTTCTTATTTTCACTTTCGTCTCTAACGAAACAGAAACTTTCGCGCGTATCGCTCTACTTTTTGTCGTATAGACGTGGACAATGTCAACCGCTGGATACGGCCTATTCGAAGAAAGGTAATTTATTTTAACTAAAAAAAAATGAAAGATATTATTTGTTTACTGTAATACAAAATTAAATACGATAGTTTAAGCATACAAATTACAAGAATAGCTTATAATACAGATTTATAATTTACCTAAAATATACATCTACCTGTTTTTTTCACTGGGCAAGCCTATATTCAAGTATTTTAAATTCTATATATTAATTAAATATTTAACGAGGTGTTTAAAGTAATGGATTAATACTGCTAATTATTTTTTTTTATTTTATCAAATTATTTTTTAATTAAAAAAAAATATTTTGTCATTGTCATCACACGGCAGCATCAGATAGGGTGGACCGCGTGGCCCAGTGGTTAGAGTACCTGACTTCTACACCGCAGGTTCTAGGTTCGATTCCCAGACGACGCCAACATTTATGCAAAAATACAAATTGTTGATTTTCGGGTCCGGTTGTGCTGCGATTGTCCTCGTGTTTTTAACACTACATCCTAGACTACTTCCGATAGTATCGATAACATGAGCGTTACATCGGGCAGGGGAAGGTTTGGACGAGTAAGTGCCTCTGTGTTTGCACGTACACTTGTGGCACTATAACATCCCCTGCGCAGACGATAGCTGCGGACCGTATTTAAAAGTTTACGCCAAAGTCGAAAATCGGCAAGGAGAACATCATCAGACCTTTTATCTACCTTACCTTAGCCGGCGCTCGATGTAACGCTCGTGTGATAAGATCAGGGGTATGATGCAGTGTCAGAAATACCAAAAAAATCACGACTAGGTCCGAAAACCTACAATGTGTGTTTTTACACAAATGTCGGTTCTGACTGGTATTCGAAGGGACCCGCGCCTTAGTCAGGTACTCTGACCACTAGTAAAGTAAAGTAACAGCCCTTAAATGTCCCACTGCTGAGCACAGGCCTCCTCTAATTTCTGAGAGGGTTGTTGGAGACGGGAAGAGTCCATCACGCTGCTCCAATGCGGGTTGGCGGATCTCACGTGTCTTCGAAATATTTTTTATTCCTCAGACATGCAGTTTTCCTCACGATGTTTTCCCTCGCCGCCGAGCACGTTGTAAAGCAGCACTCAAAATTGCAATTAACAATTTTAGTGGTGTCGGTAACGGGGATCGAACCCAGGTCGCCCTGCTATGAAATTTAAGACGAGCTAGCCCCGGAGCTAACACGGCTCTGACCACTAGGGAACGCTTCAATCAATCAATGTACAACTACTTATAAAAAAAATCGTGAAATATCTGTTCAGAGGCCACCTCTAGTACAGCGTGGTCAAAGAGTGCGCTACAAAAATCCAGTCCCAAAAAAAGGTCATTATCCTTTTCTACGCCGCAAGGTTAACAACATGGCGGCATGACGTAATCGTATTTGAAATAAGTTTTTTTTTTGCTTACAACGTTACCAACCAATTCCCTAGGATGTAAGAAGACCTCATGTGGCAAAAAAAGTTAACATTCTCTATGGTGCCAGCACCAAAGGCGACTTCAGAATTAAAATTCGACAAACGTCCAACATCGAGAAGAACAACATTCAGCTGTACGTGAATTTGTATTTCATATACATCCCTAATCTTTTGTAATATTAAGATGTACTGGTGATAGGTTTCCTATGATCTGACTAGTACAGTAGCAGTTCCAATTATTCTGCAGTTCAGCTAGTGGTGTGAAATAAACATTGTTCACTCCAAAGGCGGCATTGCACTACGCGTGTCGCCATGAGACATCGATCCTTAAGACTCATATGCTCTGTAATTAATCTAGTTGCCCTTCAAAACGAAACAGAGATGTTTGCATGCTGTTTGATCCGTGGTAACTCAAGGGCTAGGCGTTAGCTTTAAATTTCATGCTACGCGAATGGCCTGGGTTCGCTTCCCGGTGCCGGTACCAGTTAAATTGGTCATTGCAATTTTAAGTGTGGCAAAACATCGTGAGGAAACCTGCATGTCTGCGTATGAGTCGATAAAATTTACTACTCATACATACAGTCACGCCTTTTACCACATAGGCAGGGCCTAATTCCGTAGCCGTAGGAGAAACGAGAGACCACGACGCCACCATTTACTTCTCAAGAAGGCTTTTAAAAAACATTAATAATTTTAGTATTCTATGTATGTATGTAGGAATGTTCATACGTTCTATTATAACTGCTTCCTTTGCCATTTGACAAATGACTTATCCAATGCGATCCTCCACGTATCGCTGTTTATGACGTCACAATAAAATAAATATGGCGGATATTATAGAGGTTTTATTAATAGTCCGGGTTTTGTTCTATTCTTTATAATTTGCATTGATGTATTCATTTACACCTGTGCCTGGATGGGCGAAGTCACGGCGAGCCTCCTGGGTGGGCTCTAAGCATTAACACTAGTTAGGAACGCCGCGGCTGCCTCTTCGAGTTATCATTTCATCACGAAGACAAATCATGTATGAATGGAGTCCAAGAATGAAATATGAAAGCATAATACTAGCTGTCGTATCAACTTCGTTGTCTATTACCGCGATTTTTTTTATATGTAATAAAATTGGCAATCAAAGAAAGAAAAATTTACACTCGAACTTCAGCTGGAATACGAACCCACGACCCACGAAAATGATAAGTACGATGGCTACAAATACGGACTCAGGCGGGCGGGCTCTGATTAATCCGAAAGGTTTAACTATTTATCGCGTTGATGTCACATTTTATCTAGAGAAATTGCGGATGAAATATAAATAACCTATATTTTAATAAAATAGTAATGCCATTAATGAAACAGAGCTCCGAGTTAATAAAACCTTACAAAAATATACCTATGACAGATACCTGTTACACAGACTATAAAACACCATTGATATAAAAATCAATTCGAATTTCGAACAATCATGCGTAACCGATAGTGTAAAAAACCGCATGGTCGTTTCACATCATCAGATATTTTTTGTAAAAGCTCTTTCAACCATTTATCAGCGCTTCATAGTATTGCAACTTAACGTACAATTCTTATCTAAACTAAACCGTTAGAATTTATCTTCCACAGCTTTAACCAATGTCGAGATAAGTTAAGCTCTATGTACTACGAATACGTTATTACCCGTTTTTATAAGGACAACGATAAGAAATTAAATAAAAACAAATAAAAATTAAAGTAATTACAGAATGTTCCAAGTCAGAGCAAAAAATTATAGGTCTTCATTACCTCATACCATAACAATGACTTTATATATTAATAATAATAATATACTTAAGGGTTGTATATTTTATAGATTATATATAAAGAAATAAATGTATTTTAATATATATGCATAATGATTGCATAAAGTTTAAGCTAAATACTTTTGTATTAATGCGTTTTAAATTCTAAACAAGCAACAATTTACATAGGTTTTTGCATCAGAAACATATAATTGCCGGTTTTCATACATTTTAAGAAAAAAAACTAGACACCGGCCGCCTTTATAACCTAATAAATAGTTTGGTAAACAAAATCTTGAACAAACTCACCCTGAGCATTGACAGTTTATCTCACAATTCTTACTACTTTCTCCCCACATTTTCACAAGAGTTCCAACACAGTTCTATACACGAAATTAAAATCACAAGTCCATTATAAATAATCAGTCTTGCAAAACAGCTGTTGTAAGCAACCAGCACCGCGATGTGTCCTCCACCGCGGCCGGATACTGACTAAACGACGGACTGTTTTGAGTTCCCCGTCTTCCCCCAGGGTCTAAACGGTTTGCGTCCTGTGCCACCCCTGAGCAATGTGGGTGGTAAGTACTCGGATTTTCTACAAGTTTAGTAGATTTTGTAAGAACCTATCGAAATTAATGGACTTTAAAATACTATGAAAGTGGCTATATATTCTTTTATTTTTGTTGAGAAATGCCTTATAGTTTAGTAATCAATAATATTTTGTTACTTAAAATAAAATTTGGATATTAAAAATTTATAAACATAGTAAACCAAATGTTAAAAATCTTGTACAGATGACGTACAAGACATCTTATATTATTGTACGTGTTAGCGCCAACACAGAGGCACTGGCTCTTTATTTTCTCTACAGCTTCTTAATTTAAAAGGTGCATCTGAATCGGGATAGCAACAGAGGCAGTTGCATTTGGTAAGTGACGAAAATATAAGTAAGAATAACGAACATTTTTGCAGTAGGGTCAATCGCTCCGCGGGATTTCTGTAAGATGAAGTATCTTTAGAAACTGTTACCATGATTGCCTGTTTAAGCTGCTATCAAGAGAGCTTCTCGCTCCGAGGCTTATTACTACCATTTAGCGAGGCAATACAGCCAGCCTTATAGCCATTGCGTCATGAAAAGCGTCATTTTTAATTATAGGATACTAGATGATGCCTGCGACTTCGTCCGTGCCGTGGTTTTTAAATATCCTGAGGGAACTTTTTATTTTCCGAGATAAAAAGCATCCTATGTCCGTCTCCAGGATGCACGCTATCTCTTTGCGAAATTTCAAGTCAAGATCGGTTAAGCGGTTAAACCGTGAAAAAGTAACAAACAGACAGAGGAACAGACAGACTTATTTTCGCATTTATAATATTAGTAAGGATAAGGATGGTTTATGGTTCTAAATAAAATAATTATGCTCCAAAATCCTCAATTTTATTATTCTTATTTTAATTTTAAAGTTCACGGTCTATATACCATACATGAAATGTTAGTTTTTAAGTATCCTGGTGTATTCATTATTATTTAATTTGCGACGAATAATCCAGTGAATTACATGTTTGGGATATACTATTGACGAAATAGTAATTAGAGTAACAGTTTTTACACCAAAAATCTAAATATAAGCATACTAAGTGAAAAAGACATTTATAATATTTGATAATTGAAAAAAAAAACAACAAAATTATTTTAAAAAATGGATTTGCTCTTATAACATGCGCAAGGGACTAACAACCATTGTATTGTTTACAGAAAAATGAACAGAGTATGTTCTCTTTGGAGTAGAATCATTAAACATTTGGTAGTTTTCAGTAACTAAACCTGGCAACAGAACATGCGCCGGCGCTGGCCAACACTCCTGACCCTACCATCTAACTAGATCGACTGTCGGAATAAACAATCAACGTATTTTGAGCTTTAGTTTAAAGTGAATAAAACACTCATTGTATTAAAGCTATTAAAATGGAATGTCATACAAAAATCATATGGGAAACGAATCCTGTTTCAATACACACTCCTTATCAACATGCAACACAAAACCAATCGTAAGTGTACAACGTATAGCTTAAATTACGTTGTAGTCGACTGATAAAGCCGGTATTCTACGCACACGTTGACATATTCGATTCAAAGTTAAATCATATGGTTATTTGATGCCTCACAAGCAAATTACTCCTTTATAGCAATAAGCAATGCTGTGAAATTGCTTTAACAATGCCATAATGTAACCGAAGGCTCCAACCATATGACGAGGCAATATCTAATTACATATAGAGTTTAACAGGACTCCTCAAATACCAAAGAGATAAGGTAGATATTTTTATTGCCGTCCTGTTCGAGGGCAGCAGTAATAAATTTGTTTTTGTAAAGGCTATTCCCAAGAATTCCCCGTCAAATCATATGGTTGTGTAAAGGAATGCCTTTCTGAAGCCGCCGCGTGGCTGTTTGGGCTCTATCGTCAATTATGACCTCTCTATAGCGTTTTCGGCAACCAACAAGTGTTTGGGATTGTCTCGGGCACTTCCGCAGTATTTAGAACTAGCTAAGGATTATTTTTTATGCTTTGAAATACCCTCGAGCGCTTTGAACACATATTTTCTGCTTAAAATGCTTTAAATGTTAACGGTCGACGCTATTCGATTCGTACTAGTGGTGCAGTTCCTATGTAGGACTGGTGGTAGGATTCCTATGCAGGAATCCGTCTAGGTAGGTATCACCCCAGGGTCAGTTATTCTGCCGTGAAGCAGTAGTGTGCAAACATTACTGTGTTTCGGTTTGAAGGGCACTGTGAACTAGCGTAATCACTAGGGCATATGAGACTTAAGAACTGATGTCTCAGTGACGGCGCAGTGTAGTGTCGCACAGAAATTTTCTGGGTGACACAGCATTTGTTGTGGGCAGACATTGCGCTTACCATCAGGTGAACGTTTTGCTCTCACTATATGTAATAAAAAAAGAAAAAAGGAACAAGATTGTGTCCTGTCCTGTAGTAGCAGCTTATGATAATCTACCACGTCATACCGTGGGTAAGGTAAAAGTCGTCAAAAGAAAAATTAAAACCAGAAGATGGGCAGCAGCATCCTTCTTGAATATGTGAATAAATATACTACGGTTGCCAATCAGCCCACATCAGCGGGCAGCAGCATCTATGGGAAGGTCAATGTTCAGCAGTGGACTAGTGATAGGCTGATATGATGATGATGAGGTATCACCGCAGAGCCTGATAGTGTGGTGTCACACATAAATGTTCTGGGTGACACAACATTTGTTATAGGTATACATTGCACTTACCATTAGACGAACGTTTTGCTTGTCTCATCGCTATGTTAAAAAAAAGGTTTATCATATTTTCTGTAATTAACTGCTGTTTGTTATTTTAAATAAGGATAAGGAAACCTATTTTATTGCCAGCCTAATGACAACTATCTAGAATGAAGAAAAGTAAGTTACTTTGCTAAGAGCCGCAAGCAAACTATAAAAATGGTGTATATTTTAACTAGTTTTTTGAAGAGCATCGCCCGCCCTCCCTCAGTAGCGTGCACAAGCAAACCAACACCGCCACCAGGAACCGCCACCAGGTACCCTCCACCAACCACTACAATACCACCACTAGATAATATACACCACTGAAGTCGAGAACACGACACGTGTTTCGCCCCAAAACGAGGCATTATCAAGCGTCATAGACTCTACGACAGACGGCCGCCGGCGTCTCTCGATGTGACGTGTTCTCGACTTCAGTGGTGTATAATGATTTCTTATATTTACGCGAACACTACACATTTAAATGAAACTACTTTTACGGATTTTATCGCGTTTTAGTTTACGTCGGGTTATAAATAATAAAATAAAACGCGATAAAATCCGTAAAATTAGTTTCATTCACTGGTGTATATTATCTAGTGGTAGTATTGTAGTGGTTAGTGGAGGGTACCTGGTGGCGGTTCCTGGTGGCGGTGTTGGTTTGCTTGTGCACGCTACTGAGGGAGGGTGGGCGGTGCTCTTCAAAAAACTAGGTAATATACACCATTTTTATATTTTGCATGCGGATCTTAGCAAAGTAACTTACTTTTGTTCATTATAATGGATTTCCGCAAAGTAACGCCTGATACTATTAACTATAATAAACTATCTAGAAGTTCGGACTTCAGTGTGCTTATTTATCATGAATATTGTAATTTATATTGGAGCCCAGCGGCCGGGTACCCGCCTGCATTTCAAAGTAGACAAGCGACCGGGGTATGATCCCCGGCAAAGTTAAAGCGTTAAATAGAGGTGCCATTGTGCCTAGAGGTGGAAGATTTATAAGCTGTTACTTCACTTTTTACTTATAAACTTAAGCTGTTATAAGGTTAAAGTCAAAGTCAAATTTAAGCTGATTTCTCTCTTCTTCATCTCTTTAAAACTGAAAATTTTACTGTGGTGGGGTTTCCTTCGAAAATCACAGCAGAAAAGCGACTGCAAAAAGGATTTTTTTTTAATTGGATAATGCGACGAAACGAGGAAATACGTTCAACTCATTATAAGCACAACGTCTGTCATAACAGATACTTTGTCACTCAGAACAATTCTGTATCGCACCAAACTGCGCTCGTCAACCAGAGTCTTATATGCCCAGTGATTACACTAGCTCGAAGTGCCAATCAGACCGAAACATAGTAATGTTTGCACACTACTGCTTCACGGCAGAATAACCGGCCTGGAATGATACTGTAGCGACATTTATGTCGCTACATGAGAAGTTCAAGAAATATTCCCATACGTACATCATCGCGCTATGAAAGTTTTCTGAGATGCGAACTATATATATAACATCTAAATAATACTAGTTGGAGGAGAAGCCCTCCCAGATCAGACCACCCGATCATTTCATGCATGAATCCGTTTGGTAAGTAAATTTCACAACTAAGTCAAAATAGAATAACGGATTTTATGTCATTTATTATTATAAACATCGGATGTTTCGAGTGCTTTGCATCACTCATAGTCAAAGGTGAGGTGTTAGATGTCGTGGTTACTTAGTTACAACCGAGCTATCGTCATCTTTAATTTTACATTACTTACATTTTGTTGTTTTTTACACCGTCTTAGTTTATTTCTTAATGTTGAGTTTTCTCAAATAAAAATATTTCTTTCTTTTTTCAACCAGAGCGTGTTGCCAGTGCTGTCATACGGAACCGAGACGTGGTCCTTCTTTGAAGGCCGCATGAGGAAGTTCATAGTCGCTCAGCAAGATATAGTAAAAGCTATGTTCAGTGTTTCTCTGCGAGATCGAACCCGTAACGATGATTTCCGCAGTTGAACCGGTGTAACATAGCCCTAAAAATAAGCAAGCTGAATAACCGTTGGTGAAGAAAAGTTCTCGAGTGGTACAGGGCAATCCTCCACTAAATGGAGCGACAACCTGCACAGTTTTGCGGGAAGTCGATGAATGCAGGTGAATCAGGACCGTGTTTTATGACCATCTATGTGGGAGGCCTATCAGCAGTGGACTTATGACGTGCTGAAATTATGTTGATGATTAAGCAAGTAGCTGAATTAAATATATTAAAGCATATGCGTATACATTCGTCACAGATTACTCGCAAGTTACAACTCATTACCTTTTGCTACATTCTTGTATCATAGCGCTATCAAAATTGAGACAGGCTATATCTTTGCTAAAGTAGTTACTGCTTTTGCATCGCATAGCGCCGCAGTATTTAAACCCGCGATTAGAAGCCTATCGACCGTCGTTAATGTATTTATATATTTTAGAATAAAAATGCGTTTTATATTATTAAACTGGTTTTACCTCACCAGTCCATTAACAATTTTTTATAGTCTAACGGTTATATGATGCGCATACGCAGCCTCGGGTTTTACAAGGTGAATCTCATTATTTGCTTATACGTCTGCAATCTTCATAGATACAGTCACGCCTCTTTCCCGTTGGGGTGAGCAGAAACCACGTTTCCACTCGCCACGATTCCGACACGCGCCTTTCGCGCTTCTTCTACTTTCATTTCAGTCTTTTCTTAAAACGTCTTCGATCTGATCGTGATACGTTCACTACGTCGACCTTTACCGGCACGACCATTCGCACTCGCCTCAAAAATTTCTTTCGTACATCTACTCAACGTGCCCAAACAATCTAAGTATCTCTTTCTATCTCAATTTTGATGCCTGTATTTTAATTATGAGTAACTAGACTTGGCCAGAACGGAGAGGGGATATCATAATAACAGAGTAGTCATTTACCACACAGAGAATTACAGTAAGAGGGAGTACTACTGGAATAAATCGATTCGGTTGGCGCAGTGGCAAAGCAACTGGTTTCTGCGCTGCAGTTCGCGCGTTCGATTTCCGCACGAAACCAAAATTGTATAGGCTACAGATAGCTGGATCTGAATGGTTGTTCATTTGCAATTTATGTCTGTAAAACGCACCCACTATACTGGAGTCAGCCGTGTGGTGGCAGCTTAAGAGAATCTACCACCCCATCTCATCCCGTGGGTGTCGTAAAAGTCGTCAGAGGGAAAATAAAAACCAGAAGATGGGCACCAGCATCTTCCTGGAACATCTGAATACATAAACTGCGGTTGCCAACCCGCCCGCCAAACGTGGCATGTATGGCGAAATACCCCAAAATGAATGCTACAAACTTTTGTCGCAATGTATGGGGGAGGAATGTGTTTAGCAGTGGACTATTGATAAGCTAAATTGATGACGATTATGATGAAGATACCGGAGAAATCCTAGTGAGTTTCAAAATTGATAAATAAAAAAGTCAATCTATATACGACTCTTCATGGACTCGTATAAACAATATCATTGTCGTTACATATCCCACAGCAGGATACAATCCTCTTTTGATTTTTAAGAATGCAGTTACGTACATTATGATAAATCCATTGAAAAAAAACTCAACACTTAACACTCAAAACTTATTACATTTTGACCAAGCCTAAAGTGAATAAGATATTTATTTAGATGTTTCGTCTTTGATCAGACAAAAAAAATATTGTCAAAATTAGTAGAATTCGGGGAAAAGCGACATAGCAACACTAATACCAAAGTCATTATAAACGCGATAATTCCCGCTCTTTACCCTCGCTAATATTCATTGCTTCTCAATAAATTAATTCAAAACGAACGACGCTTGTATATTCTTAAATTTTAAAATATTATTAGTTATTTTTGAATGGCTACGATCAGCTGTTACATTTCGATTAGAATTCATGTGGAGGCGTCGATTTTTTCCTCGGAATCGGACGTTCGGGGCAGTTCAAGTGCACGATTGGAATTTGAAACAAGTTACGTTAGACGAAGCAGTTTGGTTTGGAGTTGTGTTAGTCTATTCTTAATAGATCCCGTTTATTACAATAGACTGTAATAGTTAATTTTTAAACTGTGACAGTATTGTTAACATTTTTTTTTAATGGTTACCAGCGTAATTTTGTTTTATTCGTATGATTGATGTTGCAGTATATGAAGAAACAAGTATAATTGAATGTAAAATAGAAGAAAGTTGCACTTTAATATATATAAATATACATATATATATATATATATATATATATATATATATATATATATATATATATATATAAGATCACGACTGTATCCCATAAGGGGTTGTCAGAGACGGGGCACTCACAAAAACAGATGACTGCCACAATCCACATTTCACCAAAACAATATAATGCACTTGGTGTGATAGGTGGTGAGCCCATCGCCACCATGCGCTGTAGGGTGCACAATGCAGTTTCAATTCCTTAATCGCCTTTTACGAGATCCATTGGATGAGATGGAGTGGTAGTTTTCTTTAAGCGAGCGGCCACGGAAGAAAGAAGAAATTAATTATAAGATAAAACTAAAGTGTTACCCATAACAACGTACTTTAATCTCTACACTATTCAGTCTTAATTTATATGTATAATTTATATGTCTTAATTTATTATATGTATGTGTAATTTATATTACAATGATTTCAAATATTTACGAAAATACTAATGTTATATGTTCTGGATCATCCCAACCATTACATCAGATTTGTCTTGCTTCCGAACCCTTTCGGAAGTTACCAACTGCGCAGGTGATATTATAGTGTTGTTGCGCAAAAAGAGGCACTCGCTTGACCTAACCTCTCCGCGCTCCAGGTAACGCTAATGAGATCGGAGGTGGGCTAGTAGACTATTCAGTGTTACATACACGTAGATAATCACAACATGACCGAAAAACCTACAATTTGCATTTTTGCACTACTCTGACCACTGACAGTCGACCATCATAGCCGATAGGCGTCCGGCAGATTCGAATAGCACCTACCTCTTTCCTATAGAGGTGTCGTAAGGGGCGACGTAAGGCGGCGTAGATTCTCTTAAGCCGCTACCACTTGCTTATTTTACACGGGTAAAACCGCGCGGCGTAGCTAGTCTGTAATTTTTTTTTTATTGTATAAAGATACGTAACGTGCAAAACGTTCACCTGATGGTAAGTGCAACGTCCGCCAACAACAAATGCTGTGTCACCCAGAAAATTTCTGTGTGACACCACACTGCGCCCGTCACCCTGAGACATCAGTTCTTAAGTCTCAAATGCCCAGTGATTACGCTAGCTCACAGTGCCCTTCAAACCGAAAGATAGTAATTCTGGCACACTACTGCTGCACGGCAGAATAACTGGCCCAGGGGTGGTACCTACCTAGACGGATTAATATAATTATTTGTAGTAAAAGGGAAAGCGATTACAGTCTTTAGAAAATATTAGCTTAACAGCTATAGTCCTCTTTGTGTTGTACGCCGATAGGTGTCCGGCAGAGTAGAATAGCACCTACCTCTTTCCTCCCGAGATGTCACCATAATATGCAATGCTGTTACTAGTCTGCTCGTCGGAACGCAACGGGGTTAGAGGCTTTTTACTCGTACAAAAATGACGATGACGTAGTTCGCAATCACGTCTCGTTTCGCGCGAAGGCGAAAAGTGGTCTACGCGAGTGGCCTTCTTTTGGGGTGATTTGTCACGCTTGGTAGGCGGATAAGCAACCGCAGTTTATTTATCCAGATGTTCCAGGAAGATGCTGCTGAACATCTCCTGGTGTGTGGTGGCGGCTCGTTAAAAGAATACTACCACTCCATCTCATACAATGGATCTCGTAAAAGGCGAGTAAGGCAATTAAACTGCACTGTGCATCCAACAGCGCATGGTGGCGATGGGCTCACCACCTATCACACCAAGTGCATTATATTGTTTTGGTGAAACGTGGATTGTGCCAGTCATCTGTTTGCAGTGAGTGCCCAGTCTCTGACTACCCCTTATGGGATACTGTCGTGATCTTATGTATGTATGTATCTCCTGGTGTTTATTATACCTCTGTCGAGTTTTACGACACCCCCGAGATGAGATGGGGTGGTAGATTCTCTTAAGCCGCTACCACACGGCAGTATTATAATTTACGAACCTGGCACGCGGGCCCCCGGCTCGTGAGCACGGTATCCGATGAAGCTGTAAAAGCCAAAAAGGCTGACAGCAATTACATCACCGAAATTATATATGATAATTTATAATTATATATGATAATTTATAAAAACCCTAACGATTGAATTAAAGCTACTCAATTTTTTTTTTATAACTTCAAAGTGCAAAGCCACTACGGGAGACAGGTTTATGGATCATATAAAAGACCCTTTAGCAGCGTTTTACAAAAGCGCACGAGGAAAAGGCTAACATTGTATGTTTTTTTACATCTTGTCACAAAAGGCACAGGAAATGTTATAATGCTGCCGAGGCCGATCCGTTTTATTTTTAAGACAAATAAAGTCCATTGCTGAACAATGGCTGGCCGTAAATAATTCATATTCCTATAATGTGATAGTTTTCGTGTTTGGCAGAAGAGTGGGCAGCCGCAGTGTTCATTGACTAACAAAGATGATAGACGATAATTATGTATTTTTTTTAGCAGGCGCTCGCTTTAAATTTCATAGTACGCGAGTGACCTGGGTTCGATTCCCGGTGCCGGCACCACTAAAATTCGTTCACTAAAAAAACGTCGGGTTATAAATAGTAATAAATTAACGCGATAAATCCGAACTTAGTTTCATTAAATGTGTAGTGTTGTCGCGTAATAATAAGAAATCATTATGTGAACACTAAATTGTTAATTGCAATTTTAGTGGCCTGGATTTACCACGTGCTCTCGGCTGTGAAGGAAAACATCGTGATGAAACCTGCATGTCAGAATAAAAATATTTCGAAGACATGTGAGTCCGCCAACCCTCATTGGAGCAGCGTGGGCGGATTTCTTCCTAGCTCCAAAACCATCCTCAGAAATGAGAGGAGGCCTGTGCTCAGTATGGGACATTTATATAGGCTGAACTTTTTACTTAACTTTATTCTCAATATCTCTTAAGAACGGAGAGTTCAATATTGTTCGCTTGTTAACATGTTTCTCTGGGCCGTACGGATGAAAAAACAATTAAGAATTAATTACCCACTTTTCCGATTGGTAGACCGCAAAAGAACCTCACTTGAATACGGGGTTGTCAATCGAAAACCTTTCTTCCCGAACGCTTATCGACTTTACGAGCTGTATGACCGGCCCATTGTCTTTTTTTAATTTGATAAAGTGACGAAACGACCGAAACTTTCACCTGATGGTAAGTGCAACGTTCGCCCATAGCGAAGTTGTGTCCCCCAGAACATTTCTCTCTGTAGCACCACACTGCGTCCGTCACCCTGAGACAGCAGTACTTATGTCTCATATGCCTAGTGATTATGCTAGCTCACAGTGCCCTTCAAACCGAAACAGTTATGTTTGCATACCACTGCTTCACGGCAGAATAACTAGCCATGGGGTGGTAACGACCTGGACGGATTCCTGTACATGAATCCTACCACTAGCAAAAAAAAGTAAAGGGACAGCCTATAAATGTTCCACTGCTGAGCACAGGCCACTCATTTCTGAGAGGGTTTTGGAGCCCGGAACAGTCCAACCACGCTGCTCCATTGCGGGTTGGCGGACTTCACAATTCTTTGAATTATTTTTTTCTCAGACATTTAGGTTTCCTCGCGATGCTCCTCTCTCTCGCGGTTTCACCGCCGAGCACGTGGTAAGTCAGCACTTAAAATACTTATTACCGGGACCCGGACCTTGCTACAACATTACCATTTAATCCGGAATTCGGATAACTTCTTTCAAGGAAAAAAATTCATCTCCGATCAATAAACTCTCTGAAGGCGGTTTGAACTGCCACAGTCCAAACCGCCTTTAGAGTTTATTGATTCTCGCCCCCATGTTTTTTCTAGTAAAGGGATCAATGAACTACCTATGGCAAAAGTGCATAAATAACAATGGTACATACTTTGATTAATTAAATATATTTTACAAAAAAAAAACGACTATATTCCTTCCATACCGGTGGTAGGATTCCTATTCAGTAATCCGTCTAGGTAGGTATCACCCGAGGGCCAGTTATTCTGCCGTGAAGCAGTACTGTGCAAGCATTACTGTGTTTGGGTTTGAAGGGCACTGTGAGCTAGCGTAATCACAGGGCATTTGAGACTTAAGAACTGATGTCTCTGTTTGACAGGACAGTGTGGTGTCACACAGAAATTTTCTGGGTGACACAGCATTTGTTGTTGGCGGACGTTGCACTTACCATCAGGTGAACGTTTTGCTCGTTTCGTAACTTTATACAATAAAAAAAAAATACAAAACGTTAGTTTCGTATGGAAGGACCTAATAGTAATATTTTGCGGTGACGTGGGCTACTCGTTTAGCCCCTGCCTACCCCTTAAAAGTGAAAAAGTCGAGACTATGTACATTGAGTTCTTTGTTTGGAATGACCATTGATCTTAAGATATGAATCATTATCATGTTAATTAATCTCCAAAAGTTGTGAGCAGTATTGAAAAATAAATGCTGCGCTCGCGCGAAGGCGCGCCTGTCTGTATAGGCACTTCGATACGGTGACCATGTTCTACACCGGACCCCATCTCATCTGTAAATCCGTCGACAGAGGGACCATAAAAACTAGAATATGGGCAACAGCATCTTCCTAGGACGTCTGAATAAATAAGCTACCGTTGCCAACCCACATGCTAGCAACAATGGCAAAATCCACCCAAAATGAGAGCTATTCACTTTTGTGGCAATCTATAGGGGATTCCTATGTTCAGCAGTGGACTATTGATAGACTGAAACGAGGATTAGGATGTTGTAGATTGTAGATTGCAATGGGTCAGTTTCCGCAACACCACGTTTATCGCGTATTTTGCGTGAAGGCAGGTTAGTCTACTCGAGCCCAACAAGCTCCTCCAGGATTCGCTGCAGACCCTTGATCTTCCCCGCGACCCCAGGGAGCTCTCTCTTGGCCCGGTATGTGGCGACCGTAGGGCAGTCCAGCAAGACACGGGCCGCCGTTCCTTCCGTCTCCGTACAGGCTCTGTACAGAGGGCTGTCTGTAAAACCTAATGTAAACAGATGTTTGTTAAATGATCCATGTCCAGTTATGGCGCTTCTGATCGTTCTGATTTTGGGTTTGTTCAAACGAAGTATATGCAGATGTGGCTGTTAATGACGGCCAAAGCTACCTTTGCCGGTTTGCACTCCAGTTTTGCCGATGTTGGTTCCCAGTGCGGTTATTGACTAGCGAGCGAACGTACCTGAGGGGAAGTGGCAGTGTTGGCTGTGGTCCCACGGCACACTGGTTTGATCCGATGAAGCTGTAACATCCGATGAAGCTGTAATACCCGATGAAGCTGTAAATCCGATGAAGCTGTAAAAGCCAAAAAGGCTAACAACAATTACATCACCGAAATTATATACTGGTTTGAGGCTCCCTGGGCAAGTTGACGACAATGTTAAATAAATAAATAAGATCGGGAGAATTTTAAGCGCTTTGAAGATACGTGTATCAGGGACGGTGCACCATTGCCATGTCATCCTCGTTTTTTTTTATTGTATAAAGTGACGAAACGAGCAAAACGTTCACCTGATGGTAAATGCAACGTCCGCCCACAGCAAATGCTGTGTTACCCAGAATATTTCTGTGTGACACCAAACTGCGCCCGTCACCCTGAGACATCAGCTCTTAAGTCTCAAATGCCCAGTGATTACGCTAGCTCACAGTGCCCTTCAAACCGAAACACAGTAATGCTTGCACACTACTGCTTCACGGCAGAATAACTGGCCCTGGGGTGGTACGTACCTACACGGATTCCTGCATAGGAATATTACCACCTTTACATCGTTCTTTATTTACTATCCTGTTTTATTTACTTTTAGTATGGCCGCCCCAGTCTCAGTGCAGTGTTTTGTTAAGCGTGTGCTATGCGACCAATTTCCGGTTCACATAGAGCTGTCCCCATAACGACTGCATTTACTCCCAACGAGCGTCGTTATGAGTACGCTCGTATGACGTATTCAATCTATCAAGTACACGGTGATAAAGATTCTGCGAACAAAAAATTGTACATGGTCTTGTGGAGGAATATAGTTGCGCTTAGGTGGAAGAATATCGTTGCTTAGGGTGGCAGGATTCCTATGCAGGAATCCGTCTAGGTAGGTACCACCCCAGGGGCAGTTATTCTGCCGTGAAGCAGTAGTGTGCAAACAGTACTGTGTTTCGGTTTGAATGGCACTGTGAGCTAGCGTAATCATAGGGCATATTAGACTTAAGAACAGATGTCTCAGGGTGATGGGCACAGTGAGGTGTCACACAGAAATGTTCTGGGTGACACGGCATTTGTTATGGGCAGACGTTCCACTTACCATCAGGTGAACGTTTTGCTCGTTTCATCACTTTATACAATAAAAAATAAAAATTAACAATCGGGCCGGATAAATCCGGTCTTGACCGTACCGTCCGTCCGCCGTCATCATTTCAGCCTATCGCTAGTCCACTGCCGAACATAGGCATCCCCCATAGATTGAAACAAAAGTTTGTCGCTCTCATTTTGGGAGGTTTTTGGCATAGTTGCCGCGCTTGAGACGGGTTGGCAACCGCACGGGATTTTCACTCCGCAAAATCAAATAGTTTCCACGGGATATCTAAAGAACCTCTATCCACGCAGACGAAGTCGTAGGCATCAGCAAGTAAAAAATTAATTTTTAATCGTCAGATATTATTTTCCTCCAAATAATGTTGGCGGTGCCGTGTGGTAGCGGCTTAAGAGAATCTGCCACCCCATCTCATCCCGTGGGTGTCGTAAAAGTCGACAGAGGGAAAATGAAAACCAGGAGATGGGCAGCAGCATTTACCTGAAACATCTGAATAAATAAACTGCGGTTGCTAACCCGCCTGCCAAATGTGGCAACTATGGCAAAATCCCCCCAAAATGGGAGCTACAAACTTTTGTGGCGATCTATGGGGGAGGCCTATGTTCAGCAGTGGACTTATGATAGGCTGAAACGACGACGACGACGACGACGAATGTTGGCGAACCAGTCGTTAAAAAAAATGCTTATTCTGTGTTTTTTCGCATCATCGGTAAGGGCGTTCCAGAATAGAATAGAATAGAATAAATTTTTATTTATTATAGATTAATGATTTCTTATATTTACGCGAACACTACTCATTTAAATGAAACTAATTTTACGGATTTTTTCAAGCTTCATACAAGCTGGATTGTGAATGTGGTCTCTCTTACATAGGCCAAACAAGAAGATCGATAAAAACCCGCGTAAAAGAACACATAGCTGACGTGAAGCATTGTCGTTCTAGGAAGTCTGCAGTCTGTGACCATGTTCTGGATCATCCCAACCATTACATCAGATTTGATAGACCACAAATCCTTGCAAAAGAACACCGATTCCTACCAAGGATGATTCGCGAGGCTATTGAAATTAAAAAAACATCCTAATTTCAATAGGGAAGATGGTTGGGTATTACCACCGGCTTGGGATCCTATTATTAATAAAATTAAATCAAAAACCAAGCATACCACTGCAAGGCTTCAAGACACAGTAAGCTCTTTCTGCGTAGATCGGACTAAAAATAAAAATAATAATTAAAAGCTGAAGGTTCTCCGGGGTAACTATGACATTGGGACAACTGTCACCTCAGTCCCCCCGTGACCATGGGAGCTGTAAAGCGCCCGAAACGTCGGGTTATAAATAGTAAAATATTAAACGCGATAAAATCCGTAAAATTAGTTTCATTTAAATATTATAGATTATTTACATAATACTTACTGAGTAATTTTTTCCCTTTTTTTCAACTACACTGGTTCGCAAAAATGCCTCTGTCCTGGGAAGAACCAGTAAGAAACCCAGCGGGATTTTTTTTTCAGTCATTTTTAAAATAATGTACAATAACATCAGTATTATAGAGATGTAGAAATAGCTTGGCGGCGATCACCTCATTACCAGGGCTTATCATCATCTATGTATTCGTTAATATTATAACAACCCTTTTTATGAAGTCTTTGTTTAATATGAAATTTGAACTATTTGATTGAAAGACTTTGTGCACTTTTGGGATTTTGTTGTAAAAACATATATATATATTGCCCCATAAAAGAGTTAATGAAAGACTCTGAAATCTTTGCGTGTCGCACCAGAGTAGTATAGCCTGAACTGTGAAAGAAGAAGAAGACTTTAATCTCATTATTATTACATGTTTACAAATAATTGCATTAATTGACACACCGATGCTGGTAAAATTCGTTGTTCCTATTTCATATTATCCACAAGTTTTAATATGTTTTTAATACATATTTTTGCAAATAAATTTATCTTTATCTGTAAACAACACATGACAGCTTCTGATGAACTTTGGGCGCCAACTCAAAAAGTGGCAGTAGTGTTTCTAATGAATTTTATAATTTGTGTGTATATTTTGCGTTTTGATGTTTAATGTTGATAGTTTTTTATGCAGCAAGTTCTCGTGGAAGTGTAACGTGACTGGAGAATTCAATTTAAAGCCAAAATTGTACTTTTCCTTTCGACTCCATCAGTCAAGCAAATCTCATCTCCATCACCATTCATCAGTCCATCAAATCTTCAGTAAAAGTCTACTATCATTTTACTGTCAATTAAATTATTACTCAACATTGGCAAAAATGGCTCCATTTGGTAGCTAAATGCGAGGAACAAAAAAGAAGAAGAAAACTTCTGATTGTTTCCCGCCACATTGTTTGACACATCACAGATTAAATAATTCCAAATAACTTACGCCATGTAGTAGGTACCAAGTAATACAAACAATGCTTATTTATAACCAAACCCAGCGTCACTGGCAGGAAGCGGTGCCCATTTCGACCATTTTACGACTAACGGCCCGCGACAAACTTTACTTTCGATGGCTCAGAGAAATCCCTTACTTGTATATTATGGTCAATTCTTTTGTTTGATTTTTTGCTATAAGAGGCGTTTCGTCTGACCGGACCAAGATTTCAGAGTATTCGATTATTATGTATGTTTCGCGCCCAAAATGCCATAGACTATCAAAAAGGTTTCAGATTTACCTAGCACTTAATCGCACTTAAGTAGAAAGTTTAGAGCAGGATATTGTTTTAATAGATTTTTTTTATCCAGAACATTTCTGTGTGACACCACATTGCGCCTGTCATCCTCGTACATCAGTTCTTAAGTCTAATATGCCCAGTGATTACGCTAGACCTCAGTGCCCTTCAAACCGAAACAATAATGTTTGCACGCTACTGCTTCACGGCTGAATGGCCCTGAATGGTAGCCTACCTAGACGGAGTCCTGAATAGGAATCCTACCACCAGAGATAGTTATCAAAGTTATTGACTTTCTATATGCAGATGCTCCAGCATCCTGGAGGTGGAGACAGGACACTTTATTATCCCGGAAAATCAAGTAGTTCCCACGGGATATTTAAGAAACCTACATCCACGCAAACAGACCCTGAGACACCTATGCTAGCACAAATGCCCAGTAAAACTGGCTCTCAGTACGCTTTACTTTCAGACCGAAACACTGTAATGTTCGCACACTACTGCTTCACGGCAGAATAACTGTCCATGGATGGTACCTACCTAGACGGATTCCTACATAGGTATCCTACCACCAGTAACATGAATGAAACATAAAAATGCACTTTAGAGATTATTTAACGCCTTTTTCGCGTATAAGGGGTAGGCAAAGAAACCCGTAACCCACTTTTCGCAGCCGCTAGAAACGAGATGTGACGGGTGGGTAACAGGCGCTGTATGGTGCCCTGGTACCACACAGAATAGTTCTGTGGGACACAGCATTTATTATAAGCAGCATAAAAAAAACTGTTTAGTTCAGTTTTAGCTTTCCAAAATGGCCCAAAGAAAAAACAAAATGCATTTCAATAATGTCGAATTAATACTTTTTACGCAGTCAGACCGAATCAAAAATCAAATTAACAAAATAAATACGAGTATGATGCATTGAGCGCGCAAAGTGTACCCGTTATCCCGTGCAGAGCCGGGCGCGGTAGTTAGTGTGTTACATAGAAATGTTTACGGTTCCGAGAAAGGCGCAATGTTTGCGTTTGCCGCGGGCGCCATTGTAAAAAAAAAATTCTTATCTGTCAAGTGTAGCGACACGGGTAAACATGGATACTTCCCGTACCCGAGCGGCGTCGATAATCAGCCGATAGCTATCGGTTCGAGTGCCGATTTATTGATAATAGTGTAAGAATAGAAATAAAAATAGAAGGAACTATTGCGGGATTTAAAAAAAAACAATAAACTAAGGAACCCTCATCCTACCTGGTATAACACAGTCAGTGTCGTGTAGATTTTTTTTTAAAAGCAAAACGTTCACGTGATGGTAAGTGCAACGTCTGTCCCATAACAAATGCTGTGTCACCCAGACAATTTCTGTGTGACACCACACTGCGCCCGTCACCTTGAGACATCAGTTACTAAGTCTCATATGCCCGATGATTACGCTAGCTCTCAGTGCCCTTCAAACCGAAACAAAGTAATGTTTGCACACTACTGCTTCACAGCATAATAACTGGCCCTGCGGTGGTACCTAGCTGAACGGATTCCTGCAGAAGAATCCTACCACCTGCGACCGTTTATTAAAGAAGATTGTGGGATATAAAATTTCATGCTACAGCTTCAAGGTTCATGCTAAGACCAGGTCGGTCAGTCACGATCCAGGCTACACTGTACACACAGTTAATAGCTTTAATATAACACGCACCACGACGCGCGACCGCCGTAGAGAGCGGCGCGCAGCAGTCGACAATCACACCTCGTACACACGATACACATGTGTTCCAGGGCGGTTCTCACCGCCCAGAGTTACCGACACACAAGTCGATAGTCCGAATGGAGGCCCGCAGCCTCCCTCGGATGGTCATTAGACGACTTAAAATCATTTGAGATATTCGTATTCGAAGTCGCGCAAGCACGCAGCGAACGCGACACAGTCCGAATTTCGATTTGTTTGTAGGAGTTTATTTAAGTATTTATGTTTGGGTCAAACCAAACCTGGCAAGCGGGCCCCAGGCCCGTGAGCACAGTATCCGATGAAGCTGTAAAATCCAAAAAGGCTAACTGCAATTACATCACCTAAATTATATATCATGCTAAGAACTGAACGTTAGCGAAAGGGCCGAACTGTGAATGCTTCGGTTAGTGCGGTACCATGTCGTACGGTGCAACATGTGGCCGGCCTATCGGGTGAAGCCGCGCGGCTCAGCTAGTGACACATAAAATTGAACAAATTCGTAGATATCGAATACTCATAACTTTTGATTTTAATAAAACAAAGATTACATGTTACCGATAGATACCATCACCGCCACCATTTCAGCCTACTATTAGTCCACTGCTGAACATAGGCCTCCCCCATAGAGTGCCACAAAAGTTTGTAGATCTCATTTTGAGGGGATTTTGCCATAGTTGCCACGCTTGGCAGGCGGGTTGGCAACCGCAGTTTATTTATTATGATGTTCCAGGAAGATGCTGCTGCCCATCTTCTGCTTTTAATTTTCCCTCTGTCGACTTTTACGACACCCACGGTATGAGATGGGGTGGTAGATTCTCTTAAGCCGCTACCACACGATAGATACGCTTTATCATTTTCTTACTGAGTATTTTGAAAGAAAGAAAAAAGAAACTTTATTCAATACTGCAACACAAGATGCATGAATAAATTTATTATTTTGGGCGTGATGTGGTCACAAACAAATAGGTGTGTAATCTACTGGTGGTAGGATACCTATGCTGGAATCCGTCTAGATATGTACCACCCCAGGGCCAGTTATTCTGCCGTGAAGCAGTAGTGTGCAAGCATTACTGTGTTTCGGTTTGAAGGGCACTGTGAGCTAGCGTAATCACTGGACATTTGAGACTTAAGAACTGATGTCTCAGGGTGACGTGCGCAGCGTGGTGTCACACAGAAATATTCTGGGTGACACAGCATTTGTTGTGGGCGGACGTTGCACTTACCATCAGGTGAACGTTTTGCTCGTTTCGTCACTTTATACAATAATAAAAAAAAGATAGGCAATTTTACTTATTTGTAGCCCCTCTCAATCAGTTATTTCGCATTTTTTTAAATCTACAGAGACGTGGCATTTATATTTTTATTATATGTATAGATAAGTATATTACGTATAGTATATTATTACGGGAAGGGGACTAGAATATACCAAGTATTTTCAATGAAATATTTTCAGAAGACTAATGTGACAGTAAAGAAATTTTCAACAAAACGTTAAAAGTGTGGTTGCTCGAATACTAACTGCTACTAATAAATTACTTTTGGTATGTGCTTATGTATGCATCGGCGTAACCTAAAATACTTGAGTTTTTAAAGCTGTCCTGATGTCAAATTTTTAAGTCAAGTAACTAATTCAAAAATTTAGTATACACAGGATCTGTGAGTGGGTGATATATTCGTTAACAACAGTTTGTTGGCGAAAATATCACCCACTCACATGCAGGACTGCAGGACAGTTCCTGAACAGACAGTTTGGCGAAGTTATTGTTAAATATTAGTCTGTACTTTTTCTTTCCGGTTCAAAAAAAAGTTAAAAAAAAATAGTGACAAAACTAACGTCCTAAAAAGGGACAATTTTAAAATGTTACCACTGTTCATTGTTTACATTTTTTTTTGATAAAAAGTAATACTAGTGACATCTATAACTAAAAGTGATTGACAGAGAAAATTTTATGAAATTTTAAGAAAATTTATTTTTGAGAATTTTGCAAACGTAGAAAACTTTTCCGTGATATCTCCTTGTAAAATTAAATGCGCCAGAGTTTGTCAATATCTAATATCTAATAAAATTACCTTAATAATGTTTAACGAAAGACAACAAAGTGACATTGGCAAGAATTAATAACTCTTAATTCTAAACGAAAAAATAACATCTGTCATATTTAAATGTCTTCAACATTAATAAAATGTGTATGAAATTTAATTAGCGCATAAACGATAATAAAGATAAAAGTTTCTAAAAACTGTATTTACGTTTTTTTATTCGTTACCAAAAGAAATTGAGTTATTATGCGAATAATACATATTATGTATGTACTCATGACAAATAATAAGTTATATTCTGAACCACACCAATTATGAGAGTTAATGGAATGTAGTTATTTCAGTAGACATAGATCTTACTTCTTTTATATTATTTTAAAAAGAAATAATACTAACAAAATATTCACTGTTACGTATGATTATGGTGGAGTCATGTACTTATAAAAAAATGGACCTTAAATATTTTTTTAAAATATGCAATAATACGTGGCAAAAGATAATATAATTTAAATTAGAAAAATATAATCACTTTTTGTAAACTTAAACAGTTACGCATATGCAATCCCAAGTAGTTGATAATTATTAATTTAAAAATAAGTAAAGTTTATTCAATTTTTTTCCGTTTTTATTGATATTGTACAATTTGACATATTAGTCGATTATTAAAAAAAATGTATAAGTAACACTATCACATAATAAACTTTGAATATACATAAAAATGTAACTAAATTCTATAATTTAATTATCTCATATTTCAAACATCGATCTGTGCCCGATCATGGATGCAAAAGCGCGCGAATTCTCCGCGTCGGTTGCGATACCGTTGCGCGGGCGTTAACTTTTAAATCTGGAATGTTATGTGCTCCAGACGACTCCCGCCAAGGCAACTTACCACAATATCTCTTTTAGTAGCTACAAATTGAAGCTAAACTTTATCTGAAAGGAATAAGAATTATTTTTGTGCTCATTTAGCTAATGTAACCGCAACAAACAAATTTGTATTTTTGACAACTTGTTTGATTTGTCAAACATAAACGTATCCATATAAAAGCCTTATTTTACAACGCAATAAGGTTCCTTTATGCGTTGTGGGTACGAAAATAATATTTCATGTTTATATCACTTCGCATGAGTGAAATGGTACAATTTTCGTGAACGAAACAGAATAATGAATGCAAAGAAACGAACGGCGTTTTCTATTAGCGGGCGCTAACTTTTTCACGCGCTTATTTGGATTTCGTTGACGGATTTTGAAGCGTATGTGGACAGATTGCGCAAGAACTGACGAGCTCTTACGGTACTATAGCGAGCCATAATATTTGTTTAAGCAGACGCCTATGTAGCCAACATGGATGCATACTGGATAAATGAGTTTTTTTTTAACTGAAGCAAACTAAACACTTCAACGTTTTAAAATTAAAATATTTTTTGTTTTGTAGTACCATTTAAGTATAGATAGGTAACTAAATATTTACAGCGAATTTGATAAATCCGGTTAATATGATTTGATGTAAATCTTTTAAATTAGCTGAAGTTACTACAGAATTCATGTCCAGCTTTAATATTTTTTATTTCCTAATGCTGATTTTTAAATACTTTTAGTATATTCAGTCGATTATAGATAAGAAAAAAAGTAAAGTAGGTATTTAAAATGTCAATAACCGAATAAACGACTCCAAAATGGATTGTACTGTTTATAAAAAAGGAGGAAAATAGTGAGATACTTATATTTAAAATGAAATAATTTAGTTTTTTATTGTAATTAAGTTGTATTTATTATTTAAAAAGGCGTTATTATGATAGTTGTAAAAGATTTGACAAAATCGTCAAAATTGATGCTCATGCCGCCATTAACAATGATGTTAAGTATATCCGGTGTTAGGTAGAAAAGATGTCCATTTAAAAAAAAAGAAATAAAATCGTGGATTAAAACAATGAAAATAGTTTCTATTTAAAGGTTTAGTAATTTTATGTATTGTACAAACATTATACTCCGATGATCCATACAAATAGGCCTTTCAAAGTTACTTTAAGTATAGTCTAACATAGACTAAATGATATGTGTATGCTCTGTCTCCTATTTCTTACGCTGTGTCTGTATACATTCATAGAAAAAGAAGCAAAATATTTAAAATAATAACGCAAAATTACATTACTGACGTGGCAACATACTAAATTTTTGAACGGAACGAAATTTTTAACACATTAGTGCCCTTTTGTTTTCTACGATATTTAATCTTATAGAATTTAATGTATCATAAGGATTTTTTTATGGAATGAGGGGCATACGAGCAAGCGGCTCACCTGATGGTAAGTGATCACCGCCGCCCATGAACATCTACAATACCAGATGCGTTGCCGGCCTTTGAGAAAGGAATAGGCTCTTTTCTAGAAGGAAGCCATATCGGTCCGGAAAAACCGCTGGCGGCAGCATATTCCATAAAGTGCCTGTGCGTGGCAAACAATTGCGCGAAAAACGCACGGTGCTGGAATGCCAACCACCAAGGTGGTGACGATGGAATTTTGCGCTGTGCCGCAATGTGCGATGGTGAAAATCAGCGGCTGGAATTAATCCGAACGATTCCTCGGAATACTCCCCATGATAGATCCTATAAAAAATGCAAAGGGATGCAACATCTCTTCGCAAAGCCAGGGGATCAAGCCGATCAGATAGAACATGGTCGTCAACAATTCGAGCCGCTCTTCGTTGAATGCGGTCAAATTGCGGAAATGCAAAATGCGGGAAAGTAGCTAACACTGGGGCGGCCCCGCCCAGAGATGAGAACAGTACTCCATGTGCGGCCGAACCTACGCCTTATAAAGTTGCAAGCGATGGGCCGGCATGAAGTACTGTCGCGCTCTACTGAGCACGCCAAGCTTTTTGGAAGCCAATTTGGCTTTCCTTTCCAGGTGACCGCGAAACTGAACGTCACTCGATATGTCGACGCCAAGAATACTGATAGTGGCTGAGGCAACGAACGGAGTGCTCTCAAAATGAGGTGATACGACGAAGGGTTTCTTTTTAGCGGTAAACGCGCAAAGCTGTGTCTTCTTAGGGTTGAACTGGACTAAATTTAGTCGGCTTCAGACACAAGTTTTTTCCGGTAAATGTTAAATATTACGGAATATTTATTTAAGAGTTTAAGAGAACAAGGACAAAAACATAATTGTTTTGTCCTTGTTAACACACAGACTCATAGAAACAATATTTCTTGTCTAACTAGACAGTAACAGTAAAATCTCTATGAGAAAAAAAAGCAAGATTAAGTTAATTTTTAAATAAATTCGTATAATGTCAATAGTACGGAAGCTCAACGATTCTTCCTACGACGTACAAGACGGGATATGGTCGTCCGAGTGACAGGATCGTACTTTTAAGACCAAAATGGCAAACCAACCTACTCATCACGCCTTGTTCAGATAAAAACTGGACTTCTCGACTTTTCCGGATTTAAAATATAACAAGTCTCTGCTCAGTACTCGTGTACTTTTGATATAATTAAATCTGAGTGCAACAAAAAATAACTTCCATTTCCCGGACATTAACTCTTGGTATAGACAACACATAAAATGGCCAAGTAACAAAAAATATTAAGATTAAACACATTAAATAAATAAATCTTAAAACTAATAATTATACAGTCTGTCCTTCTACCATAGTGCACGTTTGCTTGGATTTTCTCAATATATTGTTTGCACAAAAAAAAATCCAGCCCTCGTGTTACCAGTTTAACTGCGATCAGTACCATAATACATACTTAAATATACTATATTTCCTTATATTAACATTTTGTCACTAAACACAACTAAATAATTTACACAATTTTGCGTAATCTATTAAAGGTTAAGTTATTAATCAAGTCAAGTGGATTCATTATCAACTTTTTGTATTAAAATATAATTAAACATAATCTAAATATAGTATGTATAGTTGCAAAGATATTTCCGTATTTCCTCTAAACATTTTAAAATAATGAAGTTATTTCGACGTTTTCATTCAATTGAATATATTGCTGCGGAACGAATTAGGAACTAAAATCATAAGACATAAAGACATTGACCATAGACCACGTGTGACTATTCATTGAAAAAGCGCGCGAATTTTGCAACTCAAATACAAGCCTTTTTGGTTCTTACTGCTTTTGATTTAAAATCAAATTTAAAATAACAAATACTTCAGATCTTTTCGTAGCATTACAATATGGATCGTGAGAATTTTTTAACATCATTCAAATTTAAGCTTTAAGTCGTTGTGGGTAGATACAAGATCATGTGCGTTGTGTTAGAATACCTGTTTCTTGACCGACAATGACCCCATGAAAAAGCGAGGGAAAACTTTATTATGGTACGTTTGCAATGTCAAGGTGATAGTAGCTTTAGCTCAGTGGCTTACAGCTTAATTTTGCTTGTCATAAAATATTATCTGTCAGGTGACGTGGACACAGATTATGTAATATTGTAGCACTAATAAAAAACTAGTTATAGGAAATAAAAAGCGATTTTTGTTTTAAATACATCTGCAAAATTATTTGTACTATAATTGAGTAAGTTAAAGCATAGTTGACAAAGTTAAAAATGTAAAAGATTGACCTTTTATAATTTAATTTTTTTTTGTTTTTGCCGACAAATGTGACTAAACCTATTTTTTTTTGAGAATAACAGTAAAGTTCTTTTTTCTATCGAATAGCGAAATAAAAAAATTAATTAAAATTCATGGGTACTAAGTACTAGCGAACGCACTAGCGTTCAATTTTATTGCCCTCCACTTTCGAGGGGAATGTTAAGTACCATCATGCAAATAAAAGGACGTACGTAGAAGTTTCTTTTTTTTAATTCAATAAGCTTGACTCTGTTATTGAAGGTAATGAGGTTTAAGATATTTGTATGTTAGAATGACGTATCAAACATAAATTTTATAATATTCGGGTGAAATTTAGTACCATGCTAAAATGCGGCGATGTGTAGAAAACCTATAATTGTAAAAGTTAAGTTAGTCCACTTCTAGACAGAGGCTTGCTATGCAGGAATCCGTCTAGGTAGGTACCACCCCAGGGCCAGTTATTCTGCCGTGAAGCAGTAGTGTGCAAATATTACTGTGTTTCGGTTTGAAGGGCACTGTGACCTAACGTAATCACTGGGCATAATGAGACTTAAGAACTTATGTCTCGGGGTGATGGGCAAAGTGTGGTATCACACAGAATTTTCTGGATGACACAGCATTTGTTATGGGCAGACGTTGCACTTACCATCAGGTGAACGTATCCCTCGTTTCACCACTTAATCCAATTTAAAAAAAAATTGAAAACATCCATCACACGACGTGACAGTCTCCGCCCCAGAGAAATGGTTAACTACGCTCACGTGTATTACCAAAATCTGTGTGTGGTTTCTCGCCGTCTTGGAATAGGGCAGTAGTGTGGCCTGTTTCCAGCTGTATACTGAACTGACACGGGCTAAGCTTGTTCGATAGTTCAAGTTTTTAAAAATTACTAGGTTATCGGAAAGTATTCGAGAAGGAACCAAAAAGTCTCTGGTTCCTAGAATGGATAGATTCTATACTTTCGTTCGAAGAGACTCACACAATGCTAGCGGTAGTTAGGGACTGGAACACTGCCGGTGTTACTTTACCTAGACTAAGCTTAAAAACTTGCGAGAGGATAGTTCAAGACTGCAGTGGAATGGCGAGCTCGGTCCTGTGACGACATATTTCGCAGTCCGTACCGTAACCACGAGGCTTTTGGCGCCTAAAGTGTCCAAAAAAATTGCATATATTTAAAATTAATACACGTTTCATAGCCAATATAACATTATAACGGTTGAGTTGTGTTCAATAACTTTGCAGGAATTAAAATGATCGAAAATTGTCCGTATGTTTGTCTGTCTTTTATATCCAGCTGCTAGCTGAGCTGTGCGGTTTCACCCGCGTAAAATGAGGTGATCACATGATTCCGCCGCACGGTATGGTATCTATGACCTGAGCAGTCACAGTTCGACCCTCGGTAAACTTCTGTTCTCTGAGTGCGGCACCTTAAAGCTACAGCGTAATTTTCTAAAATCAAATCAGCTTTAGTTACCCGCTATAATATCAGCAATCTGTCAGTTAAAGTCTCGTCAAAATCGGTACAGCCGTTACGGAAATTAGACAATAGACTATTTTTTTATTCGTAGCCGCACAAATTATTTACAATAATAAGTACAAACAGTGGCATCTTAACCTAAAAACTTCATAATACAAGTCGTAAAAATAGTATACATAGTATGCACACACACGCATCCTCATACATACATACACCCACATAATTGAGATGTAACTGTAGCATCACAAAGTATAGAAGGCCACTGGATTGCCTAAACGAAAAAGCAACGACTCAGCATTTTGCCACAGCAACAATGTTACTGCAGCGCTGATATTCCGTCGGAGCTAGAAAAATAAAATAAGTTAAAATAGAGACTATCAAAACGGCGCAAGCGATTACTGGACATAATATATATTTGTTATAATTACTTTTTTATTACTTAAAATAACAACTATCTTAAAGCTTAACCGGAACATACGGATAGACAGACAGACCGACAAAAACTTTAAAAATAGTTTTTTTCTTACAAGTACCGTATATACTTTCGAATGCATTGAGTAAAAGGCTGTTATTTTCTTATTACAAACAGACACTACAATTATTTATTTGTATAGATTAATAACCCGGCTTCTGGGTGGCGTATTAAAATGAAACATCCACCAGATTTTCAGTTAGACATCCAGCAATACACCAGCGGAAACCTCGTCAAAAACTCGGTGTATTGCGTGATACGCGTACAAACACACAGACAGTTAAACAAATCTTCTATCTATTGTAGTCTTCTTCTTTTTTGATCCTGGCAATCGACAACCAAATCCATTCCAAGCCATTTTTGCCAATGTCGAGTAATAATTTAATTGTAAGGACTTCGTTTCGATCGACAGTAAAGTGTTAGCTGACTTTACTCAAGAGTTCTTGGACTGCTGATGGTGATGGAGATGAAGATTCGCTGGACTGATGGAGACAAAACGAAAAGTTCAATTTTGGTCTTGAATTGAATTTTCCAATCACTGTAAACTTTCACCGTGTTGGCAGTGTGGTGGCGGCTCGTTAAAAGAATACTACCACTCCATCTCATCCAATGGATCTCGTAAAAGGCGAGTAAGGAATTAAACTGCACTGTGCACCCAACAGCGCATGGTGGCGATGGGCTCACTACCTATCACACCAAGTGCATTATATTGTTTTGGTGAAACGTGTATTGTGGTAGTCATCTGTCTTTGCAGTGAGTGCCCAGTCTCTGACTACCCCTTATGGGATACAGTCGTGATCTTATGTATGTATGTACACTTTCACGAACACTTGCTGCATAATAAACTATCAATATTAAACATCAAAATTCAAAATATACACAGAAATTACAAAATTCAATAAAAACACTACCGCCGCTTTTCGAGTTGGCGCCAAAAATCTTTCATTACTCTCATAGAGACCTTTTATATTATTTTTTTCTTAAATATACACAGGAGTACGGACGTCGGCCAGTTACAATTATATTACATGCATAGATTATTGCATTCGGAGATACAGCCACCAGTTTTAAGTTTATGGATGTATAAAACTGTGATACCATATGTGTAGATTAAAAAAAACAAGGTGATCCTTGGAATGTCCTTCCAAGGACATAGAGTTGACGTGTAGCGTTTGCGTTTTCTTTTTTGTAGCGAATTGACCGGCTGATGGTGAAACAGCTGAATTCCTTAGTAATGTACGTGCGATTAAACACCCAACTGATGATATCATTGATACATACATACATAAGATCACGACTGTATCCCATAAGGGGTAGTCAGAGACTGGGCACTCACTGCAAAAACAGATGACTGCCACAATCCACGTTTCACCAAAACAATGTAATGCACTTGGTGTGATAGGTTGTGAGCCCATCGCCACCATGCGCTGTTGGGTGCACAGTGCAGTTTAATTCCTTACTCGTCTTTTATGAGATCCATTGGTAGTATTCTTTTATCGAGCCGCCACCACGCGGCATCATTGATATGAGATGGAAAGGATATTTTAAAAGGTTCTAGGATTATGATCTGAAAAAAAAAACGGTAGTGTGTGTACAGAATTAACGTTTTGGTACATACAAATTAAAACTAAGATGAATCGGTAATTCCCAGGAATTGCTAATAATCAGGGAAAATCTAAAATACTTTTTCTATAATGTCACACTCACATACAGTTTCATGTACAGATAAACAACACAGATAAAATAAACAGCATATCAAATGAAATGAAATTTATTTATTCTTCAACGTAAGAAATATAAAATATAAGAATTATAAATATCTCACAAACCACAATACCTTTAAGACAAGAGTTTACTCCTTTCTCAATGGCCGGCAACGTACCCGCAATTCCTCTGGTGTTGCAGTTGTTAATACGTGGCGGTGAACACAGCAGTGATCACAAGTGGTGACGGCATAAGAGAATCTACCACCCCATCTCATCCCGTGGGAGCCGTAAGAGTCACCAGAGGGAAAATTAAAACCAGAAGATGGGCAGCAGCAACTTCCTGGAATATCTGAATAAATTAACTGCGGTCGCCAACCCGCGTGCCAAGCGAGGCAACTATGGTTCTCCCAGAGTGAGAGCTGCAAACTTTGGTGGGAATCTACGGGGGTGTCCTATGTTCAGGAGTGGACAAGTGAGGGGCGTAAATGATGAAGCCGCTCTTCTTCTATAATTAAGTAGGTACCTTCGCAGTTCTTATGTCCTCCTGACACCTTTACGGACAAGGTGCCATAACTGTGGTGGCGGCTTAAGGGTATCTACCACCCTATCTCATCGTGTCGTAAAATCGTGTGGGCAGCAGCATCTTCCTGGAACATCTGAATAAACATCGGTAGCCAAAAAGCCTGCAAAGCGTGGCAACTATGGCAAGCCACCCCCAATGAGAGCTACAAACTTTGCTATGCTTAGCAGTGGACAATTGACAAACACAAAGGCACACATCTACACCATCCTGTACCCGATGTAACGCTTCTGCGATAAGATAGGAGAAGGGGTGTCAGAGACGAGTCGAACAAATGGGAAAACCAATGTGTCGTGCGGAAAATATTGACTTCGGTTGAGATTAGAACCCAGAGCCCTCCAGTGTACAGGTAAGCCTGTCTAGTGAGCCACAAAGTCTAAAAGAACGAGTTCTATATTTAATTCAATGGTTTAATAATTCAGTACCTTTTTAATCTTCTCAAAATCACGGAATGAAATTGATTGTTCGCTCTTGGATAGCATGGTTCAAAATGTGGTATGTGTGTATGGAGGAGGTTTCCTGTTCAGCAGTGGACAAGTTATAGGCAGAAATGATGATGATGATATCGATGAAACACTGCGACGCTGGTATTCAATGCAATGTATTATAAAGGTTATTATAGGCATGTCGATCATTAGTTCAGTGGTGGTAGGATTCCTATGCAGTAAGCCGTCTAGATAGGTACCACCCCAAGTCGTTATTCTGCCGTTGAAGCAGTAGTGTGCAAACATTACTGTTTCGGTTTGAAGGGCACTGTGAGCTAGCGTAATCCCTGGGCATATGAATTTAAGAACTTATGTCTCAGGGTGATGGACACAGTGTGGTGTCAGAAAGAAATTTTCTAGGTGACACAGCATTTGTTATGGGCAGAAGTACTTACCATCAGGTAAACGTTTTGATCGTTTCATCACTAAATGCAATAAAAAAAAAGTTATAGACAATTTCAATTAGAGGCGCCACTAGCCTCTGAGCGCTTCAAGCTCCAAGGATTTCAAACAATTGTACTTCTTAAACCTACCTGCACGCCTTAAAGGTCGTTTGGAAAAAAAACACTCGGCTCTCCTACACTCCTTGTTCCCAGAAAACGAACCAAAATAAAGGAATGCGGCGCATTAAAGTCACAAACCTGTTTCGCCATAATAATGAGTGAAAAAAAGATGTTGAAAAAACTGCTCTGGTCAGCTGATTTGCCGAGCTGAGGCGCCCACGTATTATTGTAGTCGGTTTTGCGACGTATCGTTTCTCTATCGTTAAACTGGATCTGCGTATATTTCTCTTCTTGTAGTTTCCGAAACAACTTTTCAGTGTTTCGTGTAATAGCGATTTTTTTATATATATTCGTTTAATGTAAAAAAAATTAAAATATAGTATAGATTTGAGGAAAACCAACAGATAAGTTGGTTAAGTTTAACAATATATCGTAAGTACATAATTCTTAGGCTGTAACTATGTTGATTTTTTTAATTAAAAGTCAATACAGTGATTTCAAAAGTTATTTTACATAAGTTATGAATTGACCGAAGTATCTGCAAAAATGTGAGTTTCATAGTGAAGGAACCAGTCGAACGTGTTTGTCTGTCACAGCTGATTCCCGCCAAATCCGGCAACCGAACGTCAACCGGTAATAGAAATTACAATGAACACTTACTTATAATTGCTGTTGTACGTAAAAACTCGTTGTTTAGTGGACAATAGAATAGTTTTTTGTGTTTAACCAGCAAAATTTCAAATAAGATGCATTCTCTCACGTTGCTAACAGCTGATTTTGGCGGCAAACGTGTCCGCCATTTTGGCGCAGTGGGCCCCGTTCGGAAACCGGTCTATTGCTACGTCTGAATTTATAATAATATGTTTATTTAGGTTACTGAAGACTTATTAGCTAATCATTCTACTTATTATCGCATGCGATTTATGTTACAATAGTTTATTTTGAGGAATTATTGTAGTACTTTTTGGCTTACTAAACAAAGAAATTTTTAATAAACATTTGTAGGTAAGTTTTTTTTTAGATTTTCAGTTTATAAACTTTACTTCGAATAATGTGTGTTGTGTGCGTATTTTTAGTAAAATTACTTATTCGGATACTGTCAATCAATTTCTAGTTATGAATACCGTATGAGAATAACATATTGGTGAAATGCTAATGGTATTATTTAATAAAAAAAATAACTGACACATAAACGTATTTTAAAATTCCGCTATGGGATACTTCAACATGACAAACAGACATTTTACTGGTGGTAGGATTCCTATTCAGGAATCCGTCTAGGTAGGTACCACCCCAGGGCCAGTTATTCTGCCGTGAAGCGCTAGTGTGCAAACATTACTGTGTTTCGGTTTGAAGGGCACTGTGAGCTAGCGTAATCACTGGGCATATGAGACTTAGAACTGATGTCTCGGGGTTATGGGCACAGTGAGGTGCCACACAGAAATGTTCTGGATGACACTGCATTTGTTATGGGCAGACGTTGCACTTACAATCAGGTGAACGTTTTGCTCGTTTCATCACTTTATACAATAAAAAAAAAACATGTTGTCGTTCAAAGCTACATAGGTGAAACATCTGTGGATTTGTATATATTTGAACAAGCTTTAGTAAAGCATGAGCAATCTCTTTGTAACAATGTTCTAAACCTTCTATATTTTTATGATGTTTAAGGTAACTATTAGGTTTATATAGTCGCGATGTGATAAAACCCGATAAATTAAAAATGAGTATTGAGGAAAAAAAGCGCTTGTTGACTAATGGTTTAGAGTTCTAACTGAGAAATGATGTATTGCTGGTTTAAATCCACTATTGTCTTGATCCATTACCCAGCACAAGCTTTAAAGCTTAGTTGGAGTGGTTACCAGGCTTGTTTTCTAAAAAAAAGGTATTTCTTTCATTTAGTGAATCGGAAATTTATTACAGTACAGTAAATTATAAGGCTCTAAATATCGTTATGTAAGTAAAAATATTGGTAGACTGAGTTCAAGTTAGAATGAGTATAAAAGAAAATTAATTCATGTTTTACGTACGTATATCTTAGTATATCTAAAATTTTCTATAGGGTTTCATATTTTACATACCAAAACTATGAGGGACAGATAAACATACTTGGATTGATACTAATCAGTACACGGTGTTATTAAAATATTTTTTTGATTGGAATCGCAAACGAAATTAGGGTTTTCTTGACCTTTGCAAGTGAAATAAAGGTTATTCGAGAAGGGGTTGAAAAACAGATGTCACTTATTCGAAATTCTATTGTTTTGCCTTTTTTTTTCTTGATTTTTAACGAAATTGATAACGTGTCGAGTCGAGCAAAACGTTCACCTGATGGTAAGTGCAACGTTTGCCCATAACAGATGCTGTGTTACTCAGAATATTTCTGTGTAGCACCACACTGTGCCCGTCACCCTGAGACATAAGTTCTTAAGTCTCATATGCCCAGTGATTACGCTAGCACTCAGTGCCCTTCATACCGAAACACAGTAACGTTTGTACACTACTGCTTCACGACCAAATAACTGGCCCTGGGATGGTACCTACCTAGACGGATTCCTTTAAATTTTATCGTAATAGTAAGTCGTTTTTTCTGACTAAATGTTATAAAATTTTATTTTAGTAAAGTGGCAGTTTCATCCAATCATAAGAGAGCCTTCTAAATTTATATAGTTAATAGAATCACGCGTTACTTTGCGGAAATCCATAATACATTCTACATTTATAGGCGTGCAAGCATTTCTGTGTTCAGTCTAAAGGGCACTGAGGCCTAGTGTAATCACTGGGCATATGAGGCTTAAGAATTGATGTCACAGGATGACGGCCAGCAGTGTTGTGGCACATAGAAATTTTCTTAGTGACGCAGCATTTGTTATGGGCAGTCATTGCACTTACCATCAGGTGTACGATTTGCTTTCACCAATAAAAAAAGTGTGTTAAGATTGTTCTAATAAATACATTATTTCTCTCTCTTTCTCATGTATATATGGGAACTAAATTTAAACCTCTACAAACCGGTTCCATGACCAGAGGTAAATATTGCAAAATGAACATTTCACGTTGAAAAAAACCAGGTAATACGCCCACCCCCGCGGCGTATCGGGAGAATGTGTATAAAGCAACCTGATACCTCAACGTCAATAGATTATAACCTTTCTATTATGTCATTTGGACAACCTGTTTTTGCTCTCATTTTGATTTTATATGCGGTGGATATCCGTGACCATTTATATTATTCTTTTATCATAATATACGAAGCTATTATAAGCTATATATATATTTATATATATAGAAATAAAAACTGAACAGTGACTGAACTGAACAGAAACTGAACAGTGTAGACTCAAGTGAACGCCTTAAACACCTCAAGCGTTCCGCGCACAGTCAACAGCGGAAATAAGCACAGGTTGTACGTGCCACTGGTACGTACAAATTATAGGCAGAATTCTTACTTTGTTCGCACTTCGTCGTTTCAGCCTATCAATAGTCCACTTCTGAACATAGGCCTCCCAGATAGATTGCCACAAAAGTTTGTTGCTTTCGTTTTGGGGTATTTTGCCATAGTTGCCATGCTTGGCAGACGGGTTGGCAACCGCAGTTTATTTATTCAGATGTTCCAGCAAGATGCTGCTGCCCTTCTCCTGGTTTTCATTATCCGTCTGTCGACTTTTACGACACCCACGGGATGAGATGGGGTGGTAGATTCTCACTTACAAACTCTTTAATTCAATAAGCGATCATACCGACATGTATTTATTCTCTACCGCTATTAATCCACTCAAGCAAATCTTGACGGCTGAGCTTCTAGAATGTTACAATGATGTATAACATTCGATCTTCTTAAATACATATTTAACCTACATTGTTCTATAAGAATTCTTAAATATATATAAACCTCTATAACCCTTATTTGTGGAAACTTATAAATGGTTAATGTTATTTCATGTGCAATGTAAACAAATGATTATTTATTACTGATTTTTAATAGATAAATATGTTTTAGACGTGTGGCGTCAGATACCGTGTGTTGGCGGCTTAAGAGATTCTGCCACCCCATCTCATCCCGTGGTTGTCGTAAAAGTCGACAGATTGAGAATGAAAACTAGGAGATGGGCAGTAGCATCTTTCTGGAATATCTGAATAAATAAACTGCGGTCGCCAACCCGTCTGCCAAGCGTAATAACTATTGCAAATTTCCCAAAATGAGAGGTACAAACTTTCGTGGCAATCTATGAGGAAGGCCTATGTTGAACAGTGAACTAATAATAGAACAGTATTGTTGCTAAGTAAGAAATAGTTACACAAAGTCTATAATAACAAATGCGCAAGAACAATCAGCGGCAATATAGTATAGGTCATTAAAATCGATTATTTAGTAAAAATATTGATTTTCAATGGTAGTTAATAAGATTTATCTAGAAGATAATCTCTTAACACTAGTAGTAGTCAATAACTTACTCTGTTTAAAAAAGTTAAACAAAAGAGACAAAAACGGTAGTTTGTTTTTACTAAAGTCTCAAAAAGGACGTATGCTGTTAACAAAGAGAAACTTTCTTTTGTGCTATTCTTTTACTTTTAAAACTATTAGAGGTTCGTTTCGTGAAGCAATTGTTTGCACGCTTTGATGTATAATGATTTGATGAATAATGAAATGTCAAGGTCTGTATTGATAATTGTTATAGGTAACAACTTCTTTTATTAACGCAAATATTACACATTCTGTGACACATTACGGATTTTATCGAGTATTTTTATATAATTTATTTCTCGACGTTGCAGTCGGACCAAAACCGTCAAATTAAATATGAAGGACGTTTACCCCTCTGTTCCCCATGACCATGGAAGTTACAAAGCGCGATAGAATTGGCAGAATCGGCAGTTTTATTAATTGTGATACGTGTATAGTTATCGGGCGTTACTTACCATCAGGTGAACGTTTTACTCGTCTTGTCATCTTCTCCTATTAAAAAAATGTGTTTTTGCACATACGTTGGCTATGGCTGGAATTCGAACCCAGGACACTCGACATAGAAGTTGGGTACTCTGACTACTTGGCGACAGTGTTCGTCAATTATTATCGGCCTCATACGTACCTACGAAATAGTGACCATAGTAGCCCAAATGTAACAGCAAGGAAAAACTGACAGACTTCCTTTGACATGCCGGAATATTACGCTTTTTATTTAAGTAATTCTGATGGCGTTACGATAATCAAAATGGCGGCGACATGGTTCGCCACTCGTCACGTCTCGTTTCCTACGGCGGCGAAAAGTGGGCTTCGTGAGTGGCCTCTGCCTACCCCTTATATGGGAAAAGGCGTGACTGTATGTATGTGTTCTTGATGAAGACACTCAACACTGTTAGTAGACGTTTAGACAATTTTCTTAAGAAGTATATGAGGTAGGTAAGGTAATTGCGGTTTTTAATATGGAAAAGATGCAGCAAAAACTCGTATAGTCCGTAGCACGTGAACAGGACGGCTCAATCGGGATAAAACTATGTCCATAAACCCATTATCACTGAGATATCCGAACATTCCCGTGTCCTATTTAATCTAAGGAATCCGTCTACGTCGGCCAAGCTACCGCAAGGCCAGTTATTCTGCCGTGAAGCAGTAGTGTGCTAACATTACTGGTTTTCGGTCTGAGCTTGTTAATTACTGGGCATATGAGACTTAAGAACTGACGTCTAAGAGGGACAACGGGCACAGTGTGGTGCCACTCTGAAATGTTCTGGGCGATACAGCAATATGCTTGTTTCGATTTACTCTTTAAAAAGGAATGATGAAATGAAGTGCTAGAGATACGGGAATAATCATTATACGTCAAACATAATACCAATGATGTTATTACTTACTTTAGTATTTTAAAACCGGTTTAGGTTGAATATGGTGTACAGAATTTACAATAAAGTTATTCGACTTTTTTTCGAGTGGTTTTATGATAGTCCCACTCCTTTCATATTCACCGAGTCAACATACTTCATTAAGGACGAAAATAACGTTTTATGACGTAATACAACTTTGTATACCGTTCTCCTTCTAATACTAAGATAACCTTAAAAAGAAGATTGCATTTTTTAACATGAAATGTTTTTTTTTTTTAATTTTGATAACAATAGACCAATTTTATAGATAATGATTTCTTATATTTACGCGAACACTACTCATTTAAATGAAACTAATTTTTACGGATTTTATCGCGTTTAATATTTTACTATTTATAACCCGACGTTTCGGGCGCTTTACAGCTCCCATGGTCACGGGGGGACTGAGGTGACAGTTGTCCCAATGTCATAGTTACCCCGGAGTACCTTCAGCTTTTAATTATTATTTTTAGTCCGATCTATGCAGAAAGAGCTTACTGTGTCTTGAAGCCTTGCAGTGGTATGCTTGGTTTTTGAATTAATTTTATTAATAATAGGATCCCAAGCCGGTGGTAATACCCAACCATCTTCCCTATTGAAATTAGGATGTTTTTTAATTTCAATAGCCTCGCGAATCATCCTTGGTAGGAATCGGTGTTCTTTTGCAAGGATTTGTGGTCTATCAAATCTGATGTAATAGTTGGGATGATCCAGAACATGGTCACAGACTGCAGACTTCCTAGAACGACGATGCTTCACGTCAGCTATGTGTTCTTTTACGCGGGTTTTTATCGATCTTCTTGTTTGGCCTATGTAAGAGAGACCACATTCACAATCTAGCTTGTATACTCCTGCGTCTTGTAGAGGGATGTTACACTTGACAGATGGTAAAAACTGACTTATCTTCTTCAGCGGCTTGAAGTATGTTTTTATGGAAGCCCGCTTCAAGATATAGCCAATCTTGTCCGTGACTCCTCTGACATAAGGTAGAATAGCAGGTACACGCTCGACTGTGGCCGGTTTCACTCGGTCACTGCGACGTAGGCGCGGAACCCGAAGCTTGTTGTTGTGCAAAACTTGCTTGACATGCTGAAGCTCGGCGGCCAGGTGTTTCCTGTCACAGATTCCTCGTGCTCTCTGAAACAAGGATTTACCCACGGTAGCTAACTGTGATGGATGGTGGTGAGATTCACCGTTTAAATATCTGTTAGTATGGGTCTTTTTCCTATACACAGTGTGACTCAAGGTGTTATTAGGATTCCGAATTACTAAAACATCTAGAAAAGCTAAAGAGTTATTTGCCTCTAACTCCATTGTAAATTGAATTTTAGAGTTTAGGGAGTTAAGGTGGTCTAGAAATGCAGTTACTTTATCTGATGGTAAAATTGTGAAAGTATCATCTACATACCGCTTGTAGTATCTTGGATTTACTGGAGAAGTACGGAGGGCTGTCTCCTCAAAGTCTTCCATGAAGATGTCGGCGACAATGGGAGATACTGGGGAGCCCATCGCCACACCATCTACTTGCTTGTAGTATTGTTCCTTCCACAATAGATAGCCAGATGTGACCATGGGAGCTGTAAAGCGCCCGAAACGTCGGGTTATAAATAGTAAAATATTAAACGCGATAAAATCCGTAAAAATTAGTTTCATTTCAATTTTATAGATTTTAAGTTTTTGTGTAACGGTTCCAGAGAAGTTTCGGTATGTTACAAATAGGTTCGTTGTATTATAAAATAGGTAAATGTTAATATTTACTATTATGCTGGGCTGCCATTCGAATATGTAAACATTGGTTTCAATTTTTAAGTTAAAAATTGAACTCGGTGTTTATATTTTTTTCAGATTAAGCAATAGTTAATTGCGGTATATTTCTTTGATAAAATAGTAATTTCCAGATGGAGTAAAATAAAAAATACTGCAAGCTAAAAAATGTCGCAAGTTCTTCACGATTTTACCTACTTATCTGATACGATTATTTCAAAAGTAATGTTTTTTTTTTTAATTTCTAATGCACTTAGACACACAAGTAAAATGCAACGACAGATTATTAGCACCAGGAAATAAGTTATTGGCAGACGCTAGTAGCAACTACCGGCAGATGGCGCTTTAATTAAATAAATAAAAAGCTGCAGATCTGCCCATAACTGTTGAGATCGGTTGACGAATTGATAGATAATTATAATATGTTAACACTTCTGCATGTTCAACAGAATTTGATATGGGTCAATAAATAACCAAAATAAAAAAAACAAGTGCGCAATTCACACGCGTGAGAAGTGAAACCTTCGGAAATCTAAATTTCGAGAGAATGAGACGAATGCAAAGTTTCAGGTGTAGGACGATTGTAGGGTTTTTTTTAATTATTTAAAGTGACGAAACGAGCAAAACGTTCACCTGATGGTAAGTGCAACGTCCGCCCACAACAAATGCTGTGTCACCCAGAATATTTCTGTGTGACACCACACCGCGTCCGTCACCCTGAGACGTCAGTTCTTAAGTCTCAAATGCCCAGTGATTACGCTAGCACACAGTGCCCTTCACACCGAAACACTGAGCGGCGCGTAATAGTCAATAATCACACCGCGTACACACGATTCACCCGTGTTCCAGGACGGTTCTCACCGCCCAGAGTTACCGACACACAAGTCGACAGTCCGAGTGGAAGCCCGCAGCCTCCCTCGGACGGTCATTAGACGACTTAAAATATTTAAGATATTCGAAATCGCGAAAGCACGCAGCGAACGCGACACAGTCCGAATTTCGAGGTTTTTGTAGGAGTTTATTTATTTATTTATGTTTGGGTCAAACCAAAACCTGGCACGCGGGCCCCTGGACCGCGGGCACAGTATCCGATGAAGCTGTAAAAGCCGAGAAGGCTTACAGCAATTACATCACCGAAAATATATACACCGAATTTTCTTCTTTTCGATTTAAGCAAATGGCACCAGCGGCTTATGGTAACTAACGTATGAAGTAAATGCATTGGTTTGGATTTGATCACTATATCTTTGAAATACAGCGTCTATTACTATTTTGATCTTGTTGTCAATCTAATGAGAGCAAAATCTACGAAGAAATCGAAGATTTGGTCAAATTCGAAAATATAGGTGGGTATATAGCCGCCGTGTGGTGGCGGCTCGTTAAAAGAATACTTCTACTCCATCTCATCCAATGGATATCGTAAAAGGCGAGTAAGGAATTAAACTGCACTGTGCACTCAACAGCGCATGGTGGCGATGGGCTGAAATGGCTGGGCTGGGTGAAACGCGGATTGTGGCAGTCATTTGTTTTTGCAGTGAGTGCCCAGTCTCTGACTACCCCTTATGGGATACAGTCGTGATCTTATGTATGTATATATGTATAATAGGAAACTTTGTGTACTATATTCTATCTCATTCTCTCGACGGCTAAGTCCTATAGATGTATATGTTTGTCTCTTGTGGTGTCGTTTTATCATCTAGTTTAAAATCACAACGACTCTCAAGAAGTTTTCACTTCTAATGGGCATGTGCCTGTGGTTAAATAGCAGTTGGTAGCTGAAGAATGTAAATGTGTATGCTCGATCAGAGTGCGCTGCCATAGATTATATTCAAAAAGTCAAAATGTTCTTACATGCTTATTTATCATTAAGGACTGATAGAAGTCTACCAGTGGACTGTATTCGGTTTTCACATGATTGTGTAAACCCATCTTTATACATATAATTCTTCTGTGAGTATGTATGTCACTGGACTCCTCCTAAACGGCTGGACCGATTTTAATGAAAAGTTTTGTGTGTGTTTGTGTGGTTCCCTGAATGGTTTAGATTCAGAATAGGAGCCGGTAGGTGGCGCTGCGATAGATTTCTAGGATAATGACAAAAGTCACTTAGTATAAAGTTTATCGAAAATCGTTTTCTGAATCTGTTAACAGCGGCCAAGTCAAAGTTCAGGCAGGACCACGTCTGTTGGGTCCGCTAGTATTTATATAACAGCCTATAAATCTCCCACTGCTGAACACACATTCTCTAACTTTTTTAATGGGCTTTGGAGCTCGGAAGACTCCGCCTCTCTGCTCCTATGCGGGTTGGCGGACTTCACAATCATGTCCTCGAAATATTTTTATTCCACAGAAATGCAGGTTTCTTCACAATGTTTTCCTTCACCGCTAAGCACGTGGTAAATTACTTAAATATAAACACTTAAAACTGCAGAACGGTGCAGGTGTCGGCACCGAGGACCGAACTCAGATCACTCGTGTACCGCCCGGCCCCTGATCTACCACGGCTTGTACTCGCCCTGATTTATATATTGGACTAGATTCTGGGAAGATTTTTTATAATGTCTCTGTATCTTTAAGTTTCTTATCGGTAGAGTGTGGTGGTTTTATAATTAAAAAAAAAAAACTTGTTGGCGGGAAGTTACGTTTGTTACACAACACACATGAATAAAACACGACCCGTCAGTTTTACGACACAGAAAGCACGTCACTTTACGACATTTTTATATGTTTTTTGTTCGTTTTTATAGACTTCTTTCAATCTTATCGGGAACGTGATTTAGCATTTAATTGATAAAGGAACACACACGTTTGAAATAAGCGACATCTATCGAATTGTTCTAGAAGCTTTTTGACACGAGTAACACAATTTTTTAATAATGTATATTAATAAAAAAAATTAACTAGATAATAATACACATGTCCTTTTTTTAATAATATCATTAACATAACCTTTTCGTCATAATTTCGATTATAGTTATAAACACACCCAGTTCACCATAGATAAAGAAATAACTTTACTGGTGGTAGGATGCCGTCTAGGTAGGTACCACCCCAGGGCCAGTTATTCTGCCGTGAAGCAGTAGTGTGCAAGCATTACTGTGTTTCGGTTTGAAGGGCACTGAGAGGTAGCGTAATCACTGGGCATTTGAGACTTAAGGACTGATGTCTCAGGGTGACGGGCGCAGTGTAGTGTCACTCAGAAATATTCTGGGTGACATAGCATTTGTTATGGGTAAACGTTGCACTTTCCATCAGATGGTGGCTCGTTAAAAGAATACTACCACTCCCTCTCATCCAATGGATCTCGTAAAAGTCGAGTATGGAATAAAACTGCACTGTGCACCCAACAGCGCATGGTGGCGATGGGCTCACCACCTATCACACCAAGTGCATTATATTGTTTTGGTGGAACGTGGATTGTGGCAGTCATCTGTTTTTGCAGTGAGTGCCCAGTCTCTGACTACCCCTTATGGGATACAGTCGTGATCTTATGTATGTATGTATGTACGTTTTGCTCGTTTCGTCACTCTAGCGAATAAACAAAACTGACAGGGACAGGGAGTTACTCTCGCATTTTTAATATTGGTATGGTTTAGTATGGATTTAGTCATATTTTTCACACCTCTACAATAACGTTTGCTCCAATTTGGAATCAGATAAGTAATGATTGCACTTTCTATGTGTCACACTCGTGCCACGTCCGATTTCATTTATACGTCTCGGGTGATATTGGCGCCGCATTTAGCATTGTGCGAATTCCGCACAACCCGACCACAATTGACCAACCACGCGTTAACACCGGACGCATTTTGTGTACAAAAGAAGGCAAATAAAGGTACCTATTTCTGCGAAGACCACTCAACGATGGCGTTCCCATGGGGCGGGAATGGGATATTATCATTGACGGTATAGATTTCCTTGTTGTGGCGCGGAAATGATCGGCGCGTTTGTGGACGGGCAGCAGGATCTTCCTGGTATATCTGAATAAACAAACTCCGGTTGCTAACCCGTCTGCCATGCGTGGTAACTATGACAGAATCACTCCAAAATGAGAGCTACAAAATTTTGTAGTGGAGTAGTCAGCATTAAATGTTGATGATGATGTTGGTTGTTGATTACCGCATTCACAAAACAGTAGCGCAAAGCAAGAGCATGGTGCTCTTGCTTTGCGGTGGTGGAAAGACCACTGTTGTCATCAGGGTCTAGGTAGGTACCACCCCAGGGCCAGTTATTCTGCCGTGAAGCAGTAGTGTGCAAGCATTACTGTGTTTCGGTTTGAAGGGCACTGTGAGCTAGCGTAATCACTGGGCATTTGAGACTTCAGAACTGATGTCACAGGGTGACGGGCGCAGTGTGGTGTCACACAGAAATATACAGCATGTACAGAAATATACAGCATTTGTTGTGGGCGGACGTTGCACTTACCATCAGGTGAATGTTTTGCTCGTTTCGTCACTTTATACAATAAAAAAAAAATGCGTCGTAATTGTGAACAGGTGCTGATGGAGGAGGTTGTTCTGATCGAGTTTAAAGTAAAAAGTAAAGTTTCATGTTCCACTGCTGAGCACAGGCCTCCTCTCATTTCTGAGAGGGTTTTTGGAGGCAGGAAAAATCCGCCACGCTGCTCCAATGCGGGTTGGCGGACTGCACATGTCTTCGAAATATTTTTTATTTCCTAGACATGCAAGTTTCCTCACGAAGTACTCCTTCACCGAGCACATGGTAAATCAGCACTTAAAATTGCAATTAACAATTTTAGTGGTGCCGGCACCGGGAATCGAACCCAGGTTCGACGCACCAGTTCGCACGCGTACTATGAAATTAAAAGCGAGCGTCTAGCCCCTGAGCTACTCGAGTTTGCAATTGAGTCAGAATCGGTCTAACCGTTTCGGAGATTAACCTGAACAAACAGACAGACAGACAGACAAAAAAAAATTGATTTTCACTTAAGTACCGTATATACTTTCATATGCATTACGTAAAAATCTGTGATTTTGATATTACAAACAGAAATTTCAATTTTATTTATTTGCTTATTTTGGCTGACCGGCGTTGGAACTTAACATCCGCGGCATTGTATTCAGGTGACCACTAGATAATGGTAAACCTATGCTAAATCGAACAAGATCCTTTTTGCCGTTAAGCTATTTTCTGTGAGAAACTCCAACATGTCTTGCAAATACGGGATAAGTTTATATTTGCAGAGTCATTCCTGAACGGATGTCGTGTTTGTTCGTAATGTTACTAGTACTCAAAACGCGCCGGCGAATTTATTTAAATGGCTTGCTTGGCTTGCCCGCCATTTTGTTTACTTTCGCGGTTTCTCGGGAAGTAACATCTACTTCCAATGTCGTCACGTAATTTATGGTATTTTGTTTTAAAGTGTATATTTCCCAACAAGAACAAAAGTCTCTTAGCTGAGAAACTTAATCTAATGACATAGTTGTTGCTTAGAATTGTGACTTCGGTGACTTTATACACAATAAACTTAGCTATTTAAAAAAGTACTCTCAAAATGTATGCTTTCCACATTTAATTAGTGCTTAACATCTATACAAGTAAATAAAATTGAAGTGTATGTTTATTATAACAAAATAACAGCTTTTAACTCAATGCTTTTGAAAGTATATACAGTATTTATTAAAAAAAAGGATTTCTTAAATTTTTTATATAATTGCTAATCTCCGTAACGACTGGACCGATTTTGAAAGGACTTTGACTGACAGATAGCTGATATTGTAGCGGGTAACTTAGGCTACTTTAATTTTAGAAAAATTATTAGGGTTCCGAGCAAAAAAATTGAAAACCCAAAATTCGAAACAAAAAAGGAAGTATGTTTGTATATCATCGATCGCCGTTGGGTTTTTTACGCGTGTGAAACTGCGGGGCACGGCTAGTATATCATAATTATTAAAAATTCAACAAAGCAGCAACTAGGTATGTGGTGGTAGGATTCCTATGCGGGAATCCGTCTAGGTAGGTACCACCCCAGGGCCAGTTATTCTGCCGTGAAGCGGTAGTGCGCAAACATTGCTGTGTTTCGGTTCGAAGGGCACTGAGAGCTAGCGTAATCACTGGACTTGAGGACTGATGTCTCAGACTGTGACTGGCGCGGTGTGGTGTCGCACAGAAGTGTTCTGCGTGACACAGAATTTGTTGCGGGCGGATGTTGCACTTACCATCAGGTGAACGTTTTGCTCGTTTCGTCACTTTATACAAAAAAAAAATATGTAACCAAAATACCGACTTCAGCGCAACAGCTTCAAACATGCTTAAGCGAATTCATGGATTCCATCATCAGAACTTGACCAAAATTACACGGAACCACCCTTACGGTATCCCCTTTCAAAGTTTTTAAAATTGGTCCACAGTTGACGAAAATATCAGTGTACACACATAACACTTACTTTTTTGAAGTCGGTTAAAAATGTTATTCAAAAGTATATTTTAAACGGACGATCTAATGTACTCCTATAGGTCAAGTAGCTGAAATAATTCCCAATGTACATCGTAGATGGCGATATGACAATGTTTCCAATAGTTCTGCGACTACGCCTAGGGATGCAACATCGTTCTTAAAAACGACCCACGACAAACATCGATTTTAAAAAACATCGTTAATAAAAACGATACATCGATGTATTCCCGATGTTTTTATTACCGCTACCATCACGCCCTTATAACTTAAAACGTGGTTAGTGTAAGCGTTGCCATGTTATGGCGATGTTAACGCCTATTTGTAGGTTCGATGACGAGAGCGGGAGACCGAAAGCGGAGGAGGTTTCTTCACTATTGCTCTATCTTTATTGCCCTTTTTGCTGTTTTCTGATTTCTTGTTGTTTCTTTTTGTAGAGCCGGATCCGAACTGATTTCAATATATAATTTCGGTGATGTAATTGCTGTTAGCCTTTTTGGCTTTTACAGCTTCATCGAATACTGTGCTTACGGGCCAGGGGCCTGCGTGCTAGGTTTGGTTTGGTCCAAAAATAAATACATAAATAAACTCCTACCAAAACCTCGAAATTCGGTCTTTGTCGCGTTCGCTGCGTGCTTGCGCGATTTAGAATATTTCAAATTATTTTAAGTCGTCTAATGACCGTGCGGGGGAGGCAGCGGGCCTCCATTCGGACTGACGACTTGTGTATCGGTAACTCTGGGCGGTGAGAACCGCCCTGGAACACGGGTGTATCGTGTACACGATAAAACACTTACGCGGTGTGATTATCGAATGCTGCGCGCGCCTCTCTACGGCGGTCGCGCATCGTGGTGCGGCTGATTTCAACTGAGAATGGCGGCTCTTTTATAGTGCAAAAAACCCTTCGCCCTAAGTCCTTACCCTTCCCCTCTGACCTATTATTCTAATATTATTATTAATTTACATATGATTGCCTTAAAACTATTACAATTACATATTAAAATATTCATACAACAAATTGCGAACGCGAGGCGCACCGCCGACGTCCTATATTGCTCTGACGACAATTTTCCTGGTGCAACAACGTCATGGCCATTGCAGTGACAACACCAGACTACTGTCAGCACAACTCGTGCTTCCTAGTCCCTCAGCCACTGAGGATCATCAAGGGTGGGGCCCCCTTCTCCTCAGGCTAACTCCTGCGGCATCAACACTTGTCTCCATATCTCTCGACGCACTGAAGGCCTGGACACAGTTTCACCGAAACGCCAGACTGCACCTCATCGCCTGACGTCACAAGTTCTCCACGCTAAACCTACGCCTTCCAATCTCAGCGGGGGAGTGATGTAGCGACATCTATGTCGCCTCATGAGAAGCTCACATAATATTTCATCTTATGTATGTATAATCTTACGCTCTATACATAGGCATCGTACATGTCTTTATATCTATGAGGGTTTACTAACTATGCTTTATTTATTTATATATCCTATTTTGTTCCGGTCTTCCCGAACAGTTAGAGACATTTTAATAAAGATAAACCAAGCATACCACTGCAAGGCTTCAAGACACAGTATACTCTTTCTGCGTAGATCGGACTACAAATAATAATTAAAAGCTGAAGGTACTCCGGGTTAACTACGACATCGGGACAACTGTCACCTCAGTCTCCCCGTGACCACGGGTGCTGTAAAGCGTCCGAAACGTCGGGTAAAAAAAGTTCAAAATTAAACGCGATAAAATCCGTAAAAAAGTAGTTTCATTTAAATGTGTAATATTCGCGTAAATAAAAGAAAACATGAAAAGATAAATGAACTAGATTTCCATATTCAATACTAATGTAAGAATTTAGCTATACTTATGACGTACCTAAACAACAAAATATACCAATCTTAACAGTTTTGAACCCAAACCCTTAGCTAACTTACAATTAACTAAACCACAAACAACAAAATTGATCGTATAAATAAAAACAATGAAATGGAATTTAGAAAAATACGTTTTAATAGGAACTCAATTCACATGTTTACTGGTGGTAGGATTCCTATGCCAGTCCAGGTAGGTACCACCCCAGGGCCAGTTATTCTGCCGTGAAGCAGTAGTGTGTAGACATTACTGTGTTTCGGTCTTAAGGGCACTGAAAGCGCTCACTCACGGGCGCAGCGTGGCCACTCGTTGTTCTGGGTGACACAGCATTTGTTATGGGCAGACGTTGCACTTACCATCGGGTGAACGTTTTGCTCGTCTCGTCACTTTATCCAATAAAAAAAATATTTGTAAACATGTGTACGAACGAGCCGTGGTAGCTCAGGGGCTAGGCGCTCGCTTTTAATTTCATAGTACGCGAGTGACCTGGGTTCGATTCCCGGTGCCGGCACCACTAAAATTGTTAATTGCAATTTTAAGTGCTGATTTACCACGTGCTCTGCGGTGAAGGAAAACATCGTGAGGAAACCTGCATGTCTGAGAAATTAAAAATATTTCGAAGACATGTGAAGTCCGCCAACCCGCATTGGAGCAGCGTGGCGGATTCTTCCTAGCTCCATAACCCTCTTAGAAATGAGAGGAGGCCTGTGCTCAGTAGTGGGACATTTATAGGCTGAAACTTTACTTTACTTTTTTTATGTGTACGATGTCGACGTTTGACACCTTTACCGTCGATGTATCGGCGATGTATCGTTCATCATGTATGTTTCTGAACGATACATCCTTTGCGTCCCTAACTACACCATAGATGGCGTTCTGTGGAAATTTATCGAAAACTGTTCATAGCTTCGGAACCGGAGAAACAAACTCGATGAAACATTGTTTGCGTTGGTCCGAGATTCTTATATATGTCCTATCTATAACCTGCTTAAATATAAATTCAATAGCTTCAGTGGTCCTTGAGTACTAACAGACAGACAAAAAAACATTTTATGTTATATGTATGAGGTGTAGAGGTAAGCGAAAAAGCAACGGATGGACCATTTTTTAAAATTAGGACTTATTAAGCTATCAGTACGCCATTTTAATTTGACACGATTTCTCGAACACTTTTATCATAAAGTGTCGTCACTTCTTCTCACTACACTCGATACTTATATGAAACTTAACAGCTGTCTCAGGGTGGCGGGCGCAGTGTGGTGCCACAATGTAAAGTTCCTCGTGACACAGCATTTGTTATGGGCTGACATTGCACTTACCATCTGAAAGTGTGAACAGAAGTCTCGTCGTTTTCTTCCACATGGAGAAAATATATGTATGTTTAGCGGCACCCTGCGGTATCACCTGCATGAAATAAGCCGACCACGTCACTGCATGGTACGGTATGGTAACTATCTGATCTGAGCACAGTTCGATCTTAGATGTCGGCACCTCTAAAATTATTATTTTAAGTGCTGATTTACCACGTGCTTAGCGGTGAAGGAAAACACCGTGAGGAAACGTGTAATTCTAATAAATAAAAAAATATCGAAGACATGTGAAGTCCGCCAACGGTTGGAGCAGCGTGTCGGACTCTTCTCGGCTCCAGACCCCTATCAGAAATGAGGGGAGGCTTGTGCTCAGCAGTGGGACATTTACAGGCTGTAACTTTACTTTAATTTTATCACAATTTGGCTTTTCCCGGTTGTGTTCGGTTCTTAGTGTGCTGTTAAGGCCGCCGCAAAAAAAAAGAATATCTTCACTAAAAAAATGGGCTATTTGATTCAAAAATATTTTTAAATACATTTACTATTTCCGAGATCTTCGCGTTCAGGCATTACAATTCTACAGCTTTATTACAATACATACATAAAGTCACGCCATTTTCCCATATAAGGTGTAGGCAGGGGCCACACTTGTAGTCCACTTTTTGCCCCCGCGGGAAGCTACTCTGCCGAATTCCTAGTATCAGTGTAAGGTACTGTCTGTCGGAAATATCAACTGCGCAGGAGATATTACAGTGCCAAAAGTTTACGTGCACTCACTCCTTCTAACCTACCCGCGTCCGATGTAACGGTGCGATAAGATCGGTGGTAGGTAAGGATGCAGTGACAGAGACACGAATAATTGCAGCAGACTCGAAAACCAGTAAATGATTTTTGCAAACATGTTTGCCATGGTTGGGATTCTAACACTGGACCCTCGGCAGTCAATTACTCTGACCACAGTGTACCACAGATGCCACGCAGTCGTCAAAAATGTATATAATATCAATACCTCGTATATATACATATAGTCACGTGATTTTCCGTATAAGGGGTAGCTCTCTGCCTCACCCGTAGCCTACTTTTCGCTCCCGCGGGAAACGTTCACGTCATCCACGTCCATGTCACCGCCATATTGGTACGAGTCAAAAAACCTTACTCCCTATTGCTTTCCCGAAAGCAGTATAGTGACAGCATTGCATTATTATGTTATTCTGCGCGAATAAAGGCCGTACATTACTTATGTCGCCTCGTACGTGCCCCATATACTTGATTTTCTGCCAACACTCTTCGCTCAATATCACTGTCGTACTTAACGTCTATCGTAAATTTTGAAGCCAAGTATACAAACTCTTTTACTTGTTCCACTCTTTCTCCTTTCATCAGAACTTTGCAATCCGTCATACTTTCTTCTCTTTCAAAATCCATTACTTTTTTTATCTACATTAATTTTTATTCATTGTGTTAGTAGAGCATCATGCATAATATTAACTATCGTGATATTTATAAATAAAAATTCGATGAAAAACGTAGAAAAACCATTTTACCCGGTGTATCTAATAATTCATTCAATTGTTTTGAAGAATAGGCTCCTCTATTTTCAAGGAGACAATAATTATGCTATTAACATTTCTGGGATAAATAAGAGCTTTTGGAAAAATCAGGAATATACCGCTGTTTCAGAATATTATCTTTATAAGGTTTTATTTTAAAATGACTATTAAATGTAAATTTACACTACAAAGGTATTGTTGCTATAATATAGTAATATGTAAAAAAATACATACACCTATATATATTGCATTTTTTTAACAGTTTATTATGGTTTGACAACCTGGCAACTCAACCTTATACTGTTTGACACACCTTGCTAGTGACTTTAACGATTTGTCTGTTTTTATTGCTTTTTTGTGTTATTTTTGTGATATAAAGTGATTTATTGCAAATAAGCAAAAGTTTAAGTGTATTAGTGTACAAATTTGTTTGTGATTGACGACCCGCTTTGTTAAATAGAAGGTAAAAAGGTGTACAAGTACTTGTCAATATGATATGATGCCAAAGTTAGGTGTACTAATGTTTTGTATAGGACCCTAAACATTTAAATGGTATTGTACGAAAAGTTGTCCACATTTCACTTTGGTCGCATTTAAATACTTTTTTATTTTGTTTGCAACTAGATACATGTTTTAGGTAAAATGTATTAAAGAAAAAAGGAAAAGGAAATCTAATTTCATTATTTAGTTCTGGTTGTAAAATTAAAATAATAGCTAATGCAGGTTTGTTGTGTGCTTTTGCGTGAGTCATACTTTCACTTGAATCGGAACAATTGACTCCACCGTCCACACTCGAAAATCAAAATCACCAAAATTTTCGTGCTGCAGTTTCTCGTAATCAATTTACTTTACATTTAATAACATCACAAAAATGTTGTACAAGTTTGCTTATTGTGCTATTGCTTAGATGTGGTAAACATTTTTTTATCATTTATACTTAGGAATAAGATATATTATTATGTATATAACACCACATTGCATTGTGGTTGAAGATGTAGTGACGAAGATAAAGGAAGATGTACTTAGATGGTTTGGACATATAGAGAGGATGAATGAAAGACAAAACAGATTTATGAGGCTAGTGTTAATGGGAAAGACAGTAAGGGTTGACCTACATATATATCAAAATCAGATCAGGTCACGTTAAAAGCACCCGCAACCGATGAGTGTGTATGAAAACACTAATAAAAGTAGAAAAAGCAAATGTGTGTGTCAGGATTGTAGCAAGTGGAAAGATGTGGTCTCTGTCTACCCCAATCGGAAAGAGGCATGACTGTATCTTGTCCTTAGTTAATATTGCCAGATATATAATTTTTGCCAGATCTTTCTTCCGGAAAGCCAATTCTGTTTATTAAGACATTTACTGGTGGCGAGTCAATAATTTCTTGTGGCAATTTGTCCCTGTGTCAACAATTCTGTTATTGAGTTAGCCTACTTTACTAGTTCCCCACACTAGGCAAATGCCCATCCTGTGGGAAAACTGGTGGTAGGATTCTTATGCGGGAATCCATCTAGGTAGGCTTCACCCCAGGATCAGCATATTCTGCAGTAAAGCAGTAGTGTGCAAACATTATTGCTCCGGTTTGTAGGACACTTTTATCTAGGGTACTCACTGGGCATATCAGACTTAAGAATTGATGTCTCAAGATGATGGGCATAGTGTAGGGTCACTCAAAAATTGTTCTGGGTGACACAGCATTTGTTATGGGCAGATTTTGCACTTACCATCAGGTGAATGTTTTGATAGTCTACCTTATCCAATAAAAAAAAATCCTGTGCTAAGTTACCAATGGTAAGGTTCTTATGAAGGATTCCGCATTCTTCATAAGAATCTTACCATTGGTAAATGTAATTTTAATGTATCATTGTATGCAATAAGAAATTGAATATATTGTAGGTTTTTTTCTTTTTTTCATAAATTGGTCTTACTGTGGAATTGGCCCTCAATGGAACTTAATTCTTGTGTCATAACTGTATTCTATCGTATTTTATCGTTTCTGTGATCAGATATGGCTACAATGACGGACCCGTACGGCACGACGGGCCAGCTCACTCTGAAGTGGGACCCCAAGAATCTGGAAATACGCACCACTTCAGTGGAGCGCACCCTGGAGCCGTTGGTGTTGCAGGTGACAACACTGGTGAACAGCAAGGACAAGACTGCTAAGAAGAAGCGGCGTAAGCATTCTTGTATCTATTAAGCAGAAGTAAAATGCCAACAATATTGTTGTTTCCGTCAGACTGACGCCGATAACGCACTGCGCTACAGGCCTCCTCTCATTTCTGTGAGGGTTTTGGTGCCGTGAAGAGTCCGCCCTGCTGCTCCAATGCGGGTTGGCGGACTTCACATGTCATCAAACATTTTCATTTCTCAGACCTGGTTTCCTCACGACGTTTTTGTTGGTCACTTTCGTACTATGAATGTTAAGGCAAGCACCCGTCCTGGTTACTACGGCTCATAAATATACATACATGCACAGAGTCACGCCTGTTCCCATTGGGGTAGGCAGAGAACACATCTTTCCATTTACTATAATCCAGACACACATCTTTCGCTGCATCTACTTTTAAGAACGTTTTCATATAAGTTAGTCAGTTGCGAGTACTTTTGACGTGGCCTTTCCTTAAAATGATTTCGACCTGATCGTGATACGTTGGCCTATGTCGACCCTTACTGGCTTGCCCATTCACACTCGCCTCATAAATCTGTTTCGTAAATCTTCTTTCATCATCCATCCTCTTTACATGTCCAAACCATCAAAGCATCCCTTTCTCTGTCTTTGTCACTACATCTTCTGCCACCGCAAGATTCCCTTATCACGCTCTTCCTCACTTTGTCCAACAAAGTCACTATAGCTATTCTCAAACCTTCATTTCTACAGCATTAATCTTCATGCTTCTTCTGACGAACCTAACATTCAGTACCATACAGAAGTGTGGGGACCAGTACACGTCTATGTACAGCTAGTTGTGTCTTTTTATACATTCTGGCTACAAATTCCGTTATGCAGGACTCCATATACTTGATTTCCTGCATTGATTGATTGCAGGAATCGTTGTAGGTAGGTACCACCCCAGGGCCAGTTGTTCTGCCGTGAAGCAGTAGTTTACAAACATTACTGTGTTTCGGTTTGAAGGGCACTGTGAGCTAGCGTAATCACTGGGCATATGAGACTTAAGAACTTATGTCTCAGGGTGATGGACACAGTGTGGTGTCACACAGAAATTGTCTGGGTGACACAGCAACTGTTATGGACAGACGATACACTTACCATCAGGTGAACGTTTTGCTCGTTTCATCACTTTATACAATAAAAAAAAATATTATCTGGAACAGCAGCAAGCAGCAGCAAACTGAAATTGTTGTGATAGCCAACATGCGGGTTTCTAATTAGCATGTTGATTACTGCCTCCCAACTTGAGGAAATCTATGTTCTACATCGGACTGTTAAGAATCTGATGATACTTATCTTATCTTTCATTATCCTTTCTACTATTAAATTACTTTATATCCATTATCTACACTGTGTATTTGAATGTTAAGCGTGTATACATTTTTTTTTATTGTACTAAGTGACGAAACGAGCAAAACGTTCACCTGATGGTAAGTGCAACGTCCGCCCACAACAAATGTGGTGTCACCCCGAATATTTGTGTTTGACACCACACTGCGCCCGCCACCCTGAGACATCAGTTGTTAAGTCTCAAATGCCCAGTGATTACGCTAGCTCACAGTGCCTATCAAACCGAAACACAGTAATGTTTGCGCACTACTGCTTCACGGCAGAATAACTGACCCTGGAGTGGTACCTACCTAGACGGATTCCTGCATAGGAATCCTACCACTAGTAATGTTGTTGAGTATATGCTGTAAACTGTCTTTATTCTTCTTTAGTAATAATGTATTTTGATTCAGTCCGAAGAGTATCTGATTGTTAAGCATTTTTGAATTCGGTAGTCCTCGATACAGGCTTTGCCTAGTCAGGAGACCGACAGATAAGTACTGTCTAAAATAGTAACAGTCCTGCGAAATATATTTATGTTTTTTTTTTTTTAAAACGATGCCCCACAGTAGGATTTCTCCTGTGTCGTGGGTACGTTTTACAGACATAAATTCCACATGCACAAACCACCCAGACCCGGAACAACTATCTGCAGGCCATACAAATATTTGTCCCGTGCGGGAATCGACCCGCGACCCGCGGCGCAGAAGCCAAGGACTTAGCCACTGCGCCCAACCGAGCCGACTTCATTTGGTATTTTGTATTTTTTAGTATTAAGATATATTCATTAGTTAAGTTTTATATAAGGTGAACAATAAAGATATATCTATTCATATTGTCAAAAGCAACAACCGGTAAATTTTATAAACTAAAATGTATGCTTTAGAGTTTTTCGCAGAAATCAAAATTTTTTTTTATCTGCAGTTACCACTTTTAATGGCACTAGGCCTACTATTTAGGACACCTATCTTGGAATCTGTCCAGGTGGGTACCAACGCTGTGCCAGCTATTCTGTCGTCAAGAAGCGATGTGCCGTCACCATTGTCTCGGTTGCCACTGTGTATATGAGACAGCGCTGGTCACCCTGAGAAATCAGTTCTTAAGTCTCATATGCCCAGTAATTACACCAGCTGTCAGTGCTCTTCGAACCGAAACACAGTAATAACTGGCACTGTGGTACATCATCATCATTTCAGCCTATAGTCCACTGCCGAACATAGGCCTCCTCCATAGATTGCTACAAAAGCTTGTAGCTCCCATTTTCGGGTGATTTTGCCATAGTTGCCACGCTTGGTAGGCGGGTTGGCAACCGAAGGTTATTTATACAGATGTTCCAGGAAGATGCTGCTGCGCATCTCCTGGTTTTCATTCTTCCTTTTATCGACTTTTACGACGAGTGACTTTTACGGACTCCCACTGGATGAGATGGGGTAGTAGATTCTTTGCAGCCGCTACCGCACGGTCGATAACGCGGTACGTACCTAGACGGATTCCTGCATAGAAACCCTATTATAAATTGCAATTAATTTATATTCCTTTCGCAATACCAGCTGGCAAGTCCAAGCGGGCAAGCGCTCTCGTTGCAACGGTGGAGCGCGCTACGGAGATCTTCATAGAGCGCGGGCAGACCATCGCCTATGAGAACCCTGAGATCACGCAAGAGATGCTGGCCGCCGTCGAGGAAGTTAGAAAAGCTGGTGAGTAGAAGTTAACTGGATTGGAGTGTTTAAAATGTCTCTTAAAGCACTTCAACGCTCATCATCATCATCATTTCAGCCTATCACTAGGCTTTTGAACGCAAGCCTCCACCATAGATATGCTGGACTTTTGACATGTAACAGGAATTTCTTATATTTACGCGAACACTACACATTGAAATGAAACTAATTTTACGGATTTTATCGCGTTTAATTTTACTATTTATAACCCGACGTTACCACCAGCTTGAGGTCCTATAATTAATAAAATTAAATCAAAAACCAAGCATACCACTGCAAGACTTCAAGACACAGTCAGCTCTTTCTGCACAGATCGGACCAAAATAAATAATGATAAAAAGCTGAAGGTACTCCGGGTTAAGTATGACATCAGGACATCTGTCACCTCAGTCCTCCCGTTACCATCGGTGCTGTAAAGCGCCCGAAACGTCGGGTTATAAGTAGTAAAGTAAAACGCGATAAAATCCGTAAAATTACTTTCGTTTAAATGAAATAGGAAACCAGTAGATGAAATTCTGGACACGATAAAAAATACCCGGTCTCGATACGTCAATTTTTCGGGAGTTATAGTGACACCCTTAAAAAAAAATCCGTTAATTTTTTTTAACCTTTTTTTTTTCAAAGTATCAATATTAGATTTTTTTTATATTATGTAATGCGACGAAACGAGCAAAACGTTCACATGATGGTAAGTGCAACGTCCGCCCACAACAAATGCTGTGTCACCCAGAATATTTCTGTGTGACACCACACTGCGCCCGGCACCCTGAGACATCAGCTCTCAAGTCTCAAATGCCCAGTGATTACGCTAGCTCACAGTGCCTTTCAAACCGAGACACAGTAATGTTTGCACACTCCTGCTTCATGGCACAATAACTGGCCCTGGGATGGTACCTACCTAGACGGATTCCTGCATAGGAATCCTATCACCTAGTTATTCTGCCGTTAGACAGTAGTGTGCAAACATTACCGTTTCGCTTTGAATTGAGAGCTACTGTAATCACTGGATCTATGAGACTTAAGAACTGATGTCTCAGGGTGACGGGCGAAGTGTGGTGTCACACAGAAATGTTCTGAGTGACACAGCATTTATTATGGGCAGATGTTACACGTACCATCAGGTGAACTTCTTCCTTTTTCCGTTTCGTCACTTTATCCAATGAAAAACCTCCATAGTAAAGTTCTCTATGAGCGAGTGAGATGGGTAATCTCACTCGCTCATGGAGGTCTTTTCGCGATTGATAGGTCTCCGTCAATCAGATTGATAGGCCAATGTACTTGAAGTTTTACTGGTGGTAGGATTCCTATGCAGAAATCCGTCTAGGTAGGTACCACCCCCGGGCCAGTTATTCTGCCGCGAAGCAGTAGTGTGCAAGCATTACTGTGTTTCGATTTGAAGGGCACTGTGAGCTAGCGTAATCACTGGGCATTTGAGACTCAAGAACTGATGTCTCTGGGTTGACGGGCGCTGTGTGGTGTCACACAGAATTGTTCTGGGTGACGCAGCATTCGTTGCTAGGCGGACGTTGCAGTCACCATCAGGTGAACGTTTGGCTCGTCGTCGCTAAGTTGTGGCCTCGGTCGAAGCGAGTCCAGGCGCACGGTGAAATCGCCAACAGGGGCCGCCATGTCGCTGGCCGCGCGGGAGTTCTCCGAGGAGCCGTGCGCGTCGGCAGTGCGCAGCGCCATGGTGCGCGCGGCGCGGGCGCTGCTGTCGGCCGTCACGCGGCTGCTGATCCTGGCGGACATGGTCGACGTGCACCTGCTGCTGGCCAAGCTGCGCGCGGTGAGTGCGATGCGGTCAATATTACATGCACCACCCTCGGGGGCCAGTTATTCTGCCGCGAGGCAGTAGTGTGCAAACGTTACTGTTTTTCCGGTCCGAAGGGCACTGTGAGCTAGCGTGATCACTGGGCATATGAGACTTAAGAACTGATGTCTCAGGGTGATGGGCACAGTGTGGTGTCACACAGCATTTGTTTTGGGCGGACGTTGCACTTACCATCAGGTGAACTTTTTGCTCGTTCCGACACTTTTATCAAAAAAAAAAACATTTCAGCGTCACTAGTCCACTGCAGAACATACGCCAGCCGTAGTTGCTACGCTTGGTGGGCGCCCCCCCCTCGCCTCCCTTCTGTTATTAGTTCAGACATTTAAGATCATCATCATCTCAGCCTATCACTAGTCCACTGCAGAGTCATGGGCATAGACCTTCCACATAGATTGCCACGAAAGCTAGTAGCTCTCGCTTTGGAGGGACTTTGCCGTAGTTGCCACGCCTGGCAAGCGGGTTGGCAACGGCAATTTATTTATTCACATGTACCGGTAAGATGCCGCCGCCCATCTCCTGGTTTTCATTTACCTTCTGTCGAATTTTGCGACACCTACGCGATGACATGGGGTGGTAGATTCTCTATAGTCGCCACTTTTATAAAAGTGATAGTATGTAGTTAGTTTTGTTTCAATTCTTCCTGTATAATTTGTGATTGCTTCGGATAAATATATCTTTCTTTTTTATATATCTAGATATATAATTACATTACATTATTTAAGTGTTACAATGACATAAAGTCTTAATTTTAAGATAGTACAAATTATTTATCATTTGCATATGCATTCAAAAACTTTAGGAAATGAATGTATGCATATAACAGTCGACCCCCCCCCCCCCCTCCTCAATAAATGTCTTTCAATAACTTATACATAATTACAATATTGACCAAAAAATGATTCCAAATTCTATTAATGGTGGTAATCTTTCACTGGTGATAGGATTCCTATGCAGGAATCCGTCTAGGTAGGTACCACCCCAGGGCCAGTTATTCTGCCGTGAAGCAGTAGTGTGCAAACATTACTGTGTTTCAGTTCTACCCGTGAAGCAGTAGTGTGCAAACATTACTGCGTTTCGGTCTGAACGGCACTGTGAGCTAGCGTAATCACAGGGTATATGAGACTTAAGAACTTATGTCTCAGGGTGATGGGCGCAGTGTGGTGTCACACAGAAATGTTCTGGGTGACAAAGCATGGTGAGAGTTTTTCTGGTTTCGTCACTAACTAACCTTGAAAAAAAAACTTTTTGGTCCTGTCAGGTGGAAACCGACTTGGACAAGTTGAAATCCGCATCGTCCCAATCGGAGCTGGTGGAGTCAGCTCGCCAGTTCGGAAGGTCCGCCAACGAGCTGGCCGCCCAGGCCGCCCGCAGACAGAAGGAGCTGAAGGAGCCGCGGATGAAGGACGAGCTGGCGGCCGCCCGGGCTGTGCTGAAGAAGCATTCGACCATGCTGTTAACTGCTTCCAAGGTACGTCTGATGATCAGCTCTGCGCTCAGGGCCTGTCCTTAAAATCCATACTTATATTATAAAGTAATTCTCTCAGTCCGTCTGTCTGTTTAAGAGATAACATCTTTTCACGGCTCAACCACCGAACCGATCTTGACTAAATTTGGCACAGAGATAACTTGCATCCTTAAGATGGACATAGGATCATCATCATCATTTCGTTCCATCACTAGTCCACAGCTGAACATAGGATTATCCCATAAATTTGGCTTTGGCAGGCGGGCTGGCAACCGCGGGTTTTTTTTTCAGATGTTCTAGGATCTCCCTAGGATGCAAGTTATCTCTGTGCCAAATTTAGTCAAGATCGGTTCGGTGCTGCCTATCTTCTGGTTTTAATTCTCCCTCTGTCCACTTCTACGACACCCGCGGTAGGATTCCTGCTGCTTCACGGCAGAATAACTGGTCCTGCGGTGATGGCCAGTTACTCTGCCGTTAGGCAGTAGTGTGTAAACATTACTGTTTCGGTCTGAAGGGCACTGTGAGCTAGCGTAATCACTGGGCATATGAGACTTAAGAACTTATGTCTCAGGGTGATCGGCGCAGTGTGGTGTCACACAGAAGTATTCTGGGTGACACAGCAGTTGTTGTGGGCAGACGTTGCACTAACCATCTGGTGAACGTTTTGCTCGTTGCGTCACTTTTATCAAATAAAAAAAAAGACACGATATACAAAAAATCGACAAAAAAAATACAACCATAATGTGCAAAGCTATACTGTTCCTGGGAACGCAATGAAAAAACGCAAAGACGCAAATGGTAAATGAAACTGTGGCGACGTGAGGGGCTCTCATTTTCATCTCATTTTGCCCAGTTGTGGAACTACTTGAGGCTTCCGCTGTAATATGCTGTAATATGCCGCATAAAATGTAATTTTGCCAGGTGTACGTTCGTCACCCCGAGCTGGCCGCGGCGAAGGCCAACCGCGACTTCGTGCTGCGCGCCGTCTGCTCCGCCGTCGACACCATCGCCGCCGTCGCGCAGGGCCGCCCGCTGCCCGCCGCCGGTACGCACGCACACGCACGCACACACGCACGCACGCACACACGCACGCACGCACACGCAAACACGCACGCAGACACCATCGCCGCCGTCGCGCAGGGCCGCCCGCTGCCCGCCGCCGGTACGCACGCACACGCACGCACACACGCACGCACGCACACACGCACGCACGCACACGCAAACACGCACGCAGACACCATCGCCGCCGTCGCGCAGGGCCGCCCGCTGCCCGCCGCCGGTACGCACGCACACGCACGCACACACGCACGCACGCACACACGCACGCACGCACACGCAAACACGCACGCAGACACCATCGCCGCCGTCGCGCAGGGCCGCCCGCTGCCCGCCGCCGGTACGCACGCACACGCACGCACGACATTTATTCTGGGGCGGGTCCACTGTTATATGCATACGTAAACAAACGCACACATGCACACACTCATTAACACAAGTAACGCATACAAACACACACGCACACACACACGCACACACACACGCACACACACACGCACACACACACACATATTCTGGTAAACATACGCAACACCATGCACAACCTCCAACACGCACCAAAACTTACATACACCCATACGGTACCATCACACACAAACCCATACCCACATGCACTCACACGCACTCATGCGAACGCACACTAACATATGAACCAACATTCCACCACCGAATGCAATTAATGTAGGTCGCAATTGTTGCAGGCAACAATCGACCTCCGATCGAAGGACCCGGCGAGCTGGCGCAGGCGCTCGATGACTTTGATGTGAGTTTCCTGTCTCAATTTGTACTTGTTTTGATGAACTGGTGGTGCAGTGGTCACGCCACCTCTATGGTGACCATCAAGTACACAGTCCGCCTGATGGGGAATGGGCACGGTGGCGTAGACTATTTAATAGGTACACCTTTGAGGACAAATGCCTCGTTGTCAGTAATTCTGATATCATAGTGGTGATTGGATTCCTGGTCTAGGTAGGTACCACCGCTGTCCGAAGGAAACCTGCATGTCTGAGGAATAATAACTATTTCGCGAACATGTGAAGTCCGCCAACGCGCACTGGAGCAGCGTGGCGGACTCTTCCCGGCTCCAGAAGTCTCTCAGAACTGGTGGTAGGATTTCTATGACAGGAATCCATCCAGGTAGGTACCACCGCAGTGCCAGTTATTCTGCCGTGAAGCGGTAGTGCGCAAACATTACTGTGTTTCGCTCTAAAGGGCGGCACTGAGAGCTAGCGTAATCACTGGGCGTATGGGACTTAAGAACTGATGTGTCTGGGCGACGGGCGCAGTGTGGTGTTACATAATAATTACACATGCCGGCAGACCAAATATAGTCATACTATTGATTTTTTATAGGAGAAAGAGATGAGTCGAACAAAGTGCCGTGTCTCCCAAAACATTACTGTGTGAAATCACACTGCGTCCGTCACCCAGAGAGACCTCAGATCTTATCTAGTACACCCAATAATTACACTAGCTCTTCGTGCCCATCAGGCCGAAACAGTAATGTTTCCACACTACCTCATCACGGCTGAAAAGGCGCAGTGTGGTGTCATCAGGTGAACGTTTTGCTCGTTCCGTCACTTCATTCAATGAAATAAAATACCTAATCTTCTCTTCTCTTCTCTTCTAGGAGCGTATGGTGATGGAGCCGCTCGCGTACTCCGAGCTCCGCACTCGGCCGTCTCTCGAGGAGAGGCTGGAGTCCATCATCTCGGGCGCAGCTCTCATGGCTGACAGTTCTTGCACGAGGTATGTTGGCGTGGGTCCAGAGTTGGAATCCCAGCCAAGCTAAAATAGTTGCTATATTAAAGTTAGTCGTTTAGGTTACACAATACATTAGAAACTTCGCTATTCGTTAAGGGGAGGACATGACGTTCTAGAAACTTCTCTAATCTATAAATGCGGAGATACAATACTCTAGTTAAACTTAGGTATTCGTCAAGGGGAGGATGTTACGTTCTAGAAACTATCAATGAAAGGGGATGTACACTAGAATCACTTAGGTATTCGTTAAGGGCAGGATGTTACGTTCTAGAAACTATCAATGAAAGGGGATGTACACTAGAATCACTTAGGTATTCGTTAAGGGCAGGATGTTACGTTCTAGAAACTATCAATGAAAGGGGATGTACACTAGAATCACTTAGGTATTCGTTAAGGGCAGGATGTAACGTTCTAGAAACTATCAATGAAAGGGGATGTACACTAGAATCACTTGGGTATTCGTTAAGGGCAGGATGTAACGTTCTAGAAACAATCAATGAAAGGGGATGTACACTAGAATCACTTAGGTATTCGTTAAGGGGAGGATGTAACGTTCTAGAAACTATCAATTAAAGGGGATGTACACTAGAATCACTTAGGTATTCGTTAAGGGGAGGATGTTACGTTCTAGAAACTATCAATTAAAGGGTATGTACACTAGAATCACTTGGGTATTCGTTAAGGGCAGGATGTAACGTTCTAGAAACAATCAATGAAAGGGGATGTACACTAGAATCACTTAGGTATTCGTTAAGGGGAGGATGTTACGTTCTAGAAACTATCAATGAAAGGGGATGTACACTAGAATCACTTAGGTATTCGTTAAGGGGAGGATGTAATGTTCTAGAAACTATCAATTAAAGGGTATGTACACTACAATCACTTAGGTATTCGTTAAGGGGAGGATGTAACGTTCTAGAAACTATCAATTAAAGGGGATGTACACTAGAATCACTTAGGTATTCGTTAAGGGGAGGATGTTACGTTCTAGAAACTATCAATTAAAGGGTATGTACACTACAATCACTTAGGTATTCGTTAAGGGGAGGATGTAACGTTCTAGAAACTATCAATTAAAGGGTATGTACACTACAATCACTTAGGTATTCGTTAAGGGGAGGATGTAACGTTCTAGAAACTATCAATTAAAGGGGATGTACACTAGAATCACTTAGGTATTGAGGTTCGTTATGGCCAGACGTTGCGCTTACCTACACGCGAACGTTTGCTCGCCTCGTCACTGCGTCCGATAAAAATAAATTGTCTTAAGTTTTCACCACCACCACCACCACTACAACCACCGTCACTATTACCGAAAATCACTTTCACCACCACCAAGAACACTAGCACAAGCATCATACCACGTCTATCACCGACGCCACCAGCACTAGCCGTGCAGTAACGCGTGTGTTCCCCGGCAGGGACGAGCGTCGCGAGCGCATCGTGTCGGAGTGCAACGCGGTGCGCCAGGCGCTGCAGGAGCTGCTGCACGAGTACATGACCAACGTGAGCTGCAGCCCTCTCGCTCTCGCATCACGCTCGCAACCCAACCAACCGTCCCTTTCTTGCTTCATCAACACCATCATCATTTCAGCCTATCACTAGTCCACTGCTGAACGTAGGCCTCCCCCATAGGATTGTTACAAAAGTTTGTAGCTCTCGTTTTGGGGCGAATTTTACCACAGTTGCCACGCTTCGTAGGCGACCGCAGTTTATTTATCCTGACGTTCCAGGAAGATGCTGCTGCCCTGCTCCTGGTTTTCGTTCGCCCTTTGTCGACTTTTACGCCACCCACGGGATGAGATGGTGTGGTAGATTCTCTTAAGCCGCTACTTTTCTTTCGGCAAGCAGAAATTGATTTCCCGTTCACTGCACCATTAACATTGAAAAATGGAATTTTGAGTGTCAAAAAACCGATAGGTGTCCGGCAGAGTGGGATAGCACCTATCTCTTTCCTACCGAGGTGTCATAAGAGGAGACTAACGTATTGCACGTACAGCCTTAAGTGCAGAATAACGCCACAATATGCAATGTCAATATACTGCTCGTGGGAACGCAATGGGGACAGTGAGAATTTCTTGACTCTCAGTTTTAAGTGCTGAATTACCACGTGCTCGGCGGTGAAGGAAAACATCGTGAGGAAACTTGTATGTCGGAGAAATAAAAAATATTTCGAAGACACGTGCAGTCCGCCAACCCGCGTTGGAGCAGCGTGGCGAATTCTTCCCAACTCCAAAACCCTCTCAGAAATGAGAGGAGGCCTGTGCTCAGCAGTGGGACATTTATAGGCTAAAACTTCTATTCTCATTCATCTTCATAATTTTGCGCCCGACTCCTCGTATGGAAGCAAAAACCTCGCGAAGCGTCCGCCTGCAGCGCGCGGCACTCGCGATCCTACTGTTTTGACACCATTTGAGATTCCGCGTCCGTGAGCGATGTCCGTGTGTGCGTTGCTGGAGCGCACATTATATGAAGTTTACTTCACTACCGTCTCTTTTATGTGTATAGTGTTTGAGGGTTCTGTTGGACTGTCGCTTGCAGGCCGGCAAGCCGGAGCAGTCGGAGGGGCTGGAGCGCGCCATCGAGCACATGTGCCGCAAGACGCGCGACCTGCGCCGCCAGCTGCGCAAGGCCGTCGTGGACCACGTGTCTGACAGGTAGCTGGGCAGCTGTGCCGTGCTGCAGGTGTGCCGTGCTGCAGGTGTACCGTGCTGCAGCTGCTCTAAGCTGCAGATGTGCCGCGAAGCAGCTGTGCCGTGCTGCAGGTGTGCCGTGCTGCAGGTGTACCGTGCTGCAGCTGCTCTAAGCTGCAGATGTGCCGCGAAGCAGCTGTGCCGTGCTGCAGGTGTGCCGTGCTGCAGGTGTACCGTGCTGCAGCTGCTCTAAGCTGCAGATGTGCCGCGAAGCAGCTGTGCCGTGCTGCAGGTGTATTGTGCTGCGGCTCTGCTATGCTGCAGGTGTGCCATGCTGCAGCTGCTCTAAGCTGCAGATGTGCCGTGAAGCAGCTGTGCCGTGCTGCAGGTGTATTGTGCTGCAGCTCTGCTGTGCTGCAGGTGTGCCGTGAAGCAGCTGTGCCGTGCTGCAGCTCTGCTGTGCTGCAGATGTGCCATGCTGCAGCTGCTCTAAGCTGCAGGTGTGCCGTGAAGCAGCTGTGCCGTGCTGCAGCTCTGCCGTGCTGCAGGTGTGCCGTGCTGCAGCTGCTCCAAGCTGCAGATGTGCCGCGAAGCAGCTGTGCCGTGCTGCAGGTGTATTGTGCTGCGGCTCTGCTATGCTGCAGGTGTGCCATGCTGCAGCTGCTCTAAGCTGCAGATGTGCCGTGAAGCAGCTGTGCCGTGCTGCAGGTGTATTGTGCTGCAGCTCTGCTGTGCTGCAGGTGTGCCATGCTGCAGCTGCTCTAAGCTGCAGATGTGCCGTGAAGCAGCTGTGCCGTGCTGCAGCTCTGCTGTGCTGCAGATGTGCCATGCTGCAGCTGCTCTAAGCTGCAGGTGTGCCGTGAAGCAGCTGTGCCGTGCTGCAGCTCTGCCGTGCTGCAGGTGTGCCGTGCTGCAGCTGCTCCAAGCTGCAGATGTGCCGTGAAACAGCTGTGCCGTGCTGGAGGTGTATTGTGCTGCAGCTCTGCTGTGCAGGTGTGCCGTGCTATAAGTTCCGCTCTGCATATGCATCGCTCTACACGTGTACCGTGTTGCAGCTGTACCGTGCTGCAGGTGTCCCAAGGTTCAGCAGTCCTGCTCTCCACGTATATTGTGCTGCGGGTGCACCGTGTCGCAGGTGTACCGTGCTGCACTTGTGAAGCGCTGCAGTTGTATAGTGCTACAACTATTCTGGGGTGTACTGAGCTTCTGATTTGTAGAGGCTACTAGAGATGCTGCTATTTCTAATCAAGCTTGCTGGGTAGAAGTTGTTGAACTGCTGGACCTGCCATGGTCAACAGTACCCTTAGAATTAAAAGCACTACACATTACGTACCAACCCAATTGGCATTCAGTAGCACCATCATGTTGTCTACTGCTCTCGTCACCATGGCACACCAGTTCTCAAGTCCCGTGACTGGCATTGCACTGGCACCCGATCTCCGCGGGTGTGCAGTATAAGAATTCTTCCACCACTAAAATAAATCTAAATATGTGATCAGTGGGGTATACAAACGTTCATTATACAATTTCCTTTTAGTTTCCTGGAAACCAACGTACCACTTCTAGTGCTGATGGAGGCAGCTCGCAACGGCAACGAGAAAGAAGTCGAGGAGTACGCCGTTGTGTTCACCGAACACGCTAACAAACTTGTTGAGGTATGTGCTCAAATTTCGTTTCTTTAAAAAAAATATTTTCAATACATTGGTCCTTCGAGCCGGACTGTCTAATAACTTATGTTTATAAGTATATCGCTTGTAAAGCTTGATTACATTTCTTAAGTATTGTTGTTAATGATTTTGGAATGGTCTAACGGAACCAATGAAACATTCCACGTGCAGTGTAATCCTTAGGTAAATATTTATGGTACTAATTAACGCGTGCGAAAATTTCGCACATATCGTGATCATGAACAGCCATGCACCTGCTTTAAAGAATGTAAACAACTCCAACCGACAGACGTCGTGCATGTTAGTTGAACAGATTGTCAACAGATGGCGCATTCTACAATTAAATTCTTAATTTCAATTTTTTTCAACGAAAAAATTAAGTAATATAATAAGGAAGTTAATAATTTTGTTAACGCGTGGTGGCGGCTTAAGAGAATCTACCAGTCCATAACATGCCGTGGGTGTTGTTAGAGTCGACAGAGGGAAAAATTGATCTGAATTAATAAACTGCGGTTGCCAAAACCAAGCGTGGCAACTATGGCAAAATCTCACCCAAAACGAGAGCCACAATCTTCAACAAAACCTATAAAAAAAAGTAAACCAACAGCCTATTAATGTCCCACTGCTGGGCACAGGCCTCCTGTTATTTTCCAGAGGGTTTTGGAGCTAGGATGAATCCGTCACGCTGCTCCAATGCGGGTTGGTGGATTTCACATATCGTCGAAATATTTTATATTTCTCAGACATGCAAGTTTCCTCACGATGTTTTCTTTCACCGCCGATCGCGTGGTTAATCAGCACTTAAAATTGCAATTAACAATTTTAGTGGTGCCGGCACCGGGCAATCGAACCTCACTCGCGTACTATGAACTTTAAAGCAAGCGCCTAGCCCCTGAGGCCCCTATGGCAAAAACAAAATCAAAATCTAACACACCTATGTTCAGTAGCGGACTAGTGATAAGCTGAAATGATGATGATAAAGAACACCTTTCAGAAATATATTAAATAGATTTTTGTTAAACATCTGGTGGTAGGATTCCTATACCGGAATCCCGTCTAGGTAGGTTTCGGTCTGATGGGCACCGAGAGCTAGCGTAATCACAGGGCATATGACGCTAAAGAACTGACGTCTCTGGGTGACGGGCGCAGTGTGGTTTCACACAGATGTGTTCTGAGTGACACTGCATTTGCTTTGCGCAGACCTTCGGGTGAACGTTATATTTCTGTGTGACACCACACTGCGCCCGACACCCTGTGACATCAGTTCTTAAGTTTCAAATGCCCAGTGATTACGCTAGCTCACAGTGCCCTTCAAACCGAAACACAGTAATGCTTGCACACTACTGCTTCACGGCAGAATAACTGGCCCTGGGGTGGTACCTACCTAGACGGATCCCTGCATAGGAATCCTACCACCAGTAAAAGTTTCGTCACTTTGTTCTATAAAAACAAAATCTAACGAAGGGAGAGGCGTTGCTGTCATTTCGGTTTTGATTTTCAACGGACTCCATCACGCTCACAATCATCACTGGCCTTGTAACATCTATAAAGGATGACTAAAACAGCGTCATGAGTTAAAACGGCACTTGCGCTCGTGGCCTAACAAGCCTATGCGAGATCCACAGCAACGACCGCACCCTTGGCGAACGTGTCTGTCGGCGAAGCCAGTTGGTTGTGCTGAGTTGGCAGCTCTATCATGTCTGCTTGTACGTTCTTGAGCCGGCACCTCAAACCGAGCATTGTGATGAGCTATGAGGCCGTCTGCAGTAATCTTTCTCCACTGGTTACGATCTTTTGCAAGATCTTCCCAGTGGGAGGAGCCAATGTCAAAGGAGGGAGGAGCCAATGTCAAAGGGGGACACGTCGCGCTTAACGCTATCCTTAAACCTTAATACGGGATGTATTGATAAGTCTGTTTGTCGGTCAGGTCGCGAACCTGGTCTGCTCGATGTCGAACAACGAAGACGGCGTGAAGATGGTCCGCCACGCCGCCGCGCAGATCGAGGCGCTGTGCCCTCAGGTGAGTTGTGAAACTTGCGTGCTTGTGTTAATGAGATTAGCTTAAATAAATAATAGTTTGAAAAAACTAAAAAATACGCTTTATATAGAAAACCAAACTAAAATATAGAAAATAAATTTTAATAATATTGAATTAAGAATAGTGTAAAAATTCTAATAAATATAAATGAATAATAGTGTAACTAAGAAAAAAATGTTTTATTTAAAAAAAATGCGTGGGGTGCTTTTTAAGATATCATCGAAATGATAATCCTTCTTCTCATATCTGTCAATGAAATATTTATAACTATTCACACCATGCACCCCACGCTTTTTTTTTAAATAAAACATTTATTATTTACACTATTATCCAATTATATTTATTAATTTTTTTTACACTATTCTTAATTCAAATTTATTAAAATTTATTTTCTATTTTTTAGTTTGGTTTTCTATACAAAGCGTATTTTTTAGTTTTTTCAAACTATTATTTATTTTTTAGTTTGGTTTATCTATAAAGCGTGTTTTTTTTAAACTATTATTTATTATGTTACATACTAATTTAAGACGATGGCCTCTATAACAGGTAATATATTAGCGCCATCTATTGAGTAATTTAGTAGAATCTTCTATAAAAGCGTGTTTTTTTAGTTTTTTTTAACTATTTTTTTTTGTATTGTCATCGGTCATTGACAGGTGTGCAAAATTTGAATTAAATCGCATCGTTCAAAGTAGGAGAAAATCGAGCCCTAAGGAGTCGGTTACAAACATACAAATATATAAACATACAAGTGAAGCTAATATAAAGCGTATACAAAGAAGTAAGGTAACAGCGCGTGGTGGACGGTAATGAAACCGCATATACAATTAAAGTTTTTTACAGCACACAAGAGCAGAGAGATACACGAATCAAGAAAGGAATCCTATGCAGGAATCCGTTTAGGCAGGTACCACCGCAGGGCCAGTTATTCTGTCGTGAAGCAGCAGTGCGCAAGCATTACTGTGTTTCGGTTTGAAGGGCACTGAGAGCTAGCGTAATCACTGGGCATATGAGACTTAAGAACTGATGTCTCAGGGTGACGGGCGCGGTGTGATGTCTGTTACACTGTTCTGGGTGACGTAGCATTTGTTATGGTCAGACGTTGCACTAACCATTAGGTGAACGTTTTGCTCTTTACGTCATTTTTATCAAATAAAAAAAAATGTTGACTCTACTGATGACGACATTGACTCATCTGGATACGTGTGTGTATGTGTTTTTGCATCCATAAATATATATATATATATATATATATATATATATATATATACATTACATACATTTTTTTCGTTTTTTACTATATAGTGTTTAGGTTAAGATGCTACAGTTTGTACTTTTAATGCCGCCGTGTGGTAGCGGCTGAAGAGAATCTTCCACCCCCATCTCAACCCGTGGGTGTCGTAAAAGTCGACAGAGGGAAAATTGAAACCGGAAAATGGGCATCCTCCTGGAACATCTGAATAAATAAACTGCGCTTGTCGAAAATGAGAGTGACAACTTTTTGGCAATCCGTGGAGGAGGCCCATGTTCAGCTGTGGACTAGTGACAGGCTTAAATGATGATTGTTAGTAATTTTAGCGGCCACGAATAAAGAAATGTTCTGTGTTAAAAAAAAACCAACCTTCGTGGCAATCTACGGGGGAGGCGTATGGAGTGGTGATGGGCGGAAATGATGATGCAACGAAACGGTACCGAGCGTGTGCGTCGCGGTGCAGGTGATCAACGCGGCGCGCGTGCTGGCGGCGCGCTCGCGCTCGCGCGTGGCGCAGGACAACGGGGCCGCCTTCGCCGCCGCCTGGGGCGCCGCCGTGCGCCTGCTCACGCTCGCCGTCGACGACGTCACCACCATCGACGACTTCCTCGCCGTCAGCGGTACGCACGCGCACTCGCACGCAATCGCACGCACTCACATGCAAGCACCCATTTCCACAAGCACACGCACACACTCGCACAAGCTCACGCACGCACTTACTCGCACAAGCTCACGCACGCACTTACTCGCACAAGCTCACGCACGCACTTACTCGCACAAGCTCACGCACGCACTTACTCGCACAAGCTCACGCACGCACACACTAGCACAAGCTCACGCACGCACTTACTCGCACAAGCTCACGCACGCACACACTAGCACAAGCTCACCCACACACACGCACACGCAAACGAACACTCAAACACCCACTCCCACAAGCACACGCACGCATACGCACGCACACTCGCACAAGCACAAGCACACGAACACACACACACACACACACACACACACACACACACACACACACACACACACACACACACACACACACACACACACACACTATTTGCATTTAATAAATAATAATGCCTATCTTAAATAATAATGATTTAATACAATGATGGTGTATGCGACGACCAAAAGGTAGTCATCTCGGCATAAAGCTACAGTTAAGGTAGCGCTGAGTTTCAGCTGACGCCTGCGAGCGTGAGTCGCGGACAGTCTGGATGCTTAGTAGAAATTTTAAATAATGGTTCACTAGTGTTCGTAAAATGACGCATTCGTGCTTGCCGTGGTAGTTCGATTCCCGGTGCCGGCACCACTAAAATTATTAATTGCAATTTTAAGTGCCGATTTACCACGCGCTCGGCGGTGATGGAAAACATCGTGAGGAAACCTGCATTTCTGAGACATATAAAATATTTCGAAGACACGTGCAGTCCGCCAACCCGCATTGGAGTAGCGTGGCAGGATTCTTCCTAGCTCCAAAACCGTCTCAGAAGTGAGAGGAGGCCTGTGCTCAGCAGTGGGACATTTATAGGCTGAAACTTTACTTTACTTTTTTACCCAATACTGTCACTATACTGCTAGTGGTAATTTCTTGACTCGTCCGAAAATGGCGGCGACATGGTTCACCACACCTCGCATCTCGTTTCCCGCAGGGGTTGAAACGTGGGCTGCGTGTGTGGCCTGTCCGACCCTTATATGGGAAAAAGGCGTGACTGTATGTGCGTTTTGCACAGTGCGACACGTGCTTTTTGCAAAGCGCGACACATGCTTTTTGTAAAGCGCGACACGTGCAATTTGTAAAGCGCGACACGTGCTATTTTGAGAACAGATTTGTTCAATGACTATACTTTTTGTCCTTATCCAGAAAACCACATCCTGGAGGACGTGAACAAGTGTGTGGTCGCGCTGCAGGAGGGCGACCCGGACTCGCTGGAGAGGACCGCCGGCGCCATACGGGGCAGAGCCGCCCGGTGAGAGACCTGCTTTTGTATTCATGCGCAGTGTGTAACACAGAACATTTCTGTGTTACACACTGCGCCCCCTCACCCTGAGACATCGGTTCTTACGTTGCAACAAGTTCACACTAGTTGACGACGCCGTGGCCTACTGGTCGCAGAACCTAAAAAGAAAAATTGTCTTCGGCGCTGGTTGTGCCGTGATTGTCCCTGTGCCCCTGACACTGCATCTTAGCCTACCTCTGATCTTTTCGCTTGAGCGTTACATCGGTTGTACGTAGATTAAGACAAGTGAGAGCGTGTGTTTGAGGATAGACTTTTCATCATCATCATCATTTCAGCGCACAAGAAGTCCACTGCTGAACATAGGCCTCCCCCATAGATTGCCACAAAAGTGGGTCGCTCTCAATTTGGGGGGATTTTGCTATAGTTGCCACGCTTTGCAATTGATACCTTCCGACGCGGTCAAGAAGCAGCCAAGAGGACTTCTTGTTTGTCAATACGTAGAAGCTTTTACTGGTACGTACGTACGTATCTAGAAAGGCACGGCTGGCTATATGGTAGTTAATGCTGGGTCTGGCAGAAGAAGCATGAAAGTAAGACTAACGCTGCGGAAATGAGAAGTTTGAGAAGTATAGCTGGAGTAACACTGATTGACAAAGTGAGAAACAGCGTGATAAGGGAACGTTGCGGTGTGGTTGAATATGTAGTGACAAAGATAGAGAAAGGGATGCTTAGATGGTTTGGACACTGTAGAGAGGATGGATGAAAGAAGATTGACGAAACAGATTTATGAGGCGAGCGTGAATGGGCAAGCCGGTAAGGGTCGACGTAGGCGAACGTATTACGATCAGATCGAAATCGTTTTAAGGAAAGGCCACGTCAAAAGTACCCGCAACCGACGAGCTTGTATGAAAACACTGATGAAAGTAGAGGAAGCAAGCCTAACACCCAATAATAGGCGTGCAACAACATTCTATGTGTCTATTATTTAATAAAACAACAAATAATTAAAAACAAACCCAAAGAAATAAGTATTAGTATGGTGTCAGCATTTTCTCTTTCTGTCCAGGGTTTGCTCGGTGGTAACGCAAGAGATGGACAACTACGAACCCTGCATCTACACCAAGCGGGTCCTGGAAGCTGTGACGGTGCTCAGAGATCAAGGTAAGTGGATCATTTACAGACACGAGAAGAGAAGATAATCTATCTACATTTCTTTAACGGTGTTTCTTTGTCGGTATGTACTATCTCCTCTAATACTGTATCAAAATTAATTTTTGATACGCCATTTTGTATATTGTTTTGACCTCTAACGACGGTAAATAGTAGTAGTGACTAGAAATTAATATTTGCGTTGATAAAATGAATTTATTTATTTGTTAAAAGCACCATCTGTTGACAATCTTTTCAACTAACATGCACGACAACTGAATGTAAACAAATCCAATTTTCTTTTATTTTATTTTTAAAAACGAAGCCCCACACTAGGATTTTCTCCTGAATCGTGGGTGCGTTTTACAAACATACATTTCACATGCACAACACAACCAGACCCGAAAAGCAACAATTTATCTTTTAGCACAAATGTTACCTCCGGCTGGGAATCGAACCCAGGACCGGTGGTGCAGAAGTCAGGTACGCTAACCACTACGCCACGCGGTCGACAATTGGATTTGTTTACATTCACTGGTGGTAGGATTCCTATGCAGGAATCCGTCTAGGTAGGTACCACACTAGGGCCAGTTATTCTGCCGTGAAACTGTAGCGTGCAAGCTTTACTGTGTTTCGGTTTGAAGGGCACTGTGAGCTAGTGTAATTACTGGGCATTTGTGATTTAAGAACTGATGTCTCAGGGTGACGGGCGCAGTGTGATGTCACACAGAAATATTCTGGGTGACACAGCATTTGTTGTAGGCGGACGTTGCACTTACCATCAGGTGAACGTTTTGCTCGTTTCGTCACTTTATACGATAAAAAAAACTTTCTTTAGAGAAGATAGGTTTAGGTTGGCCAAATCTAGAAAATCTTCTCTTAGTAGATCCATAAAAATTTATACCAAAATTCCTAAAAGTGTGACTCACAAAACTGACAAAGTTGAACAAACTTGTCAAGAAGACAACATTAGGAAAAGCGTATTATAAAATAGATCATTACACAGAGGATAGAGACGTGTGGAAGTAATTCTTACTCTGCACTTGCAAACCCCCTGGCTACTAAATATATGATGTAATTTTTATGTAACTTATAAATGACATTATGTAATATGACATTGAGAAAAGACACAATGCGCCCGTCACCCTGAGACATCAGTTCTTAAGTCTCATATGCCCAGTGATTACGCCAGCGCACAGTGCCCTTCAGACCGAAACACAGTAATGTTTGCACACTACTGCTTCACGGCAGAATAACTGGCCCTGGGGTGGTACCTACCAAGACGGATTCCTGTTTAGGAATCCTACCACCAATTTCAACAAATAACACGAGTGACTTATGGTAAATAAAGTATGAAATAAATGCTTTGGTTTGGATTCGATCAATATACTCGTATTTTCGAAATACATCGTCAATTACTGTTTCTGATCTTTTTGTCGAGCTGATGAGGGCAAAATCTACGAAGAAATCGAAGATTTGTACAAATTCGAAAATCTAAATATAATAGGAAACACTGTATACTGTATTCTATCTCATTCTCTCGCAGGCTAAATCCTGTTGATGTATATGTTTTGTTTGTCTTATTTTAGTGTCGTTTTTTCGTTTCATCGTGTTTCAAATCACAACGATTCTAAAGAAGTTTTCACTTCAAAAACATTTCCAAGTCATGTGAAGTCCGCCAAGTTGCAATGGAGCAGCGTGGCGGACTTTTGACTGTGAAACCCTCTCAGAAATGAGAGGAGGAGGCCTGTGCTCAGCAGTGCGACATTTATAGGCTGTAACAATATATCTGGATATGTTACTTGACGCGTGAAAAACTTTGCGCCTGTTTCCATAAATAAATATTCTAATAGGTTTTTCGCAGGGTTCTATCGTAGGTCCGTATATATTTTGTATGGATAATCTTGTCTGATGAGTGTATTGCGAATAATTTACGGATGGCATTATTAAATTTATATTTCCACGCAGACAAATTCATAATCATCATCATTTCAGCCATTCACCAGTCCACATAAGAGAACGTTGCGGTGTGGTAGAAGATGTAGTGACAAAGATAGAGAAAGGGATGCTTAGATGGTTTGGACACGTAGAGAGGATGGATGAAAGATGATTGACGAAACAGATTTATGAGGCGAGTGTGAATGGGCAAGCCGGTAAGGGTCGACGTTGGCGAACGTATTACGATCAGATCGAAATCGTTTTAAGGAAAGGCCACGTTAAAGTACCCGCAACCGACGAGCTTGTATGAAAACACTAATGAAAGTAGAGGAAGCTAAAGATGTGTGTCAGGATCGTAGCAAGTGGAAAGATGTGGTCTATGCCTACCCCTATGGGAAAGAGGCGTGACTCTATGTATGTATATATGTACCAGTTCACTACTACCAGTCCACTACTGAGCTTCCTATTCTGGAATCCGTCTTGGTAGGTACCATCCCAGGACCAGTTATTCTGCCGTGAGACAGTAGTGTGCATACATACTGTGTTTCGGTTTGAAGGGCACTGAGAGCTAGCGTAATCACTGGGCATATGACACTTATGAACTGATGTCTCAGGGTGACGGGCGCAGTGTGGTGTCACACAGTAATTTTCTGGGTGACACGGCATTTGTTATGGGCAGACTTTACACTTTCCATCGGGTGAACGTAAACAAAAAAAAACACAGGCCTCCCACATACTTTGCGCAAAAGTTTGCAGCTCTCATTTCGCTTGGCAGGCGGGTTGGCAACCGCCGTTTATTTATTCAGATGTTCCAGGAAGACGCTGTTGCCCGTATCCTGGTTTTAATTTCCCCCCCTGTCGACTGTTACGATACACGCAGGATGAGACGGGGCGGTGGATCTTCTTAAGCCACCACACGGCACGGCAGAAAAAATTGTGTGAAGGGGTTGGATGATAAATATAAAACACGAACAAAGAAATAACTTTGTGTATTAAGTATTTCCTATCACAGTAGTCTTTATGCAAAAACTTGAGTATTCTTAAAGATATAACGCGATGAAAATGGCTAGCGATCACATCCACTGTTAATGTAAACAACGAAAATGAAGTTATACAGTTACAACAAGCATCGTTTGAGAGGTTGGACATCAACGGGTCAAAGGATCCTGTTATCAGTTCTAATATTCTCGATTTTTTTATAGGTCTAAGCGGGTTATTTACGCAGCCATTTTTAAACGGTTATTTCGATTCTTAGTTCTTTTCCGGTGCTGGTGGGTGAGTCCTGATGTATTCCAAAGCCCTGAGGATCGCCTCCGGGATTGGGGGTGGGACTGGCAGATGGCTGCCCTGGAATTAAAAGAATGTATTAATATTCACAGTTTAAATAGATTCTTTAAAAAGAATTAACGTTACTATTGAAATGATAATTATTAACATCACGTAAACTGCAAGATGTCCACAACTGGACATAGGATCTCTCTCGAAGTGGGTAGCGTTCATGTTATAACCACGCTACGCAAGCGAATTGGCGATAAGCAGAGGAACGTCACACCTTAGTCACTGCTGCCCATCACCGGTCTGGCGTTATGAGACCTTAGGGTCTACTGTGTAACTCTGGTGGGTTTCGGGATCGGTTTCCTATCATCCCACCTAGCCAATGAAACAGCTTCAATCGCCGAAAACGAAACCGACCACGGAACCTGTCGGTTGCGCAATAGACCACCGGTTCGCTAAGATCCAATTCATTAACAAAGCCGATCTTACCTGGGGCTGGTAACCATTAGCGTCAGCGATGTACTGCAGCTGGATCAATTCTCCATTGGGTGCTGTCCATTGCGCTTCGCCTTGAGCGACTTGGGAGGCGTCCTCCTGGAAAAGGGAAGATAGGATGACAAACAAGGAAACGGTTCACTTCGTTGTGGTCAGCATAGATGATGGAATGCCACGTTGATACTGATGGCGTCTCTGGTTTTGACAGCGTACCAAACTTCTCTTAATCTTGGATGTTGTTACATTTATACGAGTGAATACCAGTCTTTTAATGGAAGAACGATTAGAAAACGTGTTCTGTGTCACCCTGGACATTTCTGTGTAGGCCACAGGGCATGCGACTGAAGAACTGATAAGTTAGATTACACTACCTCTCAGTGCCCTTCCAACCGAAACACAGTTATCTTTGCACACTACTGCTTCACGGCAGAATAACTGGCCCCGGGGTGGTACCTACCTAGACGGATTCCTGCATAGGAATCCTACCACCAGTGAATGTAAACAAATCCAATTGGAGTTGTTCACATTCAGGTGTCGTGCATGTTAGTTGAAAAGATTGTCAACAGATGGCGCTTTTAACAAATAAATAAATTCATTTTATCAACGAAAATACGTTAGATTACGCTAGCTCACAGTGCCCTTCCAACCGAAACACAGTAATGTTTGCACACTACTGCTTCACGGCAGAATAACTGGCCCTGGGGTGATACCTACCTAGACGGATTTCTGAATAGGAATCCTTTTTTTATCATATAAAGTGTCGAGGCGAGCTAAACATTCACCTAATGGTAAGTGCAACGTCTGCCCATAACTAATGCTTAACCTCAGAACATTTCTGTGTGACACGACACTGCGCCCGTCACTCTGTGACATCAGTTCCTAATTCTCATATGCCCAGTGATTGCACTAACTCTCACTCTCAGTGCCCTTCAGACCGGATCACTGACCCTGGGGTGGTACCTACCTCGACGGATTCCTGCATAGCAATCCTAACCACCAGTAATAGAATTTTCTGGGTTTTAACTTTATTTAAGCACCTACGCCGAACCTACCTACCGCCAGGTGAACGATTTTCTCGTCTCCTCGCTTTAATTAAAAACCCAGGGGATCGTGAATCGCTACACTCACAGAGCCGGGCTTGTCCAGGGATCCTTGCTCGCTGGCGATGATTCCATTGGATGTCTCGATAGCCCACTTGTACTGGCCCTCCAGACCAACGTCCTGTTCTTGCTTCACTATCTTGGCTTGACCGTCTGTGCTGCCCACGATGTGGGACACGTCAGGCCGCCGCGTACGCCACCAGGAGGGTGATGAGGAGAAGTTTCTGCGAAAGAAATCATACATATAAGACAAGCTGTGCGCCGCGGTTTCGCCCGCGTAAAAAAAGCCGACCCCGATCGATGATATGCATACATACTTCCCTATATGAATCGGATTTTGGGGGTGTTTTACTGTTTTTTGTGCGAAACCATAATTATTTAAAAAAAATTAAAGTAGCCTAAGCTACCTGCTACAATATCGCCTATCTGTCCATTGAAAGGCCTGTCAAAATAGGTCCAGCCGTTTCGGAGATTAGCCGGAACAAACAGACAGGCAGACATACAAAAACTTTAAAAACCGTTTTTCTCCTATAAACTTTCTAAAACAGACACGTCATTTTTTTTGTTTGTATGTACATGTACCATTTTTGTCTGTCTGTATGTCTGTACGGAAGGATTTAACTTGAGAGCTACTGAAGCTATTGGCATGATTTTTACACAGGCCGTAGATAAAAACTCGGGGAGCAGCTTAGCCTATGTCAATGTTGATGATGATGATGATGTTCTCCTAGCCGATTTCGACCACGGCGACAACTTCCGACTACTGTCGAGAGCCATCAACTGCGCAGGAGATATCATAGTGCCGCAAGTGTACGCGCAAACACAGAGGCACTCACTCGTCCCAACCTACCCGCGCCCGATGTAACGCTGATGCGATAAGATCGGAGGTAGGCTAGGATGCAGTGTCAGAAACACGGGGACAATCACAACACAACCAGACCCGAAAACCGACAATTTATGTTTTAGCACAAATGTTGGTCCGCGGCTTAGAAGTCAGGTACTCTGACCACTAGGCCAAGCGGTCGTCAACGCGTCGTTTTTTTTCGATAATTCATGTAAAAAAAGCTTTCAGTGCATCTGTCTACGGAAACAGACTTACCTCAAGAACTACTAAATCTGCTATTCATAACTGTGAGACCATCTTGTTTCGCGGGTTTTATGTCTTTACTAGCTGATGCCCGTGACTATGACCTGAATTTAGCTTTAAAAAAAATATCGTCGTGACTCCCTGATCTTTCGGAATAAAAAGTATCCTACGTCCGTCTCCCGGATGCAAGGTATCCTTGTGCCGGATTCCGTCAAGATAGGTTCAACGGTCCGTGCCGTGAAAAGGCAACAAACGGACAAGAGACAGAGACCGTTTTTTTTTTATTGGCGACGGGCAAAACGTTCACCTGACGGCAATTGCAACGTCTGCCCATAACAAATGCTGTGTCACCCAGACAATTTCTGTGTGACACCACACTGCGCCCGTCACCCTGAGACATAAGTTCCTAAGTCTCGTATGCCCAGTGATTACGCTAGCTCACAGTGCCCTTCGAACCGAAACACAGTAATGTTCGCACACTACTGCTTCTAGTAATTACTAGTAATTACTTTCCCATTTATAATATTAGTGTGGACAACGCACACACGATTCAGAAGATTTTCCAGTGTGACGAATCGAATTAAACAAAATAAAAAAAAACTATTCGCCGATCGACGCCGCGGGGCGAAGTTATATCGCGAACCGGACGGACGTTTCACAAGCTGAGGTTACGAAAGCAAGTGGAAGATGTCACAGACATAACCTGTTGTGGAGTGAGGTTATAGTGCATAAGCGCTGGCGGGTAGCGATTTGGAAAATGTTTTTTTTTTGTTATATCCGGTGACGTGGCTGTATCAGAAAATCTGTCGCGCCATGAAAGTCGACTAAGGGAAACGTCTGGAAAATGTCATGGCTTCGACGGACAGCGGACAGACCGACAAATATACGGAACGGAGACGCTTTTCGAAAACTATGTATTACATATTTCTTAACACCCTTTTAGTTTCATTTACCGGTTTGAATTTTTGGCTAATTGGCTACTAGGATTCGATCGTCATCATTATAATTTCAGCATATCACTAGTCCACTACTGGACATAGGCCTCCGCCATGGATTGTCACAAAAGTTTGTAGCTCTCATTTTGGCGGGAATTTACCATAGTTGCCACGCTTGACAGGCGGGTCTTTACACAAATTTTTGCCGCGCCGTGTGGTAGCTTAAGGGAATCTTCCACCCCGTCTCATCCCGCGGGTGTCGTAACAGTCGACAGAGGGAGAATTGAAACCAGGACAATACGGTTGGGAACCGTAGTTCATTATTTCAGATGTTCCGGGAAGACGCTGCTGCCCATCTCCCGGTTTTCATTTTCACTCTGTCGACGACATATTTATGACAGCGACAGGATGAGATAACGTGAAGATTCTCTTTAGCCACACGGGAGATAGGGTTTGATACTTGCGCTTTTTTTTATTCGAAGAAGTGACGAGACGAGCAAGACGTTCAGCTGATGGTTTTTTTTATTTATTTTTTTTAAAAAAACGATGCCTCACAGTAGGATTTCTCCTGTGTCGTGGTTACGTTTTACAGACATAAATTCCACATGCACAAACCACCCAGACCCGGAACAACTATCTGTAGGCCATACAAATATTTGTCCCGTGCGGGAATCGAACCCGCGACCCGCGGCGCAGAGGCCAAGGGTTTAGCCATTGCGCCAACCGAGCCGAGCCCTGGGGTGGTACCTGCCAAGACAGATTTCTGCTTAGGAATCCTACCACCAGTAAATTATTTACCCACAGTATTTCTAAACCTCCTTTTTAATTTCGTATTTTGTATTCTTCTTCTATTGTGATTTATATAATTGAATTGGGATTCCATTCAAAATTTACTTTCACTCGCTTCGCTCTCAAAGGTCACATAAAGAAACCATCCCGCTCCGCTTATGACTTTATGTTCACCACCGGCGCCTAATAAGGCACTAGATAATTTCAACCCGCGACTTGACCTCTCGCTAGCGATCCGCCGCTAATTTCAAATCCATATTCACAAATGGATTCCTCTAGAGACGTCCGATGGGAAACTTTTATGGCACGCTGTGGAACCCCATTTCAGCCTATCTAGTCCAATGGTAGGCCTACCAAGCGTGGCAACTATGGCAATATAAGAGCTACCAACCCCCCAAAATAAGAGCTACCAGCTGTGACAATCATTGGGGGAGGCCTATGTTCATCATTGGACTAGATAGGCTTGGCAGGCGGGTTGGCAACCGCTGTTTATTTATTCAGATGTTCCAGGAAGATGCTGCTGCCCATCTCCTGGTTTTTATTTTCCCTCGTTGAATCGTGAAAAGGTAACAAACAGACAGAGGGACAAAGAGAGTTACTTTCGTATTTATAATATTAGTGTGCATTTCATCTCTACACGACGTTACGAGCGAGAAATTCTACTTACACAACAGAAGCGGACCCAAAAAGCAACGATATGTATTTTTGCACAAATGTTAGTTCCGGCTAGGTTCGAACACACGACCCGCGGCTTAGGCGTCTAGTACTCTACCACTCGGCCACTGGCATTGGTAAATTTAAACTGAATATGGCAGGTATTGTAATAGCAGGAAATTATATAAGTCATTATAAATTGCGTTCTAGGTAAGATTACATCAAAAACCACTCAACTAAATAACACAATTTATACAATCTATTGTCACTAAAAACACCTACACTGCACCCATGACCTCAATATGAGAATCTTTGTCTTATACTATTAAGGTATTGCTATCAGCATATCATTTTGCTAAGCGTCTTTAGTAATTTACTAGCTAACGACCTCGACTTCGTCCGCGTTAATATCCCATGGGAACTTTGATTTTCCGGGATGAATAATATCCTGTAACCGTCTCCAGGGTGCAAGCAATCTCTGTGCTAAATTTCGACAAGATCGAATCAGCGGCCGAGTCGTAAAGGTAACAAACATACAGAGCGACAGCGAGAGTTACTTTCGCGTTTATAATATTAGTATGCATAGTACGGATTACTGGGCTATCGAAAAACTTTGAGAATGTATCGGTCGTCATAGACATGGGACAGCGTCGGCTTTCAGACAGGTGGAAGGATTCCATTGTAGGAATCCGTCTCAGCAGGTATCACCTTTGGCCTGTTATTGGTGACGGGGACGAGCAAAACGTCCACCTGACGGTACGTCCGCCCACAACAAATGCTGTACCACCCAGAACCTTTCCTTGTGCTGCCACACTGCTTATTATGCTATCTCTGAGTGCCTTTCAAACCGAAACACCGTAATGTTTGCACACTACTGCTTCATGGCAGAACAATTGGCCATGCGGTGGTACCTACCTAGGCGGATTTCTGCATAGGAATCCTACCACCAGTAAAACCATTGTTATTTTGCCGTGAAGCAGTAGTGTGCAAACATTACTGTGTTGCGGCCTGAAATGGACTGAGAGCTAGCGTAATCACTGCGCATATGTGACTTGAAAGCTGGTGTCTCATGGACTAGAAATTATGCTATTACCTCAAAAAGAAATGTGGTCTAAGTTTCAAATAGATGATAGAATTACAACGTTCATTAAACCGACAAAAGTGGAGTAAACTCAGCTTGTAATGTTATAAATGCGAAAGTGACTCTCTCTGTCCCTCTGTCTGTTTGTTACCTTTTCACGGTTCAACTTCTAAACCGATCTGGACCAGAAATGGTACAGAGACAGCTTGCATCCTGAAGACGGACGAACATATGTAAAGTAACGGTCCATAGATTTTCCGCTGCTGAGCTGAGGCCTATTCTTATTTCTGTTTTTTTTTTATAATTTCTATAATGAAATTCCTAAAAATTTACCCAAAAAAAATCGGATATAGCTTCATCGAAAAACTTTAAAAAAGACATCATCAGATTAAGCGCATTATAAAATAGATCCATACATAGACAACAAAGATGTGTGAGAATAATTTTTACTCTGCACAAGAGGGTCACCCTTGCTGACTATTGTACGATATTTTAACGTAATTTGTAAACCACATTATGTAATATGACACTGACAAGACTCCAGTTTCTTGAAGGGTTTTCTCCGTGGTGATTTTTCGGGGCGGTGTAGATTTCTACATAACAGATTTGAACAAGCATAATTTTAATAAAAAAAAAATCGTCTTTGAAACAAGTCGCAAAAGGCAGTCGAAAACAGATGATGTCTACACCGTGTAGGGCATGAACTCCTCATGCTGTAATAATTACATGCTAATAAGATGCTTATATTTGACTAAGTTTAATTAAAAAAAATGCAAGCGGCTTGTCCGTAAGTTCAGAGTGGGTCGAACACGCCCCTCGCGGCACGGAACTTGTTAACAAGGCTAAATCTAACACCTGACAGCTGTAACCTAAACTTATGTTCACTAATTAATTGTGTAGAAAAACACTTTGAAATCAATGTGTAAAAAACACTTAGAAAAAGATAAATATATCGATAACACACTTTCACAACACTATCGACTCACCATTTTGCGATATAAGGTAGCGTTCACAACAGCAGAGACCGTGCGACTGTACCGGATGACATGTGGTCAAGTTTATATACGTTCGCGATGCGCGGACGGAGGTCACGACGGGCGATTGTGTTTGGGTATTCTCCGTCACAGACTCGGTACGGCCTCACCGCTCAGCGGTGGTCGTACCAGATGCAAATCCGCGTTCGTATCCCAGCCGAAGCTGGTGTTTTTAGATGCAATTTTAACCATGTATACGGCGAGCGTGGTAGCTCAGGTTCTTGGCGCTCGCTTTAAGTTTCAAAGAATGCGAGTGTCCTCGACTGGTGGTAGGATTCCTATGCAGGAATCCGTCTAGGTAGGTACCGCCCCAGGGCCAGTAAATCTGCCGTGAAGCAGTAGTGTGCAAACAGACTGTGTTTCGGTCTAAAGGGCACTGTGAGCTAGCGTAATCACTGGGCATATGAGACTTAAGAACTTGTGTCTCAGGGTGACGGGCGCAGTGTGGTGCTACAATTCTTCATAATTCTGAGTAACGCAGCATCTGTTATGGGCAAACGTTGCACTTACCATCAGGTGAACGTTTTGCTAGTCTCGACACTTCATCAAATAAAATAAAAAAGTATTTGACCTCAGGATTCGCGATGGAGAATTTTGTTACTCGGGCCACCAGCTCACGGGGTCTAACAGGCATAACAGTAATTAAAATGATCTGATGATCCTTGACATCGGTTCTTTACACATTCATACAGTCTCGCCTTTTTTCCATAAGGGGTAGGCAAAGACCACACCCGTAGCCCACTTTTCGGCTCTGCGGTAAACGCCATTTTGGTTCGAGTCAAGGCCTTCTTAGTTCCCAAGAGCGGTATAGTGACAGCATTGCATGTTATGGTGTTGTTCTGCACGTATAAAGGCTGTCCGTACAATAGCTTAGTCGCCTCTTACGACACCTCGGTAGGAAAGAGGTAGGTGATATTGTACTCTGCCGGATACACCTTAAAATTTAATTTGAAGATTCCATTACAGCTTTACTCACAAGTTGCGATACTAAAAGCGTTTTAAAGAGAACGATATTTCCCACTAGCACTTCTCTTTTGTATTGTGGATACATACAACCATAAATAGCACATGCACAAACATAAACAGCACATTTTTTTTTATTGTTTAAAAGTGACGAAACGAGCAAAACGTTCACTGGATGGCAAGTGCAACGTCCGCCCACAACAGATGCTGTGTCACCCAGAACATTTCTGTGTGACACCACATTGCGTCCGTCACCCTGAGACATCAGTTCTTAAGTCTCATATGCCCAGTGATTACGCTAGCTCTCAGTGCCCTTCAAACTGGAAGACAGTAATGCTTGCGCACTGCTGCTTCACGGCAGAATAACTGGCCCTGAATAGGTACCAGATGGATTCCTGCATAAGAATATCGTGCATATAAACATAAACTGCACATGAACAAACATAAATTGCACATGCCTAAACATAATACTTACATAATATTTGCACCCTATTCTACAAACATAATTTTGTAGAATAGGGTGCAAACGAGAAGGTGGCATACGAGATGGTAAGTGATCACCGCCGCCCATGAACATCCGTAATACCAGAGGAATAGCAGATGCGTTGCCGACCTTTAAGAAAGGAATAGGTATTGTACGGACAGCCTTTAGTCGTGCAGAATAACACCATCAAACGCAATGCTATCACTATACTGCTCGTGGGAAAGCAATGGGGAGTACGAAAGCCTCGACTCGTACCAAAACGGCGGCGAAGTGGTTCGCCACCAATCATATCTCGTTTCCCGCGGGGTTGTTTTTTATTGCATAAAGTGATAAAACGAGCAAAACGTTCACCTGATAGTAAGTGCAACGTCTGCCCATAACAAATGCTGTGCCACCCAGAAAATTTCTGTGTGACACTACACTGTGCCCATCACCCTGAGACATAGGTTCTTAAGTCTCATACGAGTATGCCCAGTGATTACGCTAGCTCACAGTGCCCTTCAAACCGAAACACAGTAATGCTTGCACACTACTGCTTCACGGTAGAATAACTGGCCCTGGGGTGATACCTACCTAGACGGACTCCTCCATAGGAATCCTACCACCAGTAAGCAGCCTACCCCTTACAAGAAAAAAGCGGGACTGTATGTATGTAAGTAATTGAAACATTTTTGCACTCCCCTATATAAAACTGTCTCGGTCTGGCTGTCTTACTTGCTTCGGCGCGTTACTATATTCTGCGACACTGCAGAAAAAGGTTAGTTCTTTTTGCCGTGTCATGGCTTAAGAGAATCTACCACCCCATCTCATCCCTTGCGTCCCGTAAAAGTCGACACAGGGAAAACGAAAAGTAGGAGGCGGGCAGCGGCATCTTCCTGGAACATCAAAAAAAAAATAACTTTGGCAGGCGCAGTAATTTTTTCTCGCTTGCCAAGCGTAGCAACTGTGGCAAAATCCCCCTTAAAATGAGAGCTAAAAACTTTTGTGATAATCTTTTGGGGGAGACCTGTGTTCAGCAGTGGACTAGTGACGTCTAAAATGATGATGAGTTGTGGTTATTTTTTCGTAGTCGGGTTTTCTTTTATTCTGTAAACAGAATAACTTAACACATAACACTAAAAAATGCAAAGAGATGCAACATCTCTTTGCATTTTTTACAGGACCTACCATGGGGAGTGTTCCGAGGAATTGTTCGGATTAATTCCAGCCGCTGAATTTCACCATCGCACCTTACGGCATAACCTCAAATTCCATCGTCACCACCTTGATGGTTGGCATTCCACCACAGTGCGTTTTTCGCGGAATTTTCCGCCACGCACTTGCACTTTATGGAATGTTCTGCCGCCAGCGGTTTTTCCGGACCGATACGACTTAGGGACCTTCAAGAAAAGAGCCTATTCCTTTCTTAAAGGCCGGCAACGCATCTGCTGTTCCTCTGGTATTGTAGGTGTGCATGGGCAGCGGTGATCACTTACCATCACGTGAGCCACCTGCTCGTTTGCCCCCCTATTTTATAAAAAAAAAAACAACAATAAATTACGCGCGAAGTCGGCGGCTCAGCCAGTACACGCATAGATGCGATTACGTATTTGGACGATGTATCATAGATGGAAATGACTGTTATTGAGAAATCATAATGGCATTACGATAACGTTCTTTTCCACTATCACCTCTGATTTGTCATTGGAGGTGATCATTGGCAACAGGATTTTATTAATGCCAGGTAATCTTAGAAATAAGTGGAATGATATACGAATTTTCAACACACTATTCTCTCAATATCGCAAACGTACTTTCAGTCTTTTTTTTTTTATTTGTGCCCCACTGTAGGATTTCTCCTGTGTCGTGAATTTTTTTATCGGATAATCCGACGAAACGAGCAGACGTTCAACTCATGGTGAGTGCAGTCTGTCCAAAAAAAATTCTTCGTCACTCAGAATCGTCACTTCGCCCTTCACACTTAGCATACCCAATAGGTTTGCCTTTGACGACCGCGTGGCTCAGTGGTCAGAGTACCCGACTTCTAAGGCGCGGGTCCTGGGTTCGAATCCCAGCCGGAGCCAACGTTTGTGCTAAAACATAAATTGTCGGTTTTCGGGTCTGGTCGTGTTGTGATTGTCCCCGTGTTTCTGACACTGCATCCTAGCCTGCCTCCGATCTTATCGCATCGGCGTTACATCGGGCGCGGGTAGGTTGGGACGAGCGAGTGGCTCTGTGTTTGCGCGTACACTTGTGGCACTATAATATCTCCTGCGCAGTTGATGTCTCTCGACAGTATTCGGTAGTTGTCGCCGTGGTCGAAATCGGCTAGGAGAACGTCATCATCATCAGATTTGCCTTCAAAAATAAAGTCAGTTCCATTGCATAATAATCCATGTTTTAAGGACGTAATAAAATGTTTTCTTTCTGTTCCTCTTTGTTAATAATTATCTAGTAGTATATTTATATCTATATTTATATGGTAGTTATAAGTACTTATGTATATATGCCGTGTGGTGGCGGCTCGTTAAAAGAATACTACCACTCCATCTCATCCAATGGATCTCGTAAAAGGCGTGTAAGGAATTAAACTGCACTGTGCACCCAACAGCGCATGGTGGCGATGGGCTCACCACCTATCACACCAAGTGCATTATATTGTTTTAGTGAAATGTGGATTGTGCCAGTCATCTGTTTGCAGTGAGTGCCCAGTCTCTGACTACCCCTTATGGGATACTGTCGTGAGCTTATGTATGTATGTATGTATATGTAGATATATATGTACGTATATTAGAAAGTGTATGTATTGATATAATTATGTATATTGTATTGCTATCTATGTATATATTTTTTCTATGTTGTTTTTTTTTTCTTTTCTTTTTAACGTTTGCTGCACCGCCTATCGTATGTTTATCTCTGCTTAGTCTTATGGTTGACTGGGAGAGAATGCCTTCAGGCACTAAGTCCGCCATATGTACAGCTTAATTGCATAGAACATTAAATAGATAAAAAAATGCGTAGGAATGCATTCATGCTTCCTCTTTCCCGTTTTATTCGTTAACTTTAGTAAATGGTTTTGATCTACGGATGCCTTCATCCTGGTGGTAGGATTGCTATGCCGGAATCCGTCTAGTAGGTACCACCCCAGGGCAAGTTATTCTGCCGTGAAGCGGTAGTGTGCAAACAGTAAGTGTTGCGGTTTGAAGGGCACAGTGAGCTAGCGTAATCACTGGGCATTTGAGAATTAAGAACTGATGTCTCAGGGTGACGGGCGCAGTGTGGTGTCACACAGAAATATTCCGGGTGACACAGCATTTGTTGTGAGCGGACGTTGCACTTACCATCAGGTGAACGTTTTGCTCGTTTCGTCACTTTATACAATAAAAAAAGTGCTTCTTATATACCAGCTAAGGCCCGTGACTTCATCCGCGCGGTTTGAGGTTTTTTAAATTATCCCGTAGGAACTATGATTTTCCGAAATAAAAATTATCCCATGTCCCTCCCCTGGATGCAGGCTATCTATGTGACAGATTTCATCGCGATTGATGCAGCGGTGGAGCCTTAAAAGGTAACAAACAGACAGAGGGACAGAGAGAGTTACTTTTGCATTTATAATATTAGTTTACTGGTAGGATTGCTATGCGGGAATCCGTCCAAGTGGGTACCACCCCAGGGCCAGTTATTCTGCCGTGAAGCGGTAGTGTGCAAACATTACTGTGTTTCGGTTCGAAGGGCACTGAGAGCTAATTTAATTTGCTGTGTATATGAAACTTAAGAACTGATGTCTCAGGGTGATGGGCGCAGTGTGACCTCACACAGAAATGTTCTGGGTGACACAGCATTTGCTGTGGGCAGACGTTGCACTTACCATCAGGTGAACGTTTTGCTCGTTTCGTCACTTTATACATTAAAAAATTAAATCACGGTTCCAAGTAAATAGCTTTTACAAGGTTATCAAACATAACATAAACGATAATCAGATACATACGTTTGATTAAGAATGTAATCGAATTATAAAATCAATCTCGAATGAATGTCAAATCATCTCAAACGTGATGACTTCCGTGTACAGTCGGAAGTCATCACAGAGTAGCCATGCGCATAATGTGCCACTAAACAGAAAAGACACACATGCGTCATTTCTTCTCTGTGAAGTATATCTTTCTTTCAGTTTCAGTTTCAGTTCATTCGCTCAACAGATAATTTTGTTTCGCGTTCGGTTTCCATTTGCAATCCATCGGATATGTTGCAGTTCATTCAATCATGTTGTCGCCGATGAATGAGAGGAGATGAGCGATAAACAACTTCTCGTAGTCGCACGATTGAATGGATTGTGCATTAGTGAGAATGTTGACAATTATAACTATATAAAAATTGCGTTATAATGCACTAACTCGCTATAAATTTTTTTTTATAGTATAAAGTGACGAAACGAGTAAAAAGTTCACCTGATGGTAAGTGCAACGTCCGCCCACAACAAATGCTGTGTCACCCAGAATATTTCTGTGTGACACCACACTGCGCCCGTCACCCTGAGACATCAGTTCTTAAGTCTCATATGTCCAGTGATTACGCTAGCTCACAGCGCCCTTCAAACCTAAACACAGTAATGTTTGCACACTACTGCTTCACGGCAGAATAACTGGCCGTGGGGTGGTACCTACCTAGATGGATTCCTGCATAGGAATCCTACCACCAGTAGTGTTCCCACGGGACAAGTAACGGCCTATAAATTTCCCACTGCTGAGCACAGGCCTCCTTATTTCTGAGAGGGGGTTAAACACAACCAGCGATGGAATTTTTTTTTCACACTGACAGTTCGTTATTTACGTTAGTCGTGCATTGCATTACATTTAAACAGACGACCGCACGGCCCTGGGTACACCTTTCCTTAAAACTTCTTCGATCTGTTCGCGATACGAGTACGTTCGCCTAAGTCGACCCTTACCAGCTTTCCCATTCACACTCGCCTCTCCACGTGTCCAAACCATCTAAGCACCCCATTTCTCTATCACTACAAATTCTACCACACCATAACGTTCCCTTATCACACTGTTTCTCACTTTGTCCATCAAAGTCTCTCCAGCTACACTTCTCAAACTTTTATTTCCACAGCATTAATCTTACTTTCATGCTTCGTCTGCAAGACCCAACATTCACTACCGTAATTAAGTGTGGGGACCAGTACTCCTCTATGTACAGCGAGTCATGCCATTTTAGATATACGTCCTGGCTACTAATAAAGTAGTGCAGGGCTCCATGCACTTGCTTACTGCCAACACTTTTCGCTAAATATCACCGTCACACTTCCCATCTCCCGTAAAGTGTGACGCCAGTACACGACTTAAAAGAAAATGTTAAAGTGACAGCCTATAAATGTCCCACTGCTGAGCACAGGCCTCCTCTCATTTCTGTGAGGTTCTGGAGCCGGGAATAGTACGCCGCGCCGCTCCAATGCGGGTTGTCGCGTTCTCGGCTATGCAGGTTTCCTCACGATGTTTTCCTTCACCGCTGAGCACGTGGTAAATCAACTATCAAAATTGTAGAGGTGCTGGCACCGGGGATTTAACTCCGGTCACTCGCGCAATATGAAATTAATGGCGAGCCGATCACTGAGCTGCTCGAAAGGTGAATTGAGGGAATTATAAAGTCATTGTCAACGTAATGTCAGAATGTATTTTTATTTTAGAGTATTAGTAAACGTTGCCCTACACTGGGATATTTCCTGTGTAATTAACCGCCGAGCACGTGGTAAATCAGCACTCAAAATTGCAATTGAATATGAGAAGTTTGAGAAGTATAGCTGGAGTAACTCTGATTGACAAAGTGAGAAACGGAACGTGATAAGGGAACGTTGCGGTGTGGTTGAAGATGTAGTAACAAAGATAGAGAAAAGGATTGCTTGGATGGTTTGGACACGTAGAGAGGATGAATGAAAGGAGATTGACGAAACAGATTTATGAGGCAAGTGTGAATGGAAAAGCCGGTAAGAGTCGTGTGTCAGGATCGTAGCAAGTGGAAAGATGCGGTCTCTGCCTACCCCTATGGGAAAGAGGCGTGACTGTATGTATGTATGTAAAATTGCAATTAACTATATTAGTGGTGCCGGCAATCGAACCCAGGTCACTCGCGTACTATGATTTTTTTTAAACCGAGCGCCTAGCCCTTGAGCTGCCACGGTGAATGACGCCATTCTTAATTGCGTAATCAATAAATACATTAAATAAATCATGAGTTTTGTCTGTAACTAAAAATTAGTTTAAAAAAAATAAGTTTGTAAAGATGTCTTTCTCTCAAGTAGTGGTTGTCTTCATATCAATTAAAGAATTTAGGCTCGCGCCACAAACAGGAATTAAGGAATTATGTATTATATATATACATATATATCCATATTAATATATAAATGCGAAAGTAACTCTCTCTGTCCCTCTGTCTGTTTGTTACCTTTTAACGGTTCAACCGCTGAACCGATCTAGACGAAATTTATGACACAGACATAGCTTGCATACTGAGAACGGACATAGGATACTTTTCATCCCGGAAAACGAAATAGTTCCCACGGGATATTTAAAATACCTTTTTCCACACGGACAAAGTCGCGGGTGTCACCTAGTTTACCATATTTTTCAATCCATCCTTTGAATGTGTCGGGCAAAACATTAATTATATTTCATCAGATATCTTTTATTGATTTTTATCTTTTTCTTTTCGGTTCTTACTATATTCGATGTCTTTTTACCACTCATATTTGTCCTATGTGTCTTTTTACCACTCACATCTGTCGACGGACGACCGCGTGGCCTAGTGGTCAGAGTACCTGACTTCTAAGCCCCGGGTCCTGGGTTCGAATCCCAGCTGGAGCCAACATTGTGAGCCTCTGTGTTTGCGCGTACACTTGCGGCACTATAATATCTCCCGCGCAGTTGATGGCTCTCGACAGTAGACGGAAGTTGTCACCGTGGTCGAAATCGGCTAGGAGAACATCATCATCTGTCATATATATACTTTTATCATTCTGTTCACTTAGTTGTATTTGTTGCACACAGAGACGTCACGTGCGAGTCTACTTTGTCTTTCTTTGTTTTTACGTTCTGTCTTTACTTACGTAGCGGCTCCACTGAAAACCAGCGCTGCGGTCTTTCCGCAGCATTCTTTGCTGAATGGAGTCCGCTTCGACTTCACAATACAGCGTCACTATTGTTTCCAGTGTTTTACAGATCTTGTTTCTTTCTTCTTTTTTATTGTACTGCATATATATATATTTTAATTTGCATTATCTGTATGGTTTCTGTATTGTTTACGTCGAATAAAGTCTATGTCTATGCAATGTTCTCAAAACATATTTATAAAACATTTTAAATCGTGGCGGCTAAAGAGAATCTACCGCCCCATCTCATCCCGTGGGTGTCGTAAAAGTCGACGAAGGGAAAATGAAAACCAGTAGATGGGCAGCAGCATCTTACTGGAATATATCTGAATAAATAAACTACGGTTGCCAAACCCGCCTGTAAAGTGTGGCAACTATGACTAAATCCCCCTAAAAGGAGAGCTACTAGTGTTGCCATCTATGATGGAGGCCTATGTTCAACAGTTGACTATGATACTCGTAGGCTGAAATGATGACGATGATGATATATATGTTTTGAGTGACACAGCATTTGTTATGGGCAGACGTTCGACTTACCGTATGGTGAACGTTTTGCTCGTCTCGTCTCCTTCCGTGAAAAATGTTCGATGCATACATACATGAGATCACGACTGTATCCCATAAGGGGTAGTCAGAGACTGGGGACTCACTGCAAAAACAGATGACGGCCACAATCCACGCTTCACCAAAACAATATAATGCACTTGGTTTGATAGGTGGTGAGCCCATCGCCACCATGCGCTGTTGGGTGCACAGTGCAGTTTAATTCCTTACTCGCCTTTTACGAGATCCATTGGATGAGATGGAGTGGTAGTATTCTTTTAACGAGCCGCCACCACACGGCGAAAAAATGTTCGATGATGTCTTCAATATCCACTCTTTCACCATATGACGTTTATTGTTTCTTTAGTATTCTTATTCCGCTGACTGCCGACTAACGGAATACACAAATGAAAACGCTATTTAGTTATACACAAATAATCTATGACAAAAACTAGAAAACAAACGTAAGACCATTCCAATCGCCAATTAATCATTTTACAATTTAAAAAGGTATGCGCAACAGTTAATAGCTCTGGATGAGTAAAAATTATTCATAATAATGAGGTGTCGGTCCGTCCGACCGTCACCCTTCGCGCGGTCGCGTGGCTTCGAAATCGGCGGGTGGACGCGCGGAAGCGGATGGCGTATTCTGGTACACTTTTCCCAATTTAGTTACATTCTCTGTAAAAAGGAGATTTTAACCGGGCGAAGCCGGGCAGTGTTGCAAGTTTGATTTTTATATCTTTAATAGCTTTTAAGATGAATCCGAACGTAACGTTACTTGTACGATGGTAAAGAAATTTTTTCTTTTATTTTATATCAGACTAGCTTTGCCCCGCGCTTTTCCCGCGTAAGAAAGCCGACCCCGATCGATGGTACACATATGTACTTCCCTATTTGAATCGGATATTTGGGTTGTAATTTTTTTGCGCGGAACCCAAATTTTTTTCTTCTAAAATTAATGTAGCCTCAGTTCCAGTGCTCAGTACCAGTTCCATATAAAAACCACTTCAGAAAGCGTCCTCGCTCAAACAAAACAATAATGAAGATCACAATTCCGATTAAATAAACACAAATAGAACCTTATGCCGACGGAATAAAGTTATTTTTCGAATGAAATCAACAATCGCTTCACGTTTTGATATGTTTCGATTCAAACGAAACCCTATTTTTTTCTTTTTTTTATGATTTCCACCAGGAAGTACACCGTCCCTGGTGGCCGTTTATTCACTAATAGGTACACAGTTTACATTTGTATTTATAACAATTTATTTCCAATGTTTCACAGAAAGAAATACCCTCGCATCTCTGCTATTTGATACTAAGATGTTATGGATATTCTCAGTTTCGAAAAAGTAATTTTTATTATGATTTAACTATAATTAAGTTTATTATTTATTAGTAGTTAGAAAAAGTTGGCGTATACAAAATAAAGTATATTTAGGACAATATTTAAATCTATTTCTTAACTTAATGCTAATTTAACGAAACCCTATTTGAATTAATTTTGGTATTTAATTTTTTTGCACGGTACCCTAACTATTTTTCTAAAATTAAAGTAGCCTAAGTTAACCGATATAATATCAGCTATCTGTCAGTGAAAGTCGCGTCAAAATCGGTCCAGCCGTTGCGAAGATTAGTCGGCACAAACAGACAGACAGACGAAAAATTTTAAAGGTTATTTTTTCTTTACGTACCGTATATCTTTTCATGAGCATTGAGTAAAAACGTTAATTACAAAGAGACACTTCAATTTTATTTATTTGTATAGATCTTCTCACTGTGATTCTAGATGTTCTTTAAGACGATTAAGTCTAAATAAACTACTTTTTGTTTTTATTGTATAAAGTGATGAAACGAGCAAAACGTTCACCTGATGGTAAGTGCAACGTCTGCCCATAACAAATGCTGTGTCACCCAGAACATTTCTGTGTGACACCTCATTGTGCCCATCACCCTGAGACATCAGTTCTTAAGTCTCATATGTCCAGTGATTACGCTAGCTCACAGTGCCCTTCAAACCGAAACACAGTAATGTCTGCACACTACTGCTTCACGGCAGAATAACTGGCCCTGGGGTGGTACCTACCTAGACGGATTCCTGCATAGGAATCCTACCACCAGTAAAATTACTTACACACTAGTCTAACTACTCGTAATCAAATAATATTTTTTTAATTAAATCCAAGCAATCAAGCCCAGATTAACGTATTTACATTAAAAATTTGATTGGTGGCCACGTGAGATTAGGTGGGGGGAGAGGATCAAGACAAAACTCACGACATCAGACTTAGTTAATAAAATCAGGCGTTCATCATCATCATCATCATTTCGGCCTATCACTAGTCCACTGCTGAATATAGGCCTCCCCATAGACTGCTACAAAAATTTGTAGCCCTCATATTGGAGGGATTTTGCCATAGTTGCCACGCTTGGCAGGCGGGTTGGCAACCGCAGTTTATTTATTCAGATGTTCCAGGAAGATGCTGCTGCCCATCTCCTGGTTTTAATTTCCCTCTGTCGACTTTTACGACACCCAAGGGATGACATGGGGTGGTAGATCTTAGGCCGCTACCACACGGCATCAGGCGTTACTTTGCGGAAATCCATTATAATGAAGGAAAGAAACTTAATTTGCTAAGATCCGCATGCAAAATATGAAATGGTGTTAACTCATAATACCTCGTTTTGAGGTGAAACACGTGTCGTGGTCTCGACTTCAGTGGTGTGTATTGCCTAGTGGTAGTGTTGTAGTGGTGGAGGGTATCTGGTGCCGGTTCCCGGTGGTTTGTTTGCTCGTGCACGCAACTGTGAGAGGGCTTAGGTCTTCAAAACTAGGTACGAGTAATATACACCATTTTATATTTTGCACGCGAACTTAAGCAAAACTTAAACAAAAGAGAGGTTAGTGAAAAATCGCGACGTTTGGCGTCCCGGAAAAGGTTGAGTCGGGACATGTCATCAGACCCTTGAAAATCGGGACATCCGGCAACGCTACACTTAACAGTGGTATCTAGTTGCGTGGCCCCATCTGACATGTCGCAACATGTCACAGAAAGGAGCGGGCGATCGCCTTGGTGAGGCATTTCGGATCGATTGCGCAACGCGCGCCGATCTAAGCCACGTCTAGGGTTGCCAACTTTTTTTGTAGAAACGTAGGAAAAAAATACTACAAATTTTTTCTATATGTAATTACTTAGTTAATTAGCCGTGTGGTGGCGGCTCGTTAAAAGAATACTACCACTCCATCTCATCCAATGGATCTCGTAAAAGGCGAGTAAGGAATTAAACTGCACTGTGCACCCAACGGCGCATGGTGGCGATGGGCTCACCACCTTTCACACCAAGTGCATTATATTGTTTTGGTGAAACGTGGATTGTGGCAGTCATCTGTTTTTGCAGTGAGTGCCATGTCTCTGACTACCCCCTATTGGGATATAGTCGTGATCGTATGTATGTATGTATGTAATTACTTCTAATTCACAATAAAAGGAAGTTGACGTTTCATTGTCGTAAAGTGTCGTTATTCGAAATTCGCCACACTACGCTCCGGGTGCGTACCAGACATAGTTAATATAAAAAAGCGCGACAGTTGAATTAGCGATGAAAATATATTATTTTTCGTGGTATATATAGTGTAGTAACATAGACGTAGACTTTTAATCGACGTACATAATAGAATGTCACACAGAGAATGCAAATAAAAAAAAGGTAACAATATCTTTAACAAACAAATGGTCCGATACGTTATATTATAGTACGGGGGGTAACCCTAGCCGCATCGCATAATATTCGTAAATATACATTAGCTTTTGTCGACTGCTGCCAACCCTGAATCTAGTAGACGTCTTTAAAGCATAGTACATGACATCGCAATTTCGGCCCTTTTTTTGCAAAGCACTTCTAAGTTCAAAAGTGTAGGAAGTTCGCTGTAAAGTAGGGTCGCCAACCGTCCGGTTTACCCAGGACATGTCCTGATTTTAGAAGTTGTTTACATCTTGTGTTTTATTATATAAAATAATCACGATATCTTTGTTATTATAAAATTATTAAAGTATTTGAAATTACCATTTTTTAAGAGAGGCTTTTTCTTTTGGATCATGTGATGAAACGAGCAAAATGTTCACCTGATGCAAAGTGCAACGTCATGTGCTGTCAAATGCTGTGTCACCCAGAACATTTCTGTGTGACACCACACTGCGCCCGTCACCCTGAGGCATCAGTTCTTAAGTCTCCTATGCCCTGTGTGTGTGTGATTACGCTAGCTCACAGTGCCATTCAGACCGAAACACAGTAATGTTTGCACATTACTACTTTACGGCAGAATGTCTGGCCCCTGGGGTGGTACCTACTTAGACGGATTCCTGCATAGGAATCCTACCACCAGTAAAAGTCTTGCCTAGTTGAGGATTTCCTATCAAATGGCTCCATCATCAGACCAGCTCCATGGTACCATATCATTGTGTTGTCATCGAAGCTACATTTCTTGCAAAATTTACATCACATACTAACAGCGCCCCAATTCTGTTAAACCAATCGCTTTAAATTGAGAAAGACATTTTCGCAGAATGACAGTTTCGGGATTTTACTAACACATCATTTTTACTGGTGTTAGGATTCCGGTGCAGGAATCCGTCTTGGTAGGTACCACCCCAGGGCCAGTTATTCTGCCGTGAAGCAGTAGTGTGCAAACATTACTGTGTTTCGGTCTGAAGGGCACTGATATCTAGCGTAATCACTGGGCATATGAGACTTAAGAACTGATGTCTCAAGGTGACGGGCGCATTGTGGTGTCACACTGTTGTGGGTGACACAGCATTTGTTATGGGCAGACGTTGCACTTACCATCAGGTGAACGTTTTGCTCGTTCCGTCACTTTCATTAAAATAAAAAAAAAAGATCGTCATTGCTATAAAATGGCGACCATTGGAAAACTATGGTGAAACAATGGTTGTATTTCGTATTCTATTCTCTTATTATTATTCGCATAATATTCTGAAAATAATTTGAACGTACGCTACAATTTTAATGGCCACACTGGTTAGATTCGTATTATATCCATTTAAGCCCCCTCGGGGTTCGGGGGGGTCAGGGGTCGACGTAAACGAAAACCGATTTTGGGGGTCGACGAGGTCTTAAAATCGATCACAATTAATTAACACAAGTTCTTATTTGAAACTTTCGAGATACATACAGTATCATAAGTTGTGTGCCGTGTGGTGGCGGCTCGATAAAAGAATACTACCACTCCATCTCATCCAATGGATCTCGTAAAAGGCGAGTAAGGAATTAAACTGCACTGTGCACCCAACAGCGCATGGTGGCGATGGGCTCACCACCTATCACACCAAGTGCATTATATTGTTTTGGTGAATCATGGATTGTGGCTGTCATCTGTTTTTGCAGTGAGTGCCCAGTCTCTGACTACCCCTTATGGGATACAGTCGTGATCTTATGTATATGTATGTATGTAAGTTGTGTTACGTGTACCAACTTGTTACAAGAATGACTAATATTTTGATAGGAAGTAACATTGTTGTACTTTTAAAAAAACTCAACAAATCGATAAGCGTGTAAAAGTTCGTACGAGATAAAGAACTCGTCAAGCCAATAACCGTGGACAAGTTCGTGCAAGATAACGTATTTTGTAATAAGTATTTTGTATCAAGAGGAAAAAAACTACTTTCACTGGTGGTAGGATTCCTATGCAGGAATCCGTCTAGGTAGGTACCCAGGGCCAGTTATTCTGCCGTGAAGCAGTAGTGTGCTAACATTACTGTGTTTCGGTCTGAAGGGCACTGAGAGCTAGGGTAATCACTGGGCATATGAGACTTCAGGACTAATGTCTCAAGGTGACGGGCGCAGTGTGGTGCTACACAGAAATATTCTGAGTAACACAGCATCTGTTGTGGGCAAACGTTGCATTTACCATCAGGTGAACGTTTTGCTCGTCTAAAAAGTAATTTCGCTGTGGGGGTCTGAGGTATCAGTAAATGTTGGAAAAGGGGTCTCTTGTCAAAAATAGTTTGGAAATCCCTGATTCAAGACATTATCATGTCACTGTCATGCCATTGAAAATTTAGCAGAATAGGTAAATGGCTACTACGAGTATCATAAAAGAATGATAATGGTTACTTTATATAGGATAAAGTGACGAAACGAGCATAACGTTCCCCTGTTAGAAAGTGCAGCGTCAGCCCATAACAAATGCTGTGTCACTCAGAACACTTCTGTGTGACACTACCATGCCTCCGTCACTTTGAGGCATCAGTTCTTAAGTCTCATATGCCCAGTGATTACGCTAGCTCTCAGTGACCCTCATACCGAAACACAGTAATGATTTGCACACTACTGCATCGCGGCAGAATAACTGGCCCTGGTACCTACCTAGACGGATTCCTGCATAGGAATCCTAACACCAGTGGCTCCGGTGAAGTTAAATTAAAGATTGTAACAAACATTCAGACCGTTTATTCTCATGGGTGCAGAACTAATGAAAGTCGAAGTCATTTGTATTCTTTCACTAAATTTTTGTTTATCCTGTAGATCAGGTCCCAGAAAGCCAACCGGTCGTGGAACGGCTTCCTCTTGAGAGCCACCTCCTTGTCTATCTCCAGGTAGTTCAGAGCGTCCTCCGTTACCGGTGTCCACTTCACCGGCAGCAGGTCTGATGTTTCAGGAGTCGGGTCCCTGTGAAGGAAGTGAAATGATTATAAAAAAACTTTATCTCGTGGTGCATGGGAATTAGCAATCGTTACGTGTTATGTGGAAAACCAGTGTCCAGCTGTGGACTTAGGTCAGGATGTAATTGCAACGTCTGATCATCATTTCAACCTATCCCTGGTCCACTGCTGAACATAGACCTCCCCCATAGATTGCGATTTTAGCTCTTAATTCGCCATAGTTGCCATTTATTTATTCAGATGCCCATCTCCTGGTTTTCGTTTTCCCTCTGTCGACTTTAACGACACCAACGGGATTAGATAGGGTGGTAGATTCTCTTAGCCGCCACCACACGAATAGTCCAACGTCTGCCCATAACAAATGCCGTGTCACCCAAAACTCTCCTGCTTCACACTCCGCTTGTCATCCCGAGACATCAGTTCCTAAGTCTCACATGCGCAATAATTACACTAGCCTTAAATGCCCTTCAAACCGAAACACAGTAATGTTTGCATACTACTGTTCGACTGCGGAATAACTGGTACTGCGGTGGTATCTATACGTATTTCTTTATGTTTATCTGTGGTCATGCGATAGACCGTCGTGATAAAATAAAAGATAAGTTTATTATGGTAAAATTTATGTTGATATTCGTATGCTATGAAATTAAATAATTGTTGCAAAAAGAGAAATTACAAAGTGATCATCATCTTTTTCCTCTTCTTCGACTGTAATAGTCCAGAGCTGGTCATAGGCTGCAATTTTAAGTGCTGATCATAGGCTGCAATTTTAAGTGCTGATTACCACACATTCAGCGGTGAAGAAAACATCGCGAGGAAACCTGCATGTCTATAGCGTCCGCATTGGAGCAGCGTAGCGGACTCTTCGCGAGTCCAAAGCTCACTCAGAAACGAGAGGTAACCTCTGCTCAGCAGCGCGATATTCATAGTTATAAGTAACAAGCTTTGGTGACAAAAGATTGGTTCCTGCTTACCCATATTTAGCGAAATTAGTCCACATCATTGTCATTCTGTCTATAACTAGCCGGTCTTCCTTCGCGGGCGTTTTAGATAAATATGACACATCGAAGAGGTAGCCGAGCTCGTCAGCGTGAGCCGCGTCACCGACCGTAATGTTGTTCTTAATTTTCATGAAGTTCCTAGCTCCTGTGTAGGAGAACATGTAGTGGTAGACTTTTGCAGCGTTTTCTAGATAATTCTGCAAGCTTCTGCCTATTGGATTGTAAAAGACAAAGTCCGATTCGAAGTCCATTAGTTTCCACTTCACGTCTTCGGTTATTTCCTCATCACCTATGTAGAATTGACGAACGATTTTTGTCAGGGTCACGTCGTCACCCAAGTCGAAAGCTAGGGCCATATTTTTCTTGAACACATCTGTACCGACGTGATTGTCCGGCGCCTCTGCACCGTAAATGTACAGCGCCTCCTGGTTCGTGTATCCAGTGAGGATTGGGGTGTTCTTGGCCTTTGGTATTGTCCTCGGATATTCTGTCACGAATTTCTCAACACCATCGAAATCTTTCTCGACGCAAGGGAGGAACATTATTGAAAGTTCCCTCGTCGCTGCGATCACTAGCTTCGGTCCCAGTTTCGCCAGGAGGGTCGCGGCTTCGACGTTACTTTCAGCTTTCAGGCCCAAGTGCTCGGCGATTTTCATAGGTGCGTTTCTGTCAGGCCTTTCTATCGACCACAGGCAGCGCGCGGTGCCGCCCTGTATTATTAGTTTATCGAATAATTTCTCCTGCTCCGACACTAGGTGCAGGTCGACAGACATTCCTCCAGCGCTCAACCCAACTAACGTCACTTTGTCCGCATCGCCACCGAACGCGTCAATATTTTCTCTCACCCAACGTAGAGCGCTAAGCTGATCTTTGAGACCCTGATTGCCAGGCACTTCGGGCGTATCTAAACACATGAAGCCGTAAGGTCCTAGACGGTAGTTGACGGTGACCAGGATAACGTCGTGTCTGACTAGGTATCTGGCACCGTACAGGTAGCGTCCGGCGAAGCCGACCTCGAAGCCACCACCGTATATCCAGACGATGACTGGAAGTTTGTTTCTGGGGGTGGCCTGGTTGGGGACGTATATGTTGAGGTGGAGACAGTCGAGGGAACCCACTATCTGTTGATGGAACTCTTCCTTTTGCGGACATATTGCTGTGTCGTCGTACGCCTCGAAAACGTCTTCGAACCTGGGGTAGGGTAATGACGGCTGAAAACATAAACGCGTTATAGACAGATAGATAAACAGTTTATTCGTAGAATAACATTTCAACCTTACACTAGTCTAGCGGTAGCTCAGGGGCTAGGCGCTCGCTTTTAATTTCATAGTACGCGAGTGACCAGGGTTCGATTCCCGGTGCCGGCACCACTAAAATTGTTAATTGCAATTTTAAGTGCTGATTTACCACGTGCTTAGCGGTGAAGGAAAACATCGTGAGGAAACCTGCATGTCTGAGAAATTAAAAATATTTCGAAGACATGTGCAGTCCGCCAACCTGCATTGGTGCAGCGTGGCGGATTCTTCCTAGCTCCAAAACCCTCTCAGAAATGAGAGGAGGCCTGTGCTCAGCAGTGGGACATTGACAGGCTGAAACTTTACTAGTCTACCGCTCAACGAAGGCCTCCCTCATAGATTTTCGTATCAAATTCGGGAGGATTTTGTCATAGTTGCCACGCTTGCCTGGCGGGTTGGCAACCGCAGTTTATTAGTTCGGATATTCCGGGAAGACGCTGCTGCCCATCTCCTGGCTACCACCTGATGGCTAGTGCAACGTCTGCCCATAACAAATGCTGTGCCACCCAGAAAATTTCTGTGCGACACTACACTGTGCCCATCACTCTGTGACATAGGTTCTTAAGTTTCATATGCCCAGTGATTGCGCTAACTCACAGTGCCCTTCAAACCGAAACACAGTAATGTTTGCACACTACTGCTTCACGGTAGAATAACTGGCCCTGGGGTGGTACCTGCCTAGACGGACTCCTGCATAGGAATCCTTCCACCAGCAAAAAAGTTGATAGATCCTCTTGCCGCCACCACACTCCCGTTACAATACACACACGAATATATTTCGGTGAAATAAAAATTGAAGTACAGATGTGTGAGTGCGCGTGGAATGTCCGCTACTGGACAAAACACTGTTTTCGGTTACCCGCCAGGAGTAGACGGTTGAGACCTTGTCTTCATGATGATTTATTAATATGAATTATTTAAATAAAAAACTCGTGTTTATTATGGCGTACAAATGGTAAATAAAGACATAGATACATACAGTCACGCCCTTTTTTCATTTGTAGCGACATCTATATCACCACATGAGAAGCTCAAGAAATATTCGCATACGTCCATAATCGCGCTATGAAAGTTTTCTGAGATGCGGACTATATATATAACATCGAAATATTACTAGTTGGAGGAGACGTCCTTCTCAGATTAGACCACTCGATCTGGCGGGTAACTACCCTGTCCCTTGGCAAAATCATCCGCCAAACATTTGATGAAGTGACGAAACGAGCAAAACGTTCACCTGATTGGTGCCGGGAATCGATCTCCCCCATAGATTTCCAAAAAAGTTTGTAGCTCTCATTTTGAGAGGATTTTGCCTCAGTGCCGTGTGGTAGCGGCTTAAGAGAATCTACCACTCCATCTCATCCCGTAAGTGTCGTAAAAGTCGACAGAGGGAAAATATAATATGGGCAGCAGCATCTCCTGGAACATCTGAATAAATAAACTGCGTTTGCCAAGCGTGGCAACTATGGCAAAATCCCCCCAAAATGAGAGCTACAACTTTTGTGGCAATCTATGGGGGAGGCCTATGTTCAGCAGAGGACTAGTGATAGGCTGAAATGATGATGATGATGATGATGATTTGCCTCAGTTGCCTTGTACGTTTGAAGGTAAAGTTACCGACCGCAGTTTGTTTATTAAGATGTTCCAGGAAGAAGCTGCTGCCCGTATCCTAGTTTTGATTTTTCCGTCTGTCGACTATTACGACGCCCACGGGACGACATAGGGTTCTCTAAAGCCGCCATCTCACGACAGAAGAAGTGTGCTTAGAAAAAAATGATAACTTTAAGAGTTTGAGGGAGAGAAGTCAGATAACAAATGTATTCCACTACTTCTTGAATACAGATGTTCTGGTGACTTCAATTTCAAAACAACTAATTACAGACAGGTCAGATTTTTTTATCGTATAAAGATACGATAAAAAATGAAATATCAATACGATAGTTGTCGACGAATATTTAAACCTAGGACAGATTGTCCGACTAGGTAGGTCCAACTTCGACCAAGAGGTCAATCGACGGATCCAACTCGGCTGGGCAGCGTTCGGGAAATTGCGTCACCTCTTCTCGTCGAGTATACCTCAATCCCTCAAAACAAAAGTGTACAACCAGTGCGTGTTGCCAGTGATGACTTACGGAACCGAGACGTGGTCCTTCACTGCAGGCCGCATGAGGAAGCTGAGAGTCGCGCAGCGAGCTATGGAAAGGGCTATGCTCGGAGTTTCTCTGCGAGATAAAATCCGCAACGATGTTATCCGCAGCGGAACTAGAATAACCGACATAGCCCTAAGGATTAGCAAGCTGAAGTGGCAATGGGCCGGCCATATAGCTCGGAGAACCGATAACCGTTGGGGAAGAAAGGTTCTCGAGTGGCAACCTCGTACCGGCAATCGCAGCGTAGGGCGACCCCCCACTAGATGGAGCGACGACCTGCACGGTTTTGCGGGAAGTCGATGGATGCAGGTGGCTCAGGACCGTGTTTTGTGGCAATCTATGGGGGAGAACTATGTTCAACAGTGGACTGTAATAGGCTGAAATGATGATGATGATGATGATAAAGATACGAAAAGAGCAAAACGTTCGCCTGATCTTAACCAATGCTGTGCCACCCAGAACACTTCCGCGTGGCACCATGTGGAACCTGTCTAGGTAGGTACCACCCCCGGGGCCAGTTATTCTACCGTGAAGCAGTAGTGTGCAAGCATTACTGTGGTTCGGTTCAAGAGACACAGAGAGCTAGAGCAATCACGGGGCGTATGAGACTTAAGAACTGATGTCTCAAAGATACGGGCACGGTGTGGTGTTACACAGAAATGTTCTAGGTAACACAGCATTTTTTTTATAAAAAAAAACGATGCCCCACAGTAGGATTTCTCCAGTGTCGTACGTACGTACCTGTGGGTACGTTTTGCAGACATAAATTCCACATTCACAAACCCCCCAGACCGGGAACAACTATCTGTAGGCCATGCAATTATTTGTCCCGTGCGGAAATCGAACCCGCGGCGCAGAAGCCAAAGGCTTAGCCACTACGTCAACCGAGCCGACATTCGACATTTGTTATGGGCAGTCGTTGCACTGGTAGGTGAACGTTTTGCTCTTTTCATCACTTTATCCATTAAAAAAATGCACTACCTCAGGCAAGTTATTTTGCCGTGACGCAGTAGTGTGCAAACATTACTGGATTAGTCTAGAGGCAGGTAGTGCTTCATAATGATTTTAGCTGAAAGAACTATCAGTAAAAAACTTACCCCAAACGGATTGCTTTCGTTGACCCTCGCATACGGTATTCCCAAGAACATGGAGTAGTCTCCGTCGGACGCCTGCAGGCCCCTGATCAGACCGACCTTCGTGTCCACCAAGGGGTCCAGCCGCGGTGAGCCCCACACTGCACATGTTAACAACAGCTCCAATAGAACAACCTTCATGTTTGTCTTACATCTAATTGAAGTTGCTTTTTTTTTGAGGCTTTCTATTTATAATAAAACTCTGACCTGACCTATAACAGATAAAGGTAGACGTCTAGGGTCGATATGGTCTTTTATTATTATATCGCATCGGTTGCGTTTAAAAATATTATTTACGTTTCGGTTAATACGCCGTACTGGTGGTTGGAATACGTCTGGGTAGGTACTAACGCCGGGCCAGATGCCGTGAAGCAGTAGTGTGCAAATTTACTGTTCTGGTAATGGGAGCTAGTAAATAGAATTAGGCGTTACTTTGCGGAAATTTACTGGCGGTGGGATCCCTGTGCAGGATGGAATGCGTCTAGTGAGGTACCACCCAGGCCAGTTATTCTGCCGTGAAGCAGTATTGTGGAAACATTACTGTGTTTCGGTCTAAAGGCCAATGTCAGCTAGTGTAATCACTAGGTATATGAGACTTAACAAATGATGTCTTAGGGGGACGGACGCATTGTGGTGCCACAGAGAAATGTTGGTGGTACAGCATATGTTATGGGCAGACGTTGCACTTACAATCCGGTGAACGATCACGCCTCGTTACTTTCGTAAATAAAATCAAAAAACTGACTGAAGTGGCGATGGCCTCTAGATCGAAGAGAAGAAATGTCTTATCGCTATTCTAGCGCTGAACATGAGTCTCCCCCTTACATTGCCACAAAAGTTTGTAGCCCTCATTTTGGGGGCGATTTTGCCATAATTGAGTTGGCAACCGCAGTTTATTTATTAAGATGTTTCAGGAAGATGCCGCTGCCAATCACCTGGTTCCTATTTTCCCACTGACGACTCTTACGACACCGACGGGATGAGATGGGGTGGTAGGTTCTCTTGAGCCGCTACCACACGGTATAAGAAATGTGCCTAGAAAAAAAAAATAACTTAGTTTGTGGGAACCCTAACATTTATCAGTCAGATAACGAAGGTTAATGTGTCTTCCTCTCTGTTGCGTAATGTCTTATATTTGTAACGAATTTAAAATAACAATTTCGTTAAACTGTCAAGCAAGATTACCAAGAACTATCTTACTATTGCAATAAATACAGCTGGAGAGTTTGTATGTTTGGACGCGTTAATCTCAGGAAACACTAAACCGAATTAAAAATATATTTTCGCATTCGACAGCCGGTTTATTAAGGATGGTTTTAGGTAAACAAAAAATCACGCGGCCTTAAGAAGTCACGCTGAGAACCGAATATCACCGACGGGCCGAACTATGAATGGTCAGCGAGGTTGACGACCGCGTGGCCTAGTGGTCAGAGTACCTGACTTCTAAGCCGCGGGTCTTGGGTTTGATACCCAGCCGGAGCCAACATTTGTGCTAAAACATAAATTGTTGGTTTTCGGGTCTGGTTGTGTTGTGATTGTCCCAGTGTTTCTGACACTGCATCCTAGCCTACCTCCGATCTTATCGCATCAGCGTTACATCGGGCGCGGGTAGGTTAGGACGAGTGAGTGCCTCTGTGTTTGCGCGTACACTTGTGGCACTATAGTATCTCCTGCGCAGTTGATGGCTCTCGACAGTAGTCGGCAGTTGTCGCCGTGGTCGAAATCGGCTAGGAGAACGTCATCATCATCATCATCGGTCAGCGAGGTACCATGCCGTTAGGCGCAATAATGCATTAGATAGCTTACTTTTTGAGGAAGGTGGTAGGATTCCTATGCAGGCATCCGTCTAGATAGGTACCACCCCAGGGCCAGTTATTCTGCCGTGAAGCAGTAGTGTTCAAACATTACTGTTACGGTCTGAACGGCACTGAGAGCTAGCGTAATCACTGGGCATATGAGACTGAAGAACCGATGTTTCAGGGTGTCCGGCGCAGTGTGGTGCACAGAATTTGTTGTGGACGGACGTTGCACTTACGAACGTTTAGCTACGTCTCTTTATCCAAATAAGAAGACCTATACGCTGAACAGTTTTGGTGCTAATTCACTCATATCTCGCATGTTTTAAATAAGCATAGTACTTTACTGGATCCTTTCGGAGACTCGTTTTTTGCTTTTATGGTAGCTTTGCCAATAAATTTAGTATTGGTGTATTTTTATTATAACTTATTTGTATAATGATTTCTTATAAACCCGCAGTACCTTCAGCTTTTATTTATTATTTTTTGGTCCGATCTACGCAGGAAGAGATAACTGTATCTTGAAGTCTTGCAGTGGTATACTTGGTTTTTGATTTACATACATACATAAGATCACGACTGTATCCCATAAGGGGTAGTCAGAGACTGGACACTCACCGCAAAAACAGATGACTGCCACAATCCACGTTTCACTAAAACAATATAATGCACTTGGTGTGATAGGTGGTGAGCCCATCGCCACCATGCGCTATTGGGAGCACAGTGCAGTTTAATTCCTTACTCGCCTTTTACGAGATCCATTGGATGATATGGAGTGGTAGTATTCTTTTAACGAGCCGCCACCACACGGTGGCGGCTCGTCGTTTTTGATTTAATTTTATTAATTATAGGATCCCAAGCTGGTGGTAATACCCAACCATCTTCTCTTTTAAAATTAGGTGTTTTTTAATTTCAATAGCCTCGCGAATCATCCTTGGTAGGAATCATCGATTGATCGGTTATAAATAGTCTAATTAAACGCGATAAAATCCGTAAATTAGTTTCATTTAAACTTATTTGTATATTCAGAGTTTTTCTTGTGGTATTCACCTTTAAAGGTAATGCGTTCACTTTAAAATCCCAACAGTGTAAGGATACTTACCACTGATGTAACTGAATAAAAATATAAAAAAACTTAAAAATTCCCTTAAATTTTTTTAATTCAATTTGATGTATTTGTTACACATCCGTACTCCATTCCCTTTGTCTGTTTGTTACCTTTTCACGGTTTAACCGCTCAACCGACCTTGACGAAATTTAGCACACACATAGCTTGCATCCTGAAGACGGACATGGGATACTTTTTATCCCGGAAAATCAAATAGTTCCCGGAAGACATTTGAAAAACCTGTATCCACGAGGACGATGTCGCGGGTACCATCTTGTATAAACTAAAGATTTATAAACTTTAGCTTCGGCGCTTCGTCTTCATACAAACTTTAACTATGCCAAATCGCACTGTCGTTTTCTTTTCGCGTATTAATATATAGGAAGATTCAAAAATCAATAAGGGAATTGCTAGTTCGTTTCAGCCTGTCGCAAGTCCACTGCGTAACATGGGCCTCTCCCATAGATAGCCACAAAAGTTTGAAGACCTCCTTTAGGAGGATTTTTTATTTTTATTTTAGAAAGTGACGAAACGAGCAAAACGTTCACCTGATGGTAAGTGCATGACCCAGAATATTTCTGTGTCTGACACAACACTGCGCCCGTCACCTTGAGACATCAGTTCTTAAGTCTCAAATGCCCAGTGATTACGCTAGCTCACAGTGCCCTTCAAACCGAAACACAGTAATGCTTGCACACTACTGATTCACGGCAGAATAACTGGCCCTGGGGTGGTACCTACCTAGACGAATTCCTGCATAGTAATCCTACCACCAGTAAATTTTCCCTCTGTCGACTTTTACCAGCCCACGGGATGTGATGGGCTGGTAGATTCTCTCTAGCCGCCACCACGCGGCAGTAAGACAGTTCTAAATCGAACTTCACAGATGGCTTACGGAAAAGTTAAGGAACTTGTTTAATTATTTTGGATTTGACTGATTTTGCATTTGCATATTGTAAGGTCGCTGATTTGACATTCATTTGACATTGATTTTATATTTTTATTTGACATTCTTAATGGAATTTTTAATCTGTCTACCTATATATTATTACTCGAAGGTTGTTTTTTGTCGCTACGAAGTGTCTTCCTTAATTCTGTAATAAAATTAATGTCTGATACGACGTTTCGATGATTATTTTCCCCTCTAATGACGAAAAATAAAATGTCTTAAAAAATATGTTAAGATTAAATTCATTAATTTAATTGTAGAAAGCGCCATCTGTTGATAATCTACAACTAACATGCGCGACGAATGTCGTTTGTAGCTGTCAACATTCTTTAAACGGGGTAGATGGCGCTATGTGTTCATGATCACGATAAAGCGAAATATTTGCACGGGTCAAGCTAGTTTTTATTTATTTATTTTTAATCGAATTGTCATTCTATATATATATATATATATGATGTTCTCCTAGCCGATTTCGACCATGGCGACAACTGCCGACTACTGTCGAGAGCCATCAGCTGCGCAGGAGATATTATAGTGCCACTAGTGTACGCGCAAACACAGCAGCACTCACTCGTCCCAACCTACCCGCGCCCGATGTAACGCTGATGCGATAAGATCGGAGGTAGGCTAGGATGCAGTGTCAGAAACACTGGGACAATCACAACACAACCAGACCAGAAAACCAACAATTTATGTTTAAGTACAAATGTTGACTCCGGCTGGGATTCGAACCCAGGACCTGCGGCTTAGAAGTCAAGTACTCTGACCACTAGGCCACGCGGTCGTCATTCGTCGTCTTTTAGTGATGAGACGAGCAAAACGTTCACCTGATGCAATGTCTGTCCATAACAAATGCTTTGTCACCCAGAAAATTTCTGCGTGACATCACACTGTGCCCATCACCCTGAGACATAGGTTCTTAAGTCTCATATGCCCAGTGATTACGCTAGCTCACAGTGCCCTTCAAACCGAAACACGGTAATGTTTGCACACTACTGCTTCACGGCAGAATAAATGGCCCCATGCATAGGAATCCTACCAAATGGAAATGTTCTTTGTTGTATTTTTTTTTATTTGCATGTCGGTCTTTTGCGGACGGAATATGTGTTACTGAGCATATAAAATCCTTAACACCTTTGTACCTACCATATTTCTGCAAATATTTTCATTACATTTGAAACACACACCATTCTCTTACCAGTAAACTACTTCTAAGAAATATTGGAACTTAATTCTCTTTGATGACCAACTTCAATCTGTCCAATTTTCACTGTGTTCGCACACACAACTTCTGTCGCATACTAAATTTTACCCTCAATGTGCCTTATGAAGTTTAAAGTAAAAAAGTAGGTAAATTTTTAGAAAGTTAAGCGCTACTTTTATTTTCTCCTACGCGGACACGATTCGACCAAAAGTCGTAAGGTGTAAAAGTCTTCAACAATTTCACTATAACCGCGCAACGCATTCCAAATGTCAGAGTTTTTTAACACACAAATTACACAATTCGTCCGTACGGAGCTTCTTGATGACCAGAGTTACACAGTAGACCCCCAGGGTCCCTGGGGGTCTACTGTGTAACTCTGGTTGGTTTCGCGATCGATTACATTTGATCACATTAACCAATGAATGTGCTTCATACGCCAAAATAAAGCTCAAAAAAAAAGTAAAGTAACAGCCTATAAATGTCCCGCTGCTGAGCACAGGCCTCCCTCTCATTTCTGAGAGGGTTTTTTGGAGGTAGGAAGAGTCCGCCACGCTGCTCCAATGCGGGTTGGCGGACTGCACATGTCCTCAAAATATTTTTTATTTCTCAGACATGCAGGTTTCCTCACGATGTTTTCCTTCACTGCCGAGCGCGTGGTCAAATCAGCATTTAGTGGTGCAGGCACCGGGAATCGAACCCGGGTCACTCGCGTACTATGAAATTTAAAGCGAGCGGTGGTTTTCACTGGTCGACTCCTATGCGGGAATCCGTCTAGGTAGGTACCACCTCAGGTCCAGTTATTCGGCCGTGAAGCAGTATTGTGCGAACATTAATCTGCTTCGATCTGAAGGGCACGGTGAGCTAGTGTCAGCTGGGCATGTGGCACTCAAGTGAGGCGAGCGCAGCGCTGGGTGACGCATCATTTGTAATTTTTTGAACGTTTTCCTCGTTTCGTCATTTTATCCAATCAAAACAAAAAACACCGTAGGCTCGGTTTGCGTAGATCGGATGGAAAGAAATAAGTAGAATCTCAAGTAATCCCGGCTCAACTTCGACATCAGGATGCTTGGAATTAAGAATAGTGAAAATTAACTCGATATTATCGGTATAATTTGGTTTAATTAGGTAACTTTTCAGACAATTCATTATTACTTAACCGAAAGTAGTTCCAACTTGTTACAACGGCACGTCATGTCTTATGCATGATCTAATTTAATCTTCAGCCGGCTCGTATCCTTTCACCAAATTCCTGTTCATCTTGTAGAACAGGTCCCAGAAAGCCATGCGGTCGTGGAACGGTCTCCTCTTGAGAGACAGCTCGCTGTCTATATCCAAGTAGTTGACAACATCCTCGGTTATGGGCGCCCACTTCATCGGCACCAGGTCTGACGTTTCAGGAGTTGGGTCTCTGTTAAGGGAATATTAAGTCTTAGTCAAATTGCTTATAGTCAGTCAGCGGGTGTCCCTCGTTACACCCAGGAGACGGTAGTGAGCCCAGGGAACGGTAGATAGGTGGGAGAGGTGATGAATGCGGAAGAAAGTGACGAAATGAGCGAATCGATGACCTGATGGTAAATGCAACGTCTGCCCATAACAAATGCGATAAATGGTGATTCCACAAGTCGCTCGTCACACTGAGACACAGTTTTAAGTCTTATGTGAACAGTGATTATACTCGCTACGAGTATCAATGCCCTTCAAACCGCAACGCGAAAATGTTTGCACACTACTGTTTCTCGGGAGAATATCTGGCACTGCGGTGTTACCTACATAAAAAAAATAAAGTAAAGTTTCAGCCTATAAATGACCCACTGCTGAGCACAGGCCTCCTCTCATTTCTGAGAGGGTTTTGGAGCTAGGAAGAATCCGCCACGCTGCTCCAATGCGGGTTGACGGACTTCACATGTCTTCGAAATATTTTTAATTTCTCAGACATGCAGGTTTCCTCATGATGTTTTCCTTCACCGCCGAGCACGTGGTAAGTCAGCACTTAAAATTGCAATTAACAATTTTAGTGGTGCCGGCACCGGGAATCGAACCCAGGTCACTCGCGTACTATGAAATTAAAAGCGAGCGCCTAGCCCCTAAGCTACCACAGCTCTACTCTACCTTCTTAAAATACCAAGACGAATTTCTTCATAGGAATCGTATAACCAATAAACGTACCTCTACCGTACATAGTCGAAAGTAAATATCACTTCAGCCTATCACTAGTCCACTACTGAACATAGGCTTCTCCAATAGATTGCCCCATAAGATTGTAGCTCTCATTTTGGGGGATTTTGCCATAATTGTCTCGCTTGGCAGGCGGGTTGGCAACCGCAGTTTATTTATTCAGATGTTCCACGAAGATGCTGCTGCCCATATTCTGGCTTAATTTACCCTCTGCTGACTTTTACGATACCCATAGAATGAGATGGGGTGGTGGGATTCTCTGGCCGCCATCACACGGCTCTTAGTATGTAACATAATAAGCTGATATGTAGGTTTCGTAAGAAGTGCGAGGGGTACTGTACCGACAGCCTTAATTCGTACAGAATAATACAATAATATGCAATGCTGTCACTATACTGCTCGTGGGAACGCAGTGGGAAAGAATTTTTTGACTCCTACCAAAATGGCGGCTACGTGGTTCGCCACAAGTCACGTCTATTTTCCCAAGGAGGTGAAAAGTGGGCTTCGTGTAGCCCCTGCCTATCCCTTTATATGGGAAAAGGGCGTGTCTATATGTATGCATGTATTTGATATGCCATTGCCATTAAACTAAGCCGTGGTAGCTCAGGGGCTAGGCGCTCGCTTTAAATTTCATAGTACGCGAGTGGCCTGGGTTCGATTCGCGGTGGTGGCTACCACTAAAATTGTTAATTGCAATTGTTAAGTGCTCGGCGGTTAAGGAAAACAACGTGAGGGAACCTGCATGTCTGAGAAATATTAAATATTGCGAGGGCATGTGCAGTCCGCCAACCCGCATTGGAGCAGCGTAGCAGACTCTGCCTAGCTCCAAAAACCCTCACAGAAATGAGAGGAGGCCTGTGCTCAGCAGTGGGACACTTATAGGCTGAAACTTTTCTTTTTATTTAAGGACAAATACAAGTGGTGGATGCCTGTGAAAGTAAATAATTTGGAAGTCAAGAGAGTTGGTAATACTTACCCATATTTGACGAAATTAGTCCATAGTGTCGTCATTCGGTCTACGACGACCTGATCTTCCTCCGTCGAAGTTTCAGTCAAAATTGACATATCGAAGAGGTAGCCGACATCATCAGCATGAGCTGCACCACCTACTGTGATATTGTTTAACACCTTAACGTAGTTCCTGCCACCAGAATATGAGAATATATAGTGGTAGACTTTTCCACCGTATTCTAGATACTTCTGCAAGCTTCTGTGCGCTGGATGATTAAACGTGAAGTCTGATTCAAAGTCCATTAGATTCCATTTCACGTCTTCGTTTACGGCCTCATCGCCTATGTAGAATTGACGAACCAGCGTATCCAGGCCGTCGTCGTCATTCAGGTCAAAAGCTGAATCTAAGCTCGTCTTGAACACTGAACCATGGTAGCTGTCCGATGGCCTGTTCCCGTAGGTAATAAGCATCTCTTCGTTATTGTACCCTGTTAGGATTGGAGTGTTTTTAGCCTTTGGTATAGCTGTGTTGACAGGGTGTCTTCCTATGAATTTCTCAACACCTTCAAAGTCTTCTTCGATGCAGGGAGAGAATCTTAAGGATAGTTCTAATGCCGCTGCTATCACTAGCTTCGGGTCTATTGTTGAAAGGAAGGTCGTAGCTTCGACGTTGTTTTCAGTTTCCAGGCCCAAGTGTTTGGCAATTGTCTTGGGTGCGTTTCTGTCTGATGCACCTATCGCCCAAGGGCTTAACGACGTCCCGCTCTGTGTTATCACCTTGTCGAACAAGTTCTCCTGCTCTGACAAAAGGTGGTAATCTACGGAGACTGCTCCGGCGCTTTCCCCCATTATCGTAATCTTGCCGGTGTCACCGCCGAAAGAATCAATATTGTCCTTCACCCATCGTAACGCGCCCAGCTGATCTTTAAAGCCCTGATTGCCGGGTACTTCAGGTGTGCCCAAACACATGAAGCCGTAAGGTCCCAGACGGTAGTTTACGGTGACCAGGATAACGTCGTGTCTCACCAAGTACTTGGCTCCGTACAAGAAGCGACCGGCGAAGCCGATCTGAAAGCCACCCCCGTGTATCCAGACGAGGACTGGAAGTTTGTTTATGGCGGTGGCTTTGTTGGGGACATATACGTTGAGGTGGAGACAGTCGAGGGAACCAACTATCTGATTATCGAACTCTTCCTTTTGCGGACATATTGCTGTGTCGTCGTACGCCTCGAAGACGTCTTCGAACTTGGGGTAGGGTAGTGACGGCTAAAAACAAAAGAAAAAAAGTTTACGTGCGTCTTAATCTCTTCCATTATGTTATGGATACGGGGAGATGAGTGGATCCTATAATTAATAAAATTAAATCAAAAACCAAGCATACCACTGCAAGACTTCAAGACACAGTAAGCTCTTTCTGCGTAGATCGGACCAATAATAATAATTAAAAGCTGAAGGTACTCCGGGTTAACTATGACATCGGGACATCTGTCACCTCAGTCCCCCGTGACCATGGGTGCTGTAAAGTACTCGAAACGTCGGGTTATAAATAATAAAATAAAACGCGATAAAATCCGTAAAATTAGTTTCATTTAAACTAATGATGACAGTTTTGCACCCGAAAGCGGCTTTAAAAATGTGGATACTCCACTTACCCCAAACGAATTGCTTTCGTTGACCCTCGCATAGGGTATGCCCATGAACATGGAATAGTCGCCGTCAGACGCCTGCAGGCCCCTGATCAGACCGACCTTCGTATCCACCAAGGGGTCCAGCCGCGGTGAGCCCCACACCGCACATAACAACAGCAGCTCCAATAGAACAACCTTCATTTTTGCAATAAGTTGTTTGAAACGAACGCTCTCTGTAGAGGTCCTTTTATGATCAGATAGTATCTCAAGTGGTTGATAAGATACCGGTGTTGATACGAGTAGCTAAACACCGGTATCTGCTTGCTTGAACGCTCTTCTTGAACGTAAACTACTACCTTGTATCATTTCTTTTTTGTTTTTTTTTAAACGTCATTTTGCATATTCGTCTCGATCGACTTAGCAACATGTTAGTTGTTGCAGGAAATTTCGTCGTTTGTCCTTTCAGCCTATCACTAGTCCACTGCTGAACATAGGTTGCCGTAGATTGCCACAAAAGCTAGTAGCTCTAATATTTGGGGCAATTTTGCCATATTTACCACGCTTATCAGGCGGGTTAACAACCGCAGTTTATTTATTCAGAAATTCCAGGAAGATACGTCCAGAAGCCCATCTCCTGGTTTCCATTTTCCCTATGTCGACTTTTAGATGGGGTGGTAGATTCTCCTAAGCCGCCGCTCGGTTCTTAATCGTTTGGCAGTAAAAAAGTAACAACCTATAAATGTGGAAAAACGGCTGGTGGGATTCCTATGCAGGAATCCGTCCCGGTAGGAAGCTACGAAGGACGTACGGACGACGGATACACGATTCCAGCATAGGAATTCTACCACCAGTAGACTCTTTCTGTTCTTCTGTCTGTTTGTTACCTTTTCACGGGTCACGTTCACGGTATCTTTATAAAAAACCTAAACCCACGCGAACTCAGTTCAGCTAGTAATCTATATACTCGTATATAACGAATGTAATCTATATATATGGCGACCGCGTGGCTCAGTGGTCAGAGTACCTGACTTCTGCCGCGGGTCCTGGGTTCGAATCCCAGCCGGAGCCAAAATTTGTGTCAAAACATAAATTCTCGGTTTTCGGGTCTGGTTGTGTTGTGATTGTCCCCGTGTTTCTGACACTGCATCCTAGCCTACCTCCGATCTTATCGCATCAGCGTTACATCGGGCGCGGGTGGGTAGGTTGGGACGAGTGAGTGCCTCTGTGTTTGCGCGTACACTTGTGGCACTATAATATCTCCCGCGCAGTTGATGGCTCTCGACAGTTTTCGGAGGTTGTCGCCGTGGTCGAAATCGGCTAGGAGAACATCATTTTATATATATAAACTAGAGCCGCTGTAGTGGACGACAAAGTGGACCAGCTACCTTCACTGCCTACGCAGGTCGCTTGCGGTGTTGCCGCAACAATAGGTATTTTTTTTAAATATCCCGTGGCAACTATTTATAATGTATACGTTTTTACAACAAAATCCCAGAAAGTGCACGAAGTCTTTCAATAAAAAAGTTCAAACTATTTGTTAAACAAAGACTTTTTAAGAAGGGTTATTATAATATTAAGGAATACGTGGATGATGATAACCCCCGGGAATGAGGTGATCGCTGCCAAGCTATTTCTACATCTTTATAAAACTGCTGTAATTGTATATTTAACATGACTGAAAAAAAAAAATCCCGCTGGGTTTCTTACTTGTTCTTCCCAGGACAGAGGCATTTCTTTGCGAACCAGTGTAGTTAAAAAAAAAATTTACGTTCAATAAGTATTATGTAAATGATCTATATTGAATAAAAAAAATATTCTATTCTATTCTATTCTATGTATTCTATCTCCGTCTCCTGGATTCAAGCTATCTACGTGCCAAATTTCGTCAAGATCGGCTCAGCGCTTGAACATCGAAAATGTCACAAACAGACAGAGGAACAGAGAGAGTTTTTTTGCATTTATAATATGAGTATGGATTATTAGAAAAAAACGATACCCCACACTGGGAAATCGGCTAGGAGAACATCACCATCGGCTAGGAACATCGGCTAGGAGAACATCACCATCATCATCATTTACGTACGTACGTAAATGATGATGATGGTGATGTTCTCCTAGCCGATTTTGACCACGGCGACAACTTCCGGCTACTGTCCAGAGCCATCAACTGCGCAGGAGATATTATAGTGCCACAAGTGTACGCGCAAACACAGAGGCACTCGTCCCAACCTACCCGCGCCCGATGTAACGCTGATGCGATAAGATCGAAGGTAGGCTAGGATGCAGTGTCAGAAACACGGGGACAATCACAACACAACCAGACCCGAAAACCAACAATTTATGGGTTAGCACAAACGTTGGCTCCGGCTGGGATTCGAACCTAGGACCCGCGGCTTAGAAGTCAGGTACTCTGACCACTAGGCCACGCGGTCGTACGTAAATAACCAGTGTAATACGTAAGTACCGTCCCAGGGCCAGTTATTCTGCCGTCAAGCAGTAGTGTGCAAACATTACTGTGTTTCGGTTCGAAGGGCACTGTGAGCTAGTGTAATCACTGGACATATGAGACTTAAGAACTGATGTCTTCGGACGCATTGTGGTATCACACAGTAATGTTCTAGATGACACAACATCTGTTATGGGCAGACGTTGCACTTATCATCAGGTCAACGTTTTGCTCTTTCCGACACTTCAAAAAAAACCTTCATTGTGAATATCTCGCATCTAACAAAGATAAAGCGATAAAACTTATTAAAGACAGCGCACCGATAATCCGAGTCATTGTTTTTGATTTTTTTGATATACGTCTATGTTTACATAATGTCCTGCTATAGACCGGCATTTTCGGGTGGAGAATTGATCCGTACAAAAATAAAATTGAAGTGTCTGTTTGTTATAAGAAAATAACTGCTTTTGACTGAATGCTTATGAAAGTATATACGGTACTTATAAGAAAAAAACAATTTTTGAAGTTTTTGACTTTCTGTCTGTTACTTCCGGCTAATCTCCTGAAACGACTGGACCTATTTTACGGAACTTTCACTGACAGATAGCTGATATTATAGCGGTTAACTAAGGCTACTTTAATTTTAGAAAAATGGGGTACCGTGCAAAAAAATTAAATACCAAAATTTTATTCAAATAGGGTTTCGTTTGAATCGAAACATATCAAAACGTGAAGCGATAGTTGATTTCATTTAAAAAGTAAGTTTATTCCGTCGGCATAGGGTTCAATTTGTGTTTATTTGATCGTAATTGTGATCTTCATTTTTGTATTTGTTTGATCGACGACGTTTTCCGAAGTGGTTTTTATATGGAACTGTGTATATTGGGTTTTTAGTGTACCAGTGGGTCGGAGTAAACACACACAATTTGAACATAACACAAATTGCTAACTTTCGGGTTTGGTTGTGTGGTGATTGTCCCTATCTCTGACACTGAATCCTAACTTATCTCCGATCTTATCGTATGAGCGTTACATTTTTTTTTATTGTATAAAGTGATGAAACGAGCAAAACGTTCACCTGATGGTAAGTGCAACGTCTGCCCATAACAAATGCTGTGCCACCCAGAAAATTTCTGTGTGACACCACACTGTGCCCATCACCCTGTGACATAGGTTCTTAAGTCTCATATGGCAAGTGATTACGCTAGCTCACAGTGCCCTTGAAACCGAAACACAGTAATGTTTGCACACTACTGCTTCACGGTAGAATAACTGGCCCTGGGGTGGTACCTACCTAGACGGACTCTGCATAGGAATCCTATTGATCCTATAGAATCCCGGTGCGCGGAGCCTTTCAGTTAGCGCATACACTTGCGGCATTGTAATATCGCATGCGCAGAAAAAAATATCGGCTGCAGCGTTTTTCACATACGTACCAGTCCAGTCACGCCCTTTTCCCAAATATGCGGTAGGTAGAAGCAAAACGTAGCCCACTTTTCGAAGTGGCGGATCGCTTCGCTATGTTATAGCCCGACCCGGGGGGGGGGGGGGCAGAGTTCACTACTCCCCAGCACTCTCTCGTGGTCCCGAAGGCCCCGTTTGTGGTAGGGGAATACCGTTGCTGATAGGAGGGCCGTGACGAGACCCGCCGTTGCCTCGGCTGCGTCGTCTCCGAGCGGGATCTGTCCTCTTTCGATCCCTCCCGGTAGCCTCCTTCTGGACCATCACGGTCTCACAGAAATTGGCAACGGCCCTAAACGCCGTTACCCCGCACAGCAGAGCCTATCAGCAGAGCTATCCTACCTAGCACTCTCTGACTGCCTACAACCACAACTTTGCATTTCGAGGGGTCAACTGATGATGTTTGCTGTGCGACCAATCTCTGATGGCTTCAGATGGTCATTAATATTTTTTATGCCATTGTTCAAGATCTGATCTTTCAGACCCTGATTTCCAGGCACTTCAGGTGTATTCAAACACATAAAGCCATATGGACCTATACGATAGTTGACGGTGACCAGGATAACGTCATGTCTCACCAAGTACTTGGGTCCATAAATGAAGCGCCCGAAGAAGCCCTGTTGAAATTTACCTCCGTATATCCAGACGAGGACTGGAAGTTTGTTTCTGGATGTGGCCTTGTTGGGGACGAATATGTTGAGGTGCAGACAGTCAAGGGTACCCACTATCTGGTGTTGGAACTTCTCCTTTTGCGGACATATTGCTGAGTCGTCGTTAGCCTCGAAGACTTCTTTGAAGTCGGGGTATGGTAGTGATGGCTGAAACAGAGAACGCAAATAAAATAAAAAAAAACTCTTTATTTTAAACGTAAGAAATATTAATATTGTTTTTAAATCTACCACCGTAACGAGGTTTCTCTGACGGAGAAAAAAAGAGGCGAAAGAAATTTACACATGTAGCGACATCTATGTCGCCACATGAGAAGCTCAAAAAATATTCGCATACGTCCATAATCGCGCTATGAAAGTTTTCTGAGATGCGAACTATATATACAACATCTAAATATTACTAGTTGGAGGAGACGTCCTCCCCAGATAAAACCACCCGATCTGGCGGGTAGCTACCCTTTTCATTGGCACCATCATCCGCCAAAATGGTGACCCCTGTATGAACATCACGCAGAACAGCTTCTCCGAACAAACAGCAATAACGTCATTGGCAGCCATCGCAGTCACAGCACCAGACTACTGTCGGCACAACGCGTGCTTCCTAGTCTCTCAGCCACTGAGGATCATCAAGGGTGGGGGCCCCCTTCTCAGGCTGACTCCTTTGGCATCAACACTTGTCTCCATACGTCTCGACGCACTGAAGACCTGGACACAGGTTCACCGCAACGCCAGACTGCACCTCATCGCCTGACGCCTCAATTTCTCCGCGCTAACTACGACTTCCAGTATCAGCGGGGGAGTGATGTAGCGACATCTATGTCGCCACATGAGAAGCTCAAAAAATATTCGCATACGTCCATAATCGCGCTATGAAAGTTTTCTGAGATGCGAACTATATATACAACATCTAAATATTACTAGTTGGAGGAGACGTCCTCCCCAGATAAAACCACCCGATCTGGCGGGTAGCTACCCTTTTCCTTGGCAATATTAACCGCCAAACACATGAGAGGTACATTTTGTGAAAGGCATATGGACACGCTTCGATTTCGTCGCTCGTATAATAAGACTTTTCTGTAAGCGTCTTGTTTTACAGTCATAAATTACGGTAATACAACTTGCGACCCGTGGCGCAGAGGTCAATCGACTAGCCACTTTGCCACGCAATGAAAAGTGTACTTTTTTGCATGGAAGGAAGTGACAGGACGTACAAATGGTTCATCTTTTTTTTATTTATTCAATAACATATACAGAGTGCATTGATACACAAATAATCATAAGCTTTGAGTTCTAGTACCACATTCAAAATTGTGTCCATAACTGGCGTTTTTTTTATTGGATAAAGTGATGAAACGAGCAAAACGTTCACCTGATGGTAAGTGCAACGTCCGCCCATAATAAATGCTGTGTCACCCAGAACATTTCTGTGTGTGTGACACCACACTGCGCCCATCACCTTGAGACATAAGTTCTCATATGCCCAGTGATTACGCTAGCTCACAGTGCCCTTCAAACCAAAACACAGCAGTGCTTGCACACTACTGCTTCACGGCAGAATACTGGCCTTGGGGTGGTACGTACCTAGACGGATTCCTGCAAGAAAGTCCTGAAAAGAAATTCCTGCAAGCTCCTGCAAAGAAGTCAAAGTCGAAATTACTTTATTCAGTTTAGGCTGGTATAAAGCTCTTATGAATGTTAAAATCTACACCGGTTCGAAAAATAAGACCTTCTCAGAGAAGAACCGGCAAGAAACTCTGGAGGCTTTCTTTTTTTCAATGCAATATTACATCATGTAATTTATAAGTTACATAAAAATTACATCATAAATTTAGGAGCCAGGGGGTTCGCAAGTGCAGAGTAAGAGTTACTTCCACACATCTCTGTCCTCTATGTAATGATATATTTCATAATACGCCTTTTCTAATCATGTCTTCTTGACGTGAAGTTTGTTGAATTCTTTGCCACTTTTTGAGTCACACTTTTAGGAATTTTGTTATAAAATTTTATGGATTTACTAAGAAAAGATTTTATAGTTTTTATCAACCCAAAACAATATGTGAAAGATCCTAAAATAATTATTAGCAAGTCTTAATTACATTTATCAAATTATAAAAAACAAGCAATTAGTACAAAATGTTACCAAAATGAAGAATAAAAATATGATGAATGTAAGTTTCCAATCTTAAAAGTACCTTTTGTAGTTTCCTCGCGTAAATTCTAATATTCCCACAAAACAGATCAAGGGTAATAGCATTTTGAGAATATTTGTAATAAAGGGTATTCTAAAAATAGGGTTTGTTAAAAGAGGATTTAATTATAAAAGGTGGATGATGCAACACGTTGAAAATTTTACTAGACCTGGACCTATGTAGAAAATACACATCTGACAACACTGCATTAGTTAATAGAATCAGGCGTTACTTTGCGGAAATCCATTATAGTAAAGGAGAGAAAGTTAATTTGCTAAGATCCGCATGCAAAATGTAAAATGGTGTGTATTACCTAGTTTTGAAGAGCACCGCCCTCAACAGCGTGCACAAGAAAACCAATACCGCCACCGGGAGCCGCCACCAGATACCCTCCACCACTACAACGCTACCACTGGGCAATACACACCACTGAAGTCGAGAACACGACACGTGTTTCACCTCATGAAACCTGTTATATTGACTCTACGACAGTCAGCCGCCGAGACCGGCAATCAATGCTATATTATCTTCAAAACTAGGTAATACACACAATTTTATATTTTGCAGGCGGATCTTAGCAAATTAAGTTTCTCTCCTTTACAACACTGCAGTAATAATATGGCCATGGATAATCTTAAAGGGGATGGTTAAAGAATCTGGTGGTGAGCGCAACGCCCGCCCAGGGCTGACAATATCATGCGACGAACAGAGCGGCCGCTCCAAGCGCCAAGTCCAAAGGCCGGAAAGACATCACACCCACTTTCATTAACTACACTCAGCGTCACAAAAATCGCACCTTTCTGAGTTTGCGCGAAAAATGGCTGTAATGGCTAGAAACGAATTATATTTATATAAATATTGGTATGTTTGAAATGGGTATTTGAATAGCTTTCCATTATTAATAAAAAAATCATGAAATCATTAAAACATTTATCATTATAGAGCGTCAAAAATAAACACTGTCAAATGCTCGTTAGTAAGGACGCTAGTTACACCTGGATCGATCTGGATAAAATATGGGCCAGTCGTAATTTAGACTTTGCAGTGAACACACGTGAACAAGTAACCCAAGTAAGAACAAGTAAAGATGGACACCAGCTCTGAAGAAGCCGCTCAAGTGATTGCCCTATTGCAGTCGGGGATGCGGCAGTGTGACGTTGCTCGACAGACAGACAACCTGTCCCGTTTTTCAGTTCGACGGGTGTTCCAACGTTTTCAGACTCAACGTTGTCAGCAGACTGGTGGTTATGTTAGAAAACCGGGATCTGGAAGAAAACGGTGCACATCAGAAAGAGATGACCGTTTCATCGTTACGACATCTTTACGAAACCGTTTTACAAATGCTGTTGAGTTGCAACAACAGCTTCGATCAACTCGGAGAACATCTGTGAGTGTTTCTACGATAAGAAGAAGGTTACACGAAAATAGTTTAACAGCCCATAGACCTGCTAAAGGTCCAAAACATACTGCACAGCATCGCAGAGATCGCCTAAAGTTTGCTCGCAATCATTGCGAGTGGACTCTAGAACAGTGGCGGACCGTACTCTTCTCTGATGAGACGAGGGTCTGTCTCTTTTACAATGACAGACGTAGAAGGGTCTACAGAAGACAGGGGGAGAGGTTCACACAACCCTGCTTCGAAGAATCCGTCGAATACGGGGGTGGCTCGTGTATGTTTTGGGGCGGCATTTCCGTCGACGGGAAAACAGAACTTGTGTGCGTTTCCCGGACTCGGGTTGGCCGTGGGCAAGGGTCATTAAATGCTGGTCGGTACATTACTGAAATCCTGGAGGAACATGTGGTCCCGTATGCTGGTTATGTCGGTGATGGATTCATGTTAATGCATGATAATGCTCGTTGCCACACCGCGGCTATTGTACGGGATTATTTACAGGAGGTCGATATCCCTGTTATGCATGGGCCAGCACGAAGTCCAGACCTTAACCCAATAGAACATCTCTGGGATGACCTAGGGGGGGTAACACTAGGTTTTAAGAACTTTTTTTGTATTTATTAAGTTTTTTTTTAAATTATTAATTTGCAAATTTGTACATACCCTGTCTTTTTCTTTAATTTCTCTTTCGTCTCGTTATAAAAGTAAAATTCAATTAAAATTCCTCAAAGCTAATGAAATTACCTTTCGAATGATACCCTCAAACCACAACATTGCCATTGGCCTGTTGTGTTAAAATAGTATTTAAATTATTTTTTTCGGATGTGCGATTTTTTTGACGCCGAGTGTATCTTGTCGCACTCAAATTGTACGTTGAAAAAATTACGATCAACTCACCCCAAAAGGATTGCTTTCGTTTACCCTCGCATACGGTATGCCCAAGAACATGGAGTAGTCGCCGTCGGACGCCTGCAGGCCCCTGATCAGACCGACCTTCGTGTCCACCATGGGGTCCAGCCGCGGTGAACCCCACACCGCACAAATAAACAGCAGCTCCAACAGGACAATCTTCATATTTGCGATTAATCAACGGATACGGAGTTGCGGTCTTTGGTGGACCCTTATATGATGAAGATGCAATCTCGAGAGTCTGATAACAGATATCGCTGTGCAGTGTCAGTCAAAGGTAAAGTGCATATCGCGTGACGCCTCTTGTTCCGCTGGTGTGTACGTATGCGCCATGGTTTTGGTTGAAATGTTTTAGTAATTTAAAAAAAAATGTCATGTGCAATAATTATTTAGATACAGCCTAACAGCGGTCACCGAATACCCAGGGGTTAGTCATCATCATCATCATTTCGGCCTATCTAGTTCACTGCTGAACGTTGCCACGCTTGGCTGTCGAGTTGGCAACCGCAGTTTATTTATTCAGTTGATTTTTTTTTTCGCGGGTGCGTTTTACAGACATAATGTACATTATGTGCGTGGGAATCGGACCCGCGACCCGCGGCGCAGAAGCCAAGGGCTTAGCAACTGCGCCAACCGAGCCGACACATTTGATTTATTCAGACGCAGTTGATTTATTCAGACGACTTGGATCCTGGATATTTTTTATCCCGGAAAATCAAATAGAGAACTATTGGACAATTTTGTCGCGGGTATCAGCTATTTACTCGTATATATACGAGGGTGGATTGAAAAGTACTCGGCCTAACCAAGAAAATAAACACATACTAAATCAGTTATATTTTTATTTTTCTACATAATCACCATCAAGTTCAATACACTTTTGCCACCTCCCCTTCCAAGCATTTAGACCGTTAAAAAAAAATGATTCTTCCTTAGAGTCAAAATATGCGTCTACAGCTGCTTTCACCTCGTCGTTTGTCGAAAATCTTTGACCTCCCAAGTGCTTTTTTAGGTTAGGGAACAGAAAGAAGTTTGATGGTGCCAGATCAGGTGAATACGGCGGATGCGGTAACAGTTCAAAGCCACAGTTGTGAATTCCAGCCATTGCTGTACTGACGTGTGAACACGGGCGTTATCTTGATGAAACAGGACTTTTCTTTTGAGCATTCCTCGACGTTTTTCTTTTATTTCCTCTCTTAAACGACGTACTAAGGTGCAGTAGTAATCAGAGTTTATAGTCTGACCCCTTTCAAGATAATCAATCATAATCACACCTTTCGAGTCCCAGAATACTGAAGCCATCACCTTATTTGCCGACAAAATCGACTGAGCCTTTTTAGGGGGTGGTGAACCAGGTCTTCTCCACTGTTTTGATTGTTGTTTTGTTTCCGGTGTACAGTAATGACCCCATGTTTCGTCCATAGTAACAAAACGATTCAAAAAATCATCTGCATCGGCTTCAAATAACTCCAAACAGTCGCGTGAAATAGTCAATCGGCGTCCTTTTTTGTTCAACTGAAAGCAGTCGCGGAACCCACCTCGCAGACACCTTGTGGAAACCCAACTCGTTGACAATGATCTTTTGAGTTCGTTCATAAGAGATGCCTATAATCTCGGCTATCTCTCTAATTTTTAATCTGCGGTCTCCCATTGTTAAATCAAGTACTTTTTTAATATTTTCGTCAGTAGTTGACGTCGAAGGCCTTCCAGAGCGGGGTTCATCTTTCACACTCTCTCTACCACGCTTAAATTCTGCTATCCATTGTTTGACGGATGAATATGACAGAGCACAATCGCCTAATGTACTGACCATGTCATCATGGATGGCTTTTGATGATAGCCCCTTCTTATGGAGGTACTTAATGACGGCACGCTGCTCGATTTGCTCCATTCGCGGAAATTATGACCGATTACTTTGTTAATAAATTTATAAAATCACAACTAATTATCGCACACGTTTCGAACTTCACACAATGAACTAGTCTAAACTGAACTAAATAATGTGGGTAGATTTGATTTTTAGAATTGAATGGATCTGTGTTAGGCCGAGTACTTTTCAATCCACCCTCGTATATTACTAGCCGATGCCCGCGACTTCGTCCGCGAGGTTATGGGTTTTTTTTAAGTATCCCGCGGGAACTATCAAATTTTCCGGAATGAAAAGTATCGTATGTCCTTTTCCAGGACGCAAGTTATCTCCGTGCCAAATTTCGTCATGATCAGTTCAGCCGTTGAATCGCGAAAAGGTAACAAACAGACAGAGGGACAGAGAGGGTTACTTTCGCATTTTATAATACTAGTATGGATGTATCACAATTGGACGAACAATAATAACTTCTTGCGTTCTTTTACTCAAATAATATGTGACTTGTTTAGGTGCACAATTTCTTAAACTATAATGAATTAGTTTCCTGATCAGTGTTACATGATACACGATCAAAAGAACACAAATAACGCCCTGTGAATTCTCCCAAGCATCAAAAATATATAATTTCGGTGATGTAATTGCTGTTAGCCTTTTTGGCTTTTACAGCTTCATCGGATACTGCGCTCACGGGCCAGGGGCCCGCGTGCCAGGTTTGGTTTGACCCAAACATAAATACATAAATATACTCCTACAATAACCTCGAAATTCGGACTGTCGCGTTCGCTGCGTGCTTGCGCGATTTCGAATATCTCAAATGATTTTAAGTCGTCTAATTACCGTCCGAGGTAGGCTGCGGGCCTCCATTCGGACTGTCGACTTGTGTGTCGGTAACTCTGGGCGGTGAGAACCGCCCTGGTACACGGGTGTATCGTGTGTACGAGGTGTGATTGTCGACTGCTGTGCGCCGCTCTCTACGGCGGTCGCGCGTCGTGGTGCGTGTTATGTTAAAGCTATTGACTGTGTGTACAGTGTAGCCTTGATCGTGACTGACCGTCGTCTAATGACCGTCCGAGGGAGGCATCAAAAATATGCTTAAGTAGTTAGCTACCCTACCAAGTTGTCGAGACGCCTGCATCGTTTTGGGCATTGCAGTGGCGGTATATTTCAAGGGTCTTGTTTTTTTTTTGATAAGAAAGTGACGAGACTAGCGAATCCTTCACCTGGTGGTAAGTGCAAAGATTCCATTTCAATGCCCATAACAGATGCTGTGTCACCCAGAACATTTCTGTGCGGCACCGAACTGTGCTCGTCACCACGAGACACCTTTTCTTAAGTCTCATGTGCCCAGTGATTACGCTAGCTGTCAGCTAGCACCAGCTATCTATTTGACGTCAGAATAAATGGCCTTGCGATGGTACCTTTTTATTTTGTTATTTTTGTAAAGTGACGGAACGAGCAAAACGTTCACCTGATGGTAAGTGCACCGTCTGCCCATAACAAATGCTGTGTCACCCAGAACATTGCTCTGTGACACCACACTGCGCCCGTCGCTCTGAGACGTCAGTTCTCAAGTCTCATATGCCCAGTGATTACGCTAGCTCTCTGTGCCCGTAAAACCGAAACACAGTAATGTTTGCACACTGCTGCTTCACGGCAGAATAACTGGCCCTGGGGTGGTACCTACCTAGACGGACCCCTGCATACAAGTCCTAGTAAAATTTACATCAATTTTAAAGTCGGCACAGTCAAAGTTAAGGGCCAAGTATATGCGAGAAACGTCGACCGAATCTGTCAATCGATAGCGCGGATATCGAATCGCTCGGCGTGACTTTCATTTCTGAAAAACAGCATTAATTTTTATGTTGCTTACTTATCTTCGAAGTAAATAGCATGCAATATTCTCTTACGAAACTTATGAAGATGGAACTCAGGGGCCCAGGCCGGTGTAGATTTTGACATTCATAAGAGCTTTATACAAGCCTAAACTGAATAAACAAATTTTGACTTTGACTTTGCCTTTGACAGGCGTTAGCTTTCATGTGTATAGTACTATCTGATGCCCTCGACTTCGTGAACAGGTAACAAACAGAGGGCAGGAGAGTTACTTTCGCATCTATACTAATATTACTCGTATAAATGCGAAAATAACTCTCCTGCCCTCTGTTTGTTACCTGCGACCCGCGACCCGCGACCCGCGGCGCAGAAGCCAAGGGCTTAGCAACTGCGCCAACCGAGCCGACACATTTGATTTATTCAGACGCAGTTGATTTATTCAGACGACTTGGATCCTGGATATTTTTTATCCCGGAAAATCAAATAGAGAACTATTGGACAATTTTGTCGCGGGTATCAGCTATTCATATATATATTACTAGACGATGCCCGCGACTTCGTCCGCGTGGTTATGGGTTTTTTTTAAGTATCCCGCGGGAACTATCAAATTTTCCGGAATGAAAAGTATCGTATGTCCTTTTCCAGGATGCAGGTTATCTCTGTGCCAAATTTCGTCATGATCAGTTCAGGGGTTGAATCGCGAAAAGGTAACAAACAGACAGAGGGACCTCTGTCTGTTTGTTACCTTTTAACGGCTAAACCATTGAACCGATATAGACGCAATTCGGCACGGAGATAGCTTGCACCCTGGAGACGCACATAGGATACACTTTATTGGAAAATAAATAAGCCGTGTTGTGGAGGCTCAATAAAAGAATACTACCACTCCATCTCATCCAATGGATCTCGTAAAAGGCGAGTAAGGAATTAAACTGCACTGTGCACCCAACAGCGCACGATGGCGATGGGCTCACCACCTATCACACCAAGTGCATTATATTGTTTCGGTGAAACGTGGATTGTGGCAGTCATCCGTTTTTGCAGTGAGTGCCCAGTCTCTGACTACCCCTTATGGGATACAGTCGTGATGTTATGTATGTATTGGAAAATTAAATAGTACCCACGTTATATTTAAAAACGTATATCCGCGCGGACGAAGTTGCGGACATTACCTAGTTTCTTATGTTAGTACGGATCAGTTAGAGCCTACCGTGTTCCATCCTCGGTGAGGAAACCGCCCCGCTCGCCGCCGTGAGACATCAGTTCTTAAGTCCCACGAGCCCAGTAACACGCGGGTTAATTACATGTAAAAATAAACTCGACGGAGAACGTTGGTTGTGTTCAATCTTGTTAGAAAACGATATCTTTAAGTATAATAATTTGTGTTTTTATAGTTGTATGTTTATACGTTCACTTTAAAGTAAGTGATAAAATAAATAAATTATTTGATGTTGTCACTCTGACTTGAACTTTGTACGAAGAATAACAAAACAGAATTGCGTCACAGAAAGGTGTATTAATAGTATATCGATAATATTTTTTTTTCTTATCATGCATGTCTTGATCATATAACCATTTTTATCTTTTCACACATTACCTTACTTTTGAGTAAAATCATTGTAATTGTCTATATTTATTTATTTTATTGGATTGAGTGACGAAACAGGCAAAACGTTCACCTGATGGTAAGTGCAACGTCTGCCGATAACAAATGCTGTGTCACTCAGAAAATTACTGTGTGACACCACACTGCGCCCGTCATCCTGAGACATCAGTTCTTAAGTCTAATATGTGTCCTTTCAATGCCCTTCAAACCGAAACACAGTAATGTTCGCACACTACTGCTCTACGGCAGAATAACTGGCCCTGCGGTGGTACCTACCTAGACGGATTCCTGCCACCAGTAAACACAAAAACATTATTAGATAAAGCGTATTATAAAATAGATCATTACACAGGGGACGAAGATGTGTGGAAATAACTCATACTCTGCACTTGCAAAAACCGTGGTTACTAAATGTAAGATGTTAATTTCTTTTGAAATTTGATAATGACAGACATTATGCATTATGACAGTGAAAAAACCCCAGAGTTTCTTGCCGGTTCACCTCTGAGACGGTATTAATTTTAGAACCGATGTACACTTTGTCGTCCATAAGAGCTTTATACAAGCCTATATTGAATAAAGAAACTTCGACTTTGACTTAGATTGTAGAAGTACCTACCTCTTATGTTGTAACCTAGAAATTGTTATTGCTTTCGGTTATGCGCATATTGTTTTTTTAATTTAATTTCTCGTCAGAATTTATGCTGTGTTTTTCATCACCATCATTTCAGCCCACATTTAGTCTACTGCTAAACATAGGCCTCCCCAATAGATTGTCACAAAAGTTTGTAGCTCTCAATTTGGGGGGATTTTCCCCTCATAGCTGCCACGCTTATCCGGCGGATTGGCGACCGCAGTTTATTTATACAGATGTTCCAGGAACATGCTGCTGCCCGTCTCCTGGTTTTTATTACGTCTTTGTCGAGTTTTACTACACTCACGGGATATAATGAGGTGGTAGATTCTATTCATCCGCCACCACACGGCGTTAGTGGCTTTATTTCATTGTTAATGTGAAATGATGTCTCTATGTAGTCAAGTCAACTTTTGGGACGGTGTGTGTTCTCGATAGAACAATAAAAAGATGAAATTTTAGGAAATTATATTTTATTACATTATGTACTTATAAATTATTAGGTGTGGGCAGTAGGCAGTTTGAGTTGCGAGTGTGGTATGTGTAAGTAAGCGAGTCGGCGACAAGCTTTCTTATTATTAGTAAGTTTGGTGGGTTTTGATTGGCTGGTATGTCCTATGAGTAGCGATGTATGGAAGTGGATACAAATTGCAATGTGGAGTGTTGGGCTTTATATAAATATTTATAATATGAGTTAAATAAGCGTTAAGCATGGCGTAGACAGTGTTTAATATCAAGTAGATTAATTGTACATCTTGTTTAGTTTCTTTATTATTTACATGGTTTCTCTGTGTTGTACTATATTTAGATTAATTTATTCAAATATTTCAGTTTTATAATTGATGTGATATGATGATGTTCTCCTAGCCGATTTCAACCACGGCGACAACTGCCGACAACTGTCGAGAGCCATCAACTGCGCAGGAGATATTATAGTGCCACAAGTGTACGCGCAAACACAGAGGCACTCACTCGTCCCAACCTTTTTTTTTTTATCCGTGTGAGGAGGAAATCCTCATGGATGCCAATTGGCCTGTACCAAATGGCATGCCCGACTCCACTGGGAATGGTACCCAGTGTCCTACGGACTAAAACCTCCTCACGCAACAGCAATCCTTCCCGGAACCGCGTCAGCATTACTTCAGAAAGGCGCTTGTTTACTTAGGTAGCATCTTTGGCTTGCCTATCTCGCTCATCTTTTTCTCTCTTCTCTATTACTTGTGATAAATATATCTTGCATCTTTCCCAATTCCAAGTATTTTCCAACATTGTGTCAATGAGATTTTCCTCGCATATTTCTTTTAATACCTCTTCATTTAGTTTTGTCCGATTTTCCGCGAAAGTTTGGCACTCAAAAAGTGCATGTTTCGGGGTATCCCTTTTGCCGCAGTAGCTACAGTTATCATTTTTAGCTTTTCCTATGCCGTGAAGGTATGTGTTGAATACACCGTGTCCGCTCAAAGCTTGTGTGAGAAGTCTGTCTACTTCTCCATGTTTTCTTTGGTACCATTTTGGAAGATCTTTTATTAGTTCTCTAGTCCAGATTCCCTTTCCATTAGTTTTCCATCGTTTGTCCAGTTCTTTAAGTGTTTTTTGGCGCTCTTCAGCAAGAGTTAATTTTTCTCGTTTCTGGTAAATTCTTGTACGCTCTTCTGCAAGTATTTCAATTGGTAATAGTCCGGAAATCACCAAGGACTGCATCAAGAGATATTGTTCTATATGCTCCACTTATCCTTATAGCTAGTTGCCTTTGTATTTTGCTTAGCATTTTTCGGTGTTTCATGACTTTCATCGCATCTGCCCAGATTGGTGCACCATAGAGCATTATTGAGTGCGCGACTGATGCCAAGATCTTTCGCCTACTTGCTCTAGGTCCACCTTTCCTTGGCATTATCTGGCTCAGAGCGGTCGTTAGTCTTTCCGTCTTTCCGGCAACTTCTTCAATATGTTTTTTGAAGGACAGGCTTTTGTCTAGCCATATGCCGAGGTATTTAAGCTTCTCTACAGGCTTTATGTCTGTGCCTTGGATGTCGAATGTTATTTGTGCGAGCTTCCTTCTACCCGTCAGCATTATGGCTTCTGTCTTTTCAGGTGCAAGTTGTAAACGTTTATTTTCCATTCATTCAAATATTTTTTGGAGCGCCTTGTTTCCCCGTTCCATTAGCAACTTCTCCGTACGGGCTGTGACTAGTAAAGCCAGGTCGTCGGCAAAACCTACGAGGTGTATATCTTCGCCCAGTTCTAATTTGAATACACCGTCATACAGGATATTCCACAAAGTAGGTCCCAGAATAGAGCCCTGTGGCACTCCGCTACTGATGGTAATCGTCTTTAATGCTCCATTTCCGTCATTTATGGTAATGCTTCTTTGGTGTAGGTAACTATCGATGACATTGTAAATATACCTTGGGAATTTTCTGTTATGCACCTCTTCGAGAATTTGTTCCCAAGGCGCTGAATTGAAAGCATTCCGTATATCTAATGCTATTAATGCACACATCTTTCTTGTCCGGTGCGTGCCCTGTCTGGCTTTCCATGCGATGCTAACAACTTTCTCTATGGCGCCTAGAGTGGATCTGCCGGCTCTAAACCCATACTGTGCATCTGAGAGCCCTCCACAATCAGGGAGAAGCAACTGGATCCTATTTAAAAGCAGTCTTTCCAGGAGTTTGCCAAAACAATCGAGCAAGCAGAGTGGTCTGTATCCTTTTGGGTCGTCTACAGGTTTATTGCCTTTGCGAAGGAGGATAAGCTTGGCGTTTTTCCAAATTTCAGGAAATTTTCCGCTTTGTAGGATACCGTTCATTACTAATTTCGTTATTTCAGGCATTATCTCTCGTCCCAACCTACCCGCGCCCGATGTAACGCTGATGCGATAAGATCGGAGGTAGGCTAGGATGCAGTGTCAGAAACACGGGGACAATCACAACACAACCAGACCCGAAAACCAACAATTTAATGTTTTTAGCACAAATGTTGGCTCCGGCTGGGATTCGAACCCAGGACCCGCGGCTTAGAAGTCAGGTACTCTGACCACTAGGCTACGCAGGTCTTAGTTTTATAATTATATATATTTAAGTTATGTCGGATGATGATTTTTTTATACTGACCATAATTCAGATATCCTCCTTGTCTCTTGATCTTTTATGCTATAATACACCTTCGTTTCAAAGCAGGCTTAGCTGCAGGTTAGGTAAATTATTTATCACAAGAAGATGAAGAAGAAGTGTGGTGGCGGCTCGTTAAAAGAATACTACCACTCCATCTCATCCAATGGATCTCGTAAAAGGCGAGTAAGGAATTCAACCGCACTGTGCACCCAACGACGCATGGTGGCGATGGGCTCACCAACTATCACACCAAGTGCATTATATTGTTTTGGTGAAACGTGGATTGTGGCAGTCATCTGTTTTTGCAGTGAGTGCCCAGTCTCTGACTACCCCTTCATGGGATACAGTCGTGATCTTATTATTTAATGTAGAGTATTCCGAGCCATTACTCTGACTTTGATAACACATTTCCTATGGAATGTTTCATGCTGTCTTACCAATTCCATGCTTGTACGCAATGACCGAACTGAGAAAGGAGGTAGCGGTATTGCCATCTATCTGCGATCAAACGTTCCGTATAAGATCCCTTCAACATATTTAGCTTCCTCTGCATTATTTTTTCTGGATATTGATATCAAAGGTGATAGGGCGATTTTTGGTGTAGTGTACTTTGCTCCAGCTACAGATTGATTCAATACTCTGGAAACTGCTTTGGACACTATCCGAGTACACACACTGTATGATACGAGTAATAGCCGATTTCAATGTTAGTTGGGCGGTCAATGTTGTTACAACAAAAAACTAACGGCCTTTACTGTTTTCTATTGGCCTGTATGAATTTAACTCTTTACTGTAATAACGTACAGCACAGGCCTCTCATTTACTGAGAGAGTTTAGGAGCCGGCAAGAGGCCGGCACGCTTAATGTGGTAAGATTCTTATGCAGGAATCCGTCTAGGTAAGTACCACCCCAGGGCCAGTTATTCTGCCGTGAAGCAGTCGTGTGCAAGCAATACTGTGTTTCGGTTTGAAGGGCACTGTGAGCTAGCGTAATCACTGGGCATTTGAGACTTAAGAACTGATGTCTCAGGGTGACGGGCGCAGTGTGGTGTCGCACAGAAATATTCCGGGTTGACACAGCATTTGTTGTGAGCGGGCGTTGCACTTACCATCAGGTGAACGTTTTGCTCGTTTCGTCACTTTATACAATAAAAAAAAGGTAACGCAAATTAGTTAAATTTTACAATAACAATTGTTTCGCTCGTATATAGCAACATACATAGCACCTTTCTCCCTTTTTCTCTCTAGCCGAGTACCTATTTTCAGTCTTTTTCGCGTCTGAAACGTTACATATTGAACCACCACCACCATTTCAGCCTATTACCAGTCCACTGCTGAACATAGGCCTCCCCCATGGATTGCTACAAAGTTTGTAGCTCTCATTTTGGTGGGAATTTGGCGATAGTTGCCACGCTTGGCAGGCGGGTTGGCAACCGCAGTTCATTTATTCTGATGTTCCTGGAACATGCTGCTGCCCATCTCCTCGGGTTGGCGGACTTCACATGACCTTGAAATATTCTTTATTACTGAGACATGCCGGTTTGCTCACACTTTCTTCCATCACCGTCGAGCACGCGGTAAATCAGCACTAGGAGTTGCAGTTAACAATTTTAGTGAACCCAGGTCACTCGCACCTAGCCCCTAGCCCCCTGAGCTACCACGGCTCATGCTCAATACCGTCATGCAACGTTATAAAAGCAAATGGCGATTGCGAACAATGTCCCTTATCCAGTTGAGCATTCAACAACACTAAATAAATAATCAGTTTATTCTTAGGAATATTAATTTAATGCATCGATCCATCATCTCTTTCTATACTAATCCTCCTCTAGTCCTTTTATCAAATCCCTGTTCATCTTGTATAACAAGTCCCAGAACGCCATCCGGGCGTGGAACGGTCTCCTCTTGAGAGTGAGCTCGTTGTCTATGTCTAAATAGTTCATAGCGTTCTTCGTTACTGGTGGTCCACTTCACCGGCTAGCAGATCTGACTGTCTCAGGAGTCGGGTTTCTGCATAAAAATGTTGTATGTTATTATATATATATATTATTATTGGTGGTGGTAGGAATCCTATCCGTTTATCTGTCTAGGAGACATCACTTCTAAAGTCTCATATTTCCAGCGATTACGCCAGCTCTCAGTGCCCTTCAGATCGAAATACAGTAATATTTGCACACTACTGGTTGAAGGCAGAATAATTAGCCCGAGAGTGGTACCTACCCTCTTTTTTATTTTATTTTTAATGGCTAAAGTGATGGAACGAGCAAATCGTTCACCTGATGGTAAGTGCAACGTCTGCCCATAACAAATGCTGTGTCGCCCAGAAAATTTCTGTGTGTCACCACACTGTGTCGATCACCACTGAGACATAAGTTCTTAAGTCTCATATGCCTAGTGATTACGCTAGCTCACAGTGCCCTTCGAACCGAAACACAGTAATGTTTGCACACTACTGCTTCGACGGCAGAATAACTGACACTGCGGTGGTACCTACCTAGACGCATAGAATCCTAATACGCGCCTAAACGTAAAACCGGACCTTTCTACGATCTAAGTTAGTGCCTCTTCGTTTCTGCGAAGACTGTAGTGACTAGATCTTCGTCATTCAGGCCGTTAAGGTTAATGGTGTGCAAACTGTACTGTATTACGGTCTGATGATTAGTGTTAATTTAATTACTGGGCATATGAGACTTAAGAACTGATGTCTCAGTATTTGCTCGTCTTGTCACTTCCTACATAAAAAGTAACTTAAAGTGTTTTAAGTGTATATACGTACCCATATTTGATGAAATTGGTCCACAGTGTCGTCATTCTGTCTATGACGAGCTGATCTTCCTCAGTGGGATTTTGAGACAGGAATGACACATCGAAGAGGTAGCCGATCTCATCCGCGTGGGCTACAGCTCCCTCAGTGATATTTTCCCTCACCCTTACGTAGTTCCTCTCACCAAGGTAGGAGAAAATGTAGTGGTAGACCTCTCCACCGTTTTCTAGATACCTGTGCACGCTTCTGTGTGCCGGATAATTAAAGACTATGTCTGATTCGAAGTCTAGCAATTCCCATTTCAAGGCTTCGGTAATGACCTCATCACCTATGTAGAATTGACGAACGATATTCTCCACTTCCTCGTCGTCGTCCAAGTCAAAAGCCATATCCAAAGTTTTCTTTATGAGCGAATCTTCGTAGCTGTCCGATGGCTTGTTCCCGTAAGTAAAAAGCATCTCCTGGTTATTGCACCCTGTCAGGATTGGGGTGGTTTTAGCCTTTGGTATATTTTCTATGTTGATGGGGTATTTTGCTAAGAATTTCTCCACACCTTCGAAGTCTTCTTCGATACAAGGAAGAAATAGTAACGATTCTTCTATTGTCGCTGCTATTACTAATTTTGGGTCTACTGTTGATAAGAATGTTGCTGCTTCGACGTTGTTTTCAGTTTCCAGGCCCAAGTGCTTTGCAATTATCATGGGTGCGTTTCTGTCTGATCCTTCCATCACCCACTGGCTTAACGTTGACCCGCTCTGAATTATGACTTTATCGAATAATTTCTCCTGCTCTGACAGAAGGTGGAAATCTACGGAGGCTGCTCCGGCACTTTCCCCCATTATCGTTATCTTGCTGGTATCACCACCGAAAGAGTCAATATTTTCTTTGCACCCATCGTAATGCGCTCAGCTGATCTTTTAGACCCTGATTTCCAGGCACTTCAGGTGTATTCAAACACATGAAGCCGTAAGGACCTATACGATAGTTGACGGTGACCAGGATAACGTCATGTCTGACCAAGTACTTAGGGTCCGTAAATGAATCGCCCGAAGAAGCCCTGTTGAAATTTACCTCCGTATATCCAGACGAGGACTGGAAGTTTGTTTCTGGATGTGGCCTTGTTGGGGACGAATATGTTAAGGTGCAGACAGTCAAGGGTACCCACTATCTGGTGTTGGAAACTGCTCCTTTTGCGGACATATTGCTGAGTCGTCGTTAGCCTCGAAGACTTCTTCAAACTCGGGGTACGGTAGCTGATGGCTGGAAGCAGACAATATACTTTATGTGAATAGCGTACCGCATAATAGCATAGCACCCGTGTGGTAGCAGCTGAAGAGAATCTACCACGCCATCTCATCCCGTGGGTGTTGTAAAAGTCGAAACTAGGAAAATGAAAACCAGGAAATGGGCAAGCAGCATCTTCCTGGAACTTCTGAGTAATCAAATTTGCGGTTGCCAACTCGCCTGCCAATAGTGTCAACAATGGCAGAACTCCCCAAAATGAGAGCTACAATTTTTATGGCAATCTACGCTTCATCCACTTCGATTATACGATGTATAGCTATACAGATTTCTTTTAAATTCAAACGTAACTTCACACAAGGATTACCCCTTATACAAGGTGCGTTGCACAGAGATTAGTTATAGTTAATACAAATCCGGCGTTACTTTGCGGAAATCCACATAGCGAAAGAATTTTAATTTGCTAAGATCGCATGCATAATGTGAAATCGTCTATGTAACATAGTTTCGGAAGCAGAACCGCCTGCCCTGCCACACACAACACACGAGCAATACAAAAACCGCCCTAGGTAACTGCCACCAGACACCCTCCACTACTAGAATACTTACGTCTAGGTAGAATACACCACTGAAGTCGAGAACACGACACGTGTTCACCTCATAAAGAGGGATTATCAAGTTTGCTCATCTTTTGATTTTTGCGCGCTATCGTAGGAGGGCGGGCGGTGCTCCCCGAAAGCTAGGTTTCACCTAGATATTACACCATATTAGTGATTGGCATGCGGATCTTATCGAATTCACTTTCTCTTCCAGACATAAGTTGCATATGCACAAATGTGTTCCCTACGGAAATTGAACCTGCGACGCATAGCGCAGAGTCAATAATACTTTATGTCAATGATTTACATGAATTTTTCAATAAGAAGATAAATAGGCTAACTTGACTCAATGAAAAGTATCTCATTCATTTCATCTATCCAAGTCACTGGACTAGGCCTCCCCACAGATGCCACAAAATTTGTAGCTCTATTGTGGGGGATTTTGCATAAGTTGCAGCGGTGGTACCGCGTTTATTATCAGATGGTCAGGAAGAGCTGCTGCCCATCTTCTGGTTTTCATTCCCTCTGTCGACTTTTACGACACCCCGGGTGAAATGGGGTGTAGATCTCGTTAAGCGCACCACAATTAAAGTACTAATAAATAATATTAACAACTGTGCCGTCTTGAAGACTGTATAAAATACGAAATAAATAGCCTAACACTAATGAAAGGGACAGTTTGTTTATGGAAACGTGATTCGGACAGAACGTTTGAGTAATGAACGTCTCACATAACAGATTTTCACCCTAACTTTTGTGTGGCACCACAATGCGCTCGTCCCTTAGTCTGCACTACACAACATTTCTATGGACCCTTCTCAGATTTTTTTTACACTGGAATCCCGCCCTGATGACATCATCCTTAAGTCCAAATCCCAAACTAGCTCCAAAGCCTCAAACCGAAACACAGTTATGCTTGCACACTACTGCTTCACAGCAGAATAACCGGTCTTGGGGTGGTACCTACCTCGACGGATTCCTGCATAGGAATCCTACCACCAGTAATAGTCGCTAACAGAACTTCGTACATTCTGACGATATTATCCGGCCATTCATCAGCGAACAGGTCGCACTCAGGTCTTGTGTCCAGGAGAGCGTTGAGCGTGCGTTATCGCAAAAATCGGCCAGGAAAGACATCACTCATCACTCGACCCGATTTGTTACATCCAAATCGGGTCGTTAAAAATGTGATCATCATCATCATTTCAGCCCATCGCTAGTCCAGTGCTGAACATATGCCTCCCCCATAGATTGCCACAAAAGTTTGTTACTCTGATTTAAGATACTGCTGCCCATCTCCTAGTTTTCATTTTTCCCTCAGTCTTTGGCGACATTCACGGCATGAGGCTCTCGAGGCTCTTGAGCAGCCTTCACACAGAAGAATGTGATCAACTCACCCCAAAAGGATTGCTTTCGTTGACCCTCGCATACGGTATTCCCAAGAACATGGAGTAGTCGCCGTCGGACGCCTGCAGGCCCCTGATCAGACCGACCTTCGTGTCCACCAAGGGGTCCAGCCGCGGTGAGCCCCACACTGCACATATTAACAGCAGCTCCAATAGAACAACCTTCATCTTAGTGATAAATTAACAGAAACGAAGTTGCGTCGCTTGGTGGTCCCTTATATTATCAGATCGCAATGTCGAGCGTTTGATAACAGATATCGCTGTGCAGTGTCAATCACAGGTGTATTAGCGAATATCGTGTGCATCTTAATAGTCCGTTGATGTGTACGTTTCCTTCTCCCCTCCGCGCCCCTCACCCCCTTGGGTGGATTTGACGTAATCGTAATGCCAGGTACCAGACGCTCAGAGAGAGCTGAGTGGTACGATTTCTATGCAGGAATCCGTCTAGATAGGTACCACCCCACGCCAGTTATTATGCCGAGAAGCAGTAGTGAGCAAATGTTACTGTGTTTCGGTCTGAAGGGCACAAGCTAGAATAAAATTGTTGATGCTATCATTTGCACTGGAGATATTATAGTGCCACAAATGAATGTTGGGTCTGGCAGAAGATGCATAAAAATAAGATTAATGCTATTGAAATGAAAAGTTTGAGAAGTATAGCTGGAGTGACTTTGATGGACAAACTGAGACGCAGCTTGATAAGGAAACGTTGCGGTGTGGTAGAAGATGTAGTGACAAAGATAGAGAAAGGGATGCTTAGATGGTTTGGACACGTAGAGAGGATGGATGAAAGAAGATTGACGAAGCAGATTTATGAGGCGAGTATGAATAAGCAAGCCGGTAAGGGTCGACGACGTAGGTGAACGTATTACGATCAGATCGAAATCGTTTTAAGGAAAGGCGACGTCAAAGTACTCGCAACGACGAGCTTGTATTAAACGCTAATGAAAGTAGAGGAAGCTAAAGATGTGTGTCAGGATTGTAGAAAGTGGAAAGATTGGGTCTCTGCCTACCCCTATGGGAAAGAGGCGTGACTATGTAAGAGTACGCGCTAACGCAAAGGCACTCTTTATCCGCCTGCGCCCGATGTAACGCTCATGCAACAAGATCGGAAGAAGGCTAGGATGCAGTGTCGCAAAATTGTGTTTTTGCACAAATGTTCACTGCGGCTGGGTTTCGACCCAGGACCCGCGGCGTCAAAGTCAGTTACTCTTATCGCTAGGCCTCGACAAATATGTTCTGTGCGACACAGCATTTGCTATGGGCAGACGTTGCACTTGCCATCAGGTGAACGTTTTGCACGTTCCGTCACCAAAGCCACAATCTATCGCATTGTATACTTGCGATATAGCAGCAGTTTGTTTTCACGTTTCCATGTTTTCACTGGTGGTAGGATTCCTATACAGGAATCCGTCTAGTTATGAATGGTGGTGGTAGGTAGGTAGCCGAGGGCCAGTTATTCTGCCGCGAAGCAGTAGTGTGCAAACATTACTGTGTTTCGGTTTGAAGGGCACTGTGAGCTAGCGTAATCACTGGGCATATGAGACTTAAGAACTGTGTGGCAGCAGTGTGGTGTCACACAGAAATGTTCTGGGTAACACAGCATTTGTTATGGGCAGACGTTGCACTTACCATCGGGTGAACGTTTAGCTCGTTTCGTAACTTTATAAAATAAAAATAAATAGTAATGCAGAATGCAGATCCGTCTTATCGCAGACTTTTTCTACAGTATCTTATGTCACCAAATATCACCCAACGAGCGGAGATAGTGCAAAATGATAAACATTTCTATTATCTAAGCGGAAAGATTTTCATAAGGATTGCAACGGCTGATTTGTCGATAGTGTCGACTTCGATGTCGGTTCTCGATAAATATGATTGAACCGTGCATCGATAAAAATTGACGGTCGCACACGCGGTCCTGAACCTTCTACATCCATCGACTTCCGCAAAAACGGGCAGGTCGTCGCTCTCTGTCCCTCCCACAATAACTTGTAAGTCAATAGACTTCACAGGGTCAGTAACCCTTTCATGTGGCAATGTATAAGTTTTTACAACAAAATCCCAGAAGGTGTTTTTATACATACATACTCGTACATACAGTCACGCCTCTTTCCCATATGGGTAGGCAGAGACCACATCTTTCCACTTGCTACGATCCTGACACATCTTTAGGTTCTTCTACTTTCATTAGCGTTTTCACACACGCTCGTCGGTTGCGGGTACTTTTAACGTGACCTTTATAATATTAAAGGATACATGGGTGATGGTAACCCCTGGGAATGAGGAGATCGCTGCTAAGCGATTTCTACTTACATCTTTATATTACCGCTATTTTACATTTTTATTTATTTTTAGGTATATATTTATAGGTAGGTAACCACCCTAGGGCCTTCTGCCGTGAAGCAGTAGTATACAAACATTACTGTGTTTCGGTTTGAAAAGCACTGAGAGCTAGTGTAATTACTGGGCATATGAGACTTAGGAATGTCTCAGGGAGACGGGAGCAGTGTGATGCAACACAGAAATGTTCTGGGTGACACAACATCTGTTATAGGCAGATATTGTGTTTGTTTTTAATAATATTTATATTTCTTAGGCGTCATTTTACTCTTTCTCATGTTGCTTTTTGACTACCTTTTGTAATAATATGGATATGATATTATGATATAGCTTTCTGTTGCTGGTGGGGTATTACGACCTTTTTTTTATTTATTTGTATTACATTTTATTTAAGTATTTTATATTTTAATTATTAATATTTTATATACATGTCATTTGAAGACATAAGCATAGACGACTCATTTTTTTTCACATTAATCTTCTAATGGATCGAAAAGTAGTAATAACAGTTTCAACAGTCTCACTTCCCTTAATAAAACTATAAATTTGCACTTCTCAGATGTGAAAAAATTTAACATTGTCCATATTAATGCCCAGAGTATTCCTGCACATTGTCCAGATATGCTCTCATCTTCTGATAACAAAAACGTTCACGCTATTTTGGTCCCTGAATCTTGGCTTAAGCCTTGTTCGTCCTCTACATCAAATGCTCTTCCAGGATATCAACTATTAAGAAATGATCGTACTACTCGGGTTCGCGGAGGTGTTGCCATATAATATCGTTCTCACTTACCATTTACTATTATAAGTATGTCAATTGGTCGTATTTTCTGGTACCAAGCTACTGCTTGGCGTGTTTTATAATCCTAGCCTCACAATTGACTATTTTTACGTTTGAAAACCTCTGAGACAAATATATACCACTGTACCAGCACTCTATTATTACATACATAGAGTCACGCCTCTTTCCCATAGGGGTAGGCAAAGACCACATCTTTCCACTTGCTACGTTCCTGACACACATCTTGAGCTTCCTGTACTTTCATTAGTGTTTTCATACTAGCTCGTCGGTTGCTTTTTTTTGCTTCTGACGTGGCCTTTCCTTAAAACGATTTCGATCTGATCGTAATACGTTCGCCAACGTCGACCCTTACCGGTTTGCCCATTCACACTCGCCTCATAAATCTGTTTCGTCAATCTTCTTTCATCCATCCTCTCTACGTGTCCAAACCATCTAAGCATCCCTTTGTCTATCTTTGTCACTACATCTTCTACCACACCGGAACGTTCCCTTATCACGTGTTTTCTCAGTTTGTCCATCAGTCACTCCAGCTATACTTCTCAAACTTTTCATTTCAACAGCATTAATCTTATTTTCATGCTTCTTCTGCTTCTACTTCACTATTATTATGGATGATTTTAACACATGCATTTTAAAGTCTTTTCGACTGAAATCAATAGTTAAAGCAGCAAACTTACATATTCTCCCCCTTTCTGCTACTCACTTTTTTCCAAATTATTCTCCGTCTCTTCTGGATCTAATTCTTGTTTCTTCCATTGATTGACCATGTTTAGCAACATAATGCTAAACATGGTCAATTTCCTGCTGATGCATTTTCATATCATTTGATTTACTTATCATATAAATTACTCCCACCAAAAGCTAAATCGAGAATTTTTCATTTACGTAATTTTAGTGGTATGGATAAAGATCGTCTGTGAGATGATGCGGCGATGATTGACTGGACCGTTGTTCTCACTGAAGCTAATATCAAGTTTAGTTTTAATTCTCTCCTAACAAAAAAATCTCATTAAAAATTTCCTCCCATTAAAAATATTGCAAAATCTAAATATAAATTTAGCAATTCTGATGCTAATAGAGAGAAATATAAAAATATTCAGAATCATTGCAACGTTTTGTATAGGGATAAACAACGACGCTATATACATAAATAGATACTTGATGAAGAAAATTCCGGCAGAGTATGGAAATTTCTTATATCTCTTGGAGTCTGGAAAGCGCGTCAGAATAATCACTCCATAAATATTAATTTAAACCAGCTTAATCAGCATTTCTCTTCTCCTTGTGCTATTGATGATGTCACAAAACTACGAACTAAATATCAAAATTCAGCTTTACCCACTTTCGATGATCCTGCTTTTATTTTTAGTCAAATTTCTGACAGTGATGTTAAGAAAAGCATTGTTAAGGTCAATTCTAATGCCGTTGGTACAGACTGCATTAGTCGTAAAATGATTCCTATTATTGATATCTTGATTCCTATAATAAAATCCATCTTTAATTACTCCATTTCGTCTGGAAGTGTCCCCTCCTCCTGGAAAGAAGCCCAAATCACTCCTATTCCTAAAAAAGCAAATCCTTGAACTTATTTCTACTACCGCCCCATTTCCATTCTTCCATTCCTATCGAAAGTCTTTGAGCGCATAGTTCATCGACCATTGAGCCTTTTCCTATCCAGGCAGAGTCTCTTCAATCCATTTGAATCCGGTTTCCGTACTGGTCATAGCACGACTACTGCTTTAGTCAAGATTACCGAGAATATTCGTTTGGGTATAGGTAACCACTGTGTAACAGTGTTGACTTTACTTGACTCTAGCAATGCTTTTTACAATGTTGATTTTGATATTTTATTAGCTATCTTAGCTTCTCTTAACATATCTCCTGAAGTGATCGACTGGTTTTATAGTTACTTGTTTGGTCGCCGACAACGGACACGTGTTGATCATTCGTTCTCTAACTTGTGAACAACTGCTGCCGGTGTACCGCAAGGTGGCGTGTTGTCTCCTCTACTGTTTTAAATTTTCATAAGTTCTATTACTCTACGATTATCTTCTCTCTACGACCTGCATGCTGATGATCACTAAGTATATGTTCAGTCTAAATTGGTTGATCTACCTAAAACTATAGACTTATTAAATAAAGATCTTGACTCAATTGTGGAATGGAGCAAATGTTATGGTATTAAGGTAAATCCATCAAAAACTCAGGCAATAATAATAGGCAGCCAAGAATTGGTACCACGTATCAATATTCCAACATACATACATACATAAGATCACGACTGTATCCCATAAGAAAAAAAAAAGGTTGGCTATCCGACGATTTAGAAGCCACGCTGACCCCTGATCGAAGCCTCCCGCATAATTCTATGCTACTCGTTTGCATTCCTGTCGACCATAAATATGCAAATAATAAAGAATGCTGTAAAGGTGAAGGGCGCAATACATCCTCGTGGCATCACTCCGCTGCATTCGATTGACCTTTCGTTTACGGTCGCCGCGCATTTTATTTTTGTTAATTATCAGCATTATTTTAGAGTTCTCATTCTATTCTCATAAAAGTCAACAATCACGCGTCTGTCTGATGCAATCGCATCTGTGCATCACTAGCTGATGCCTGCGACTCCGTCCGCGTGGATAAAGGTTTTTTTTTTAAATATCCCGTGGAAATTATTTCATTTTGCGGGATAAAAAGTATCCTATGTCCGTCTGCAGGATGTGAGCTGTCTCTGTGCCGAATTTCGTCAAGATCGGTTCAGCGGTTGAGCCGTGAAAGCGTAACAAACAGACAGAGGGACGGAGAGTTACTTTCGCATTTATAATATTAGTATGGATTAGATCGCGATCATAGCGTGCCGCCTATGCGGGAATCCGTCTAGGTAGGTACCACCCCAGGGCCAGTTATTCTGCCGTGAAGCAGTAGTGTGCAAACATTACAGTGTTTCGGTTTGAAGGGCACTGTGAGCTAGCGTAATCACTGGGCATATGAGACTTAAGAACCTATGTCTCAGGGTGATGGGTCACAGTGTGGTGTCGCACAGAAATTTTCTGGGTGGCACAGCTTTTGTTATGGGCAGACGTTGCACTTACCATCAGGTGAACGTTTTGCTCGTTTCATCAATTTATGCATTAAAAAAAAATTGGTGGTCGTCCTGCGGTCGAAATTCGACCGTTATTCGTAAAAACTGAACATTATTGAGGTTTGTGGAAATGGCAACGTTGTGACCATGTTTTGAAGTCATTCCACGCTGTGGAACTTGCTGCCTTTTCGGACCGATACGACTTAGGGATAATACTTAGGGACCTATTCCTTAGCTCAGGAGCTAGGCGATCGCTTTAAATTTCTTAGTACGCGAGTGACCTGGGTTTGATTCCCGGTGCCGGCGCCACTAACATTGTTAATTGCAATTTTAAGTGCTGATTCACCACGTGCTCGGTTAAGGAAACCATCGCGGGTAAACCTGCATGTCTGAGAAATAAAAAAAAAATTCGATGACATGTGAAGTCCGCCAACCCGCATTGGAGCATTGTAATCATTACCACCATTTAGGCCTATCACTAGTCCACTACTGAACATAGGCCTCCCTCATAGATTGCCACAAAAGAATGTAGCTCTCATTTTGGGGGGAATTTGCCACGCTTGGCGGGCGGATTGGCAACCGCAGTTTATTTATTCAGATGTTCCAGGAGGATACTGCTGCCCATCTCCTGTTTATTATTTTCACTCACTTAAATTTTAGCTTTCTAGCTTCTTCTATACACGAATTTTAACTATGCCAAATCTAACACTCCTTCGAGCTCGCAATATGCTTAAAAATAGGAACGAAGTTTCTCTATTGGTGGTAGGATTCAGAAGCTCTGTACGGCCGAATTGTGTAATTTGTGTGTTAAAAAACTGACATTTGGAATGCGTTGCGCGAAGGTACTGAAATTGTTGAAGACTTTTACACCTTACGACTTTTGGTTGATTCGTGTCGTCATAGGAGAAAATAAAAGTAGCTCTTAATTTTCTTAAAATTTACCAATTTATTTTAGAGAGATATGGTTTTCTTAACACAAAAATTCATGTATAAAAAAGTGCCTTTTTAGTCTGTATGTCTGTCTGTACGACCGATTTAACTCGAGAACTACCATAGACATGAACTCTATACAGGTTATAGATAATAACTTCGGTACCAACAAGTTTATTTTAGTTATTTCCACAATATAATGTCGTATAGTATTTTGCTGCGGTGAAATGTGACCTGTATGGAACCAATTTTTGAATTGCATAATAGGGCCATAAGAGCTATTTATAATCTAAGTTTTTGAGTATCTATTAGAAATAAATTTAATTTGCTAAGATCCGCAAGCAAAATATAAAATGTTGTATATTACCTAGTTTTGAAGAGCACCGCCCGCCCTCCCACACTAGCGCGGACGTGCAAACTAACACCGTCGCCGTTAACGCCTCCAGATACCCTTCACCACTAAAACACTACCACTGGGCAACAAACACCACTGAAGTCGAGACCACGACACGTGTTTCACCTCAAAACGAGGCATTATGAGATCACACTATTTCATGTTTTGCATGCGGATCTTAGCATATTAACTTTATTTCCTTCATTATAATGGATTTCCGCAAGATGAAGATTCTATTAACTAGACACAAGTATCATAACATTGGCCTTTCAAAGTATGTACAACAATGTTGTGTATAGTCAACAATGTAATTGCTTTACCACCCTTAGGTTGAATGTCGTTCGCACATCACAAAACTACAAGGACTATTTTCGCATAAAATATTAGTTTGACGGTTTGAATGCAGGAATCCGTCTAGGTACCACTCCAGGGCCAGTTATTCTGCCGTGAAGCAGTAGTGTGCAAACATTACTGTGTTTCGGTTAGAAGGGTGTCACGTTTTAAGGGGTAATTAAAAGTACCACGACGTGAACATTACAAGGATTTAATAATTTTTTTTAATCAGGGTCGTTGGTTCAAAACTGCGATTCGGTCAACCGTTCCCACAAATACCGCACTCTCCTCGTTTTGTCTGTTAACTTGAGGCACGATCCGGGTCTGGTTCATTTGTAGCAAGATGGGGTGAAACAGCAGCCCAGCTCTGCAACAGCTAACTCTCGCTGTTGCCCGGTTATAGCTGTCGCAATAAGGTGGTACGTAATTTCAACCCGTACCAAGTTCCCAGTACGGGAACACAAAGAAACACAGTAAGTTTAGGCGTTAACTATAAATTTGTGAGGCAAGAATATTATGCGACTGCCTGCAATGAGGCGTATGGCCGTCTGCTTGTCGCGAAATGAATCACCTTTACGGGTTCTCGTATGAGGAAGAAAGTGAATTAGGTATCGTTAATTAGACAACCGGACAGATTATGTACAAATAGGTTACACTCTGTCCGGTTGTATGTATTTTATTTTTAATTTTAAACTGGAAAGTAATGTAATAACGACGTGGTCGTTACAAGGGCACTGTGAGCTAGCGTAATCACTGGGCATATGAGACTTAAGGACTTATGTCTCAAGTGATGGGCACAGTGTGGTGTCACACAGAAATTTTCTGGGTGGCACGGCATTTGTTATGGGCGGACGTTGCACTTACCATCAGGTGAACGTTTTGCTCGTTTCATCACTTTGTACAAAAAAAAACTATTCCTCACTATATTTCGCGTTTATTATATTGTATTTGAACTTGAGCTATGTAATTTCTTGTATATTCATTGATAAAGCGCACACTACCGTCTAATCTACGATACCTTACGAAGTATTATTTGTTATTCTAGTTCCGTATATTATTTGAGTCACATCATTGAACGACAATAAAAAAAGAAATAAAAATTGACATAGTATTTACTTGGTCGTGTGGAAGCGGCTTAAGAGGCTTCATCTCATCCCGTGGGTGTCGTTAAAGTCGACAGAGGAAAAATAAAAACCCGGAGATGGACAGCAGTATCTTCCTGAAAATCTGAATAAATAAACTGCGGTTGCCATCCCGACTGCCAAGCGTGGCAACTATGGCAAAATCCCTCATAATGTGAGCCACAACCTTTCGTGTTTTGTGGCAATCTATGCCATATGGGGAGGCTTATGTTCAACAGTGGACTCGTGATCGGCTGAAATGATGATGATGATAGTAATTACAGGTTAAAAAAATGATACAAGGAGAGATAAAAAACCTATATTCCTTCCTATAACTTCAGGTCTATAATCAGCGTAAAAGTTGGAACATTTTCTAATATATAGGATGATGATGTTCTCCTAGCCGATTTCGAGCACGGCGACAACTTCCGAATTCGAATGTCGAGAGCCATCAACTGCGCAGGAGATATTATAGTGCCACAAGTGTACGCGCAAACACAGAGGCACTCACTCGTCCCTACCTACCCGCGCCCGATGTAACGCTGATGCGATAAGATCGGAGGTAGGCTAGGATGCAGTGTCAGAAACACGGGGACAATCACAACACAACCAGTCCCGAAAACCAACAATTTGTGTTTTAGCACAAATGTTGGCTCCGGCCGGGATTCGAGTCCAGGACCCGCGGCGTAGAAGTCAGGTACTCTGACCACTAGGCCACGAGGTCGTCATATAGACTATTGAATTAGTAATACGTATTTCCGCCATTCCCTTCAATGGTCGCATGAATTCGGCCTCTCATTGAACCAACAAGTCGTGTACAGACATCGGTACCCCGTATAGAGATACTCCCCAAGTCCCTTTTCAATGGTTTTCATTATCATATCATTATCATCATCACTTGTTTGAATAAAAGTAACTTCACGGATTTTAAAGGAAAGTAAGTTAATTTGCTAAGATCCGCATGCAAAATATAAAAATGGTGTATATTACCTAGTTTTTTGAACGCCCGCCCTCCCTCAGTAGCGTGAACAAGAAAAAAAAACTAGGTAATATACACCATTTTTATATTTTGCATGCGGATCTTACTTTCCTTCATTATAATGGATTTCCGCAAAGTAACGCCTGATTCTATTAACGATTTTTACGGATTTTATCGCGTTTAAATAAGACTATTTATAACCCGACGTTTCGAGCGCTCGACAGCACCCATGGTCACGGGGGGACTGAGGTGACAGATGTCCTGATGTCATAATTAATCTTAATAGTTAAGAAAATTTTTTAAATGTGCTCCGTGTTGCCGTATAGTGGCGGCCTAAGAGAATCTACCACCCCATCTAATCCCGTGGCTGTCGTAAAAGTCGACAGAGGAAAAATGGACCAGGACATGGCCAGCAGCACATTTCTAGAACATCTGAATAAACAACTGCGGTTCCCAAGCGTGGCAACTATGGCGAGTTCCCCCCAAAACGTGAGCTACAAAATTTTGTAGCAAAACCGCGGACTAGTCATAGGCTGAAATGATGATGATGATACAATACTTACTATACTATACTTAGTCGCCTCTTACGACACCTCGGAAAGAAAGATTTTTTTTTTAATTCAATAAAGTGACGAAACGAGCAAAACGTTCACCTCATCGTGAGTGCAACGTCTGCCCTTACGAAATGCTGCGGCACCCAGAACATTTCTGTGTGACGCCACACTGCGTCCGTGACCCTGGGACATCAGTTCTTAAGTCTCACATGACCAGTGATTACGCAAGCTCTCAGTGCCCTTGAGACCGAATACAGTAATATTTGGACACTACAGCTTCACGGCAAAATAACTGGCCCTGGGGGTGAACCTACCTAGACGGATTCCTGTATAGAAGTCGTACCACCAGGTAGGTACTACTCTACTCTGCCGGACACTATCGTCGAAACCCTTTTAAAAATTAGAGGAGAACTGTGAAACGTAAAACGTCATACACAGAAAAGTAAAACGTTAATTTAGGTTACTTAATTTTTTTTACACCACACGACTAAAGGTGGAAGTGTTTACGAGTATTATGTTACTAATTCGTAATCGTTACGTCGTCGTTACGTTACATGTAAACGTCCCTAACGCTAATGACTTCATGTTTGTTTTTTTTTTCATATATCGATCTAACAAACGCAAGAAGTAATCGGTTGAAGGTCAATATGTATCTGGGTTAAGATCATTTTTAATGATGGATGGTAGCGAGAAATCGACTCAAGTGGTATGGTGTAAGGTTTGCGTGTCGACAGTTTGTAGTGGTATAATTGACCGTCAATACAGGCTTTGGATTCCAGTTATAAAAAAAAATCGTCCATTTTAAACGGAACCAGGAGACGGGCAGCAGCATCTTCCTGAAACATCTGAATAAATAAACTGCGCTTGTCAATCCGTTAACCATTCTCCTAGCGTGTTTTTAAAATATTTCATGTTTAATGTTTTATAGATACATACATACATACAGTCACGCCTCTTTCCCATAGGGGTAGGCAGAGACCACATCTTTCCACTTGCTACGATCCTGACAACACATCTTTAGCTTCCTCTACTTTCATTAGCGTTTTCACACACGCTCGTCGGTTGCGGGTACTTTTAACGTGACCTTTCCTCAATGTACTATGATAACTTATTATAAATTTTTATTGACGTGAATTAACAATGTTTGTATACGGCACGTAAAGTTTCAGCCTATAAATGTCCCACTACTGAGCACAGGCATCCTCTCATTTCTGAGAGGGTTTTGGAGCTAGGAAGAATCCGCCACGCTGCTCCAATGCGGGTTGGCGGACTTCACATGTCGTCGAAATATTTTTTATTCCCCAGACATGCAGGTTTCCTCACGATGTTTTCCTTCACCGCCGAGCACGTGGTAAATCAGCACTTAAAATTGCAATTAACAATTTTAGTGGTGCCAGCACCGGGAATCGAACCCAGGTCACTCGCGTACTATGAAATTTGAAGCGAGCGCCTAGCCCCTAAGCTACCACGGCACATATGGCACGTGCCGTGTGGCAATGGCTAAAGATAATCTACCACCCCATCTCATCTTATTTCATCCCGGCGGGTGTCATAAATGTCGACAGAGGGAAAACGAAAACATGGAGATGTGCAGCAGCATCTTACCGGAACATCTGAATAAATAAACTGCGGTTGCCAATCCGTCTGCCAAGCGAGGCAACCGTGTCAAAATCCCCTCAAAATGAGAGCTACAAACTTTTCTGGCAATCCGTGGGGCAGGCCTGTGTTCAGCAGTGGACTATTGATAGGCTGCTATGATGATGATTGCAACTTGAGCAGACCAGCCTCCACCAACAGCCCCTGTTCACAAGTACGATGTGGCATGATAGTAAATACGTATATATTTATTTTTTATTAATATATATTTGAAAACGTTTTGTATGCACACTAGAACATAACCTGTTCACTAAAAAAAGTGATGTTCATAATGTGAATACCAGGAACAAGCACAAATTAATTATGCCAGTTACCCGACTTCACAGAGTCAGTAACTCTTTTATGGGGCAATGTATACGTTTTTACAACAAAATCCCAGAAAGTGCACAGTCTTTCAATAAAAAAGTTCAAATTTTATATTAAACAAAGACTTCATAAAAAGGGTTATTATAATATTAAAGAATACATAGATGATGATAACCCCTGGGTATGAGGTGATCGCCGCCAAGCCATTCCTACATCTTTATAATACTGCTGTTATTGTACATTATTCTAAAAATTTCAAAAAAAAAACACGCTGGGTTTCTTACCGGTTCTTCCCAGGACTGAGGCATTTTTTGCGAACCGGTGTAGTTTAAAAAAAAGAAAAAGTAAGGACTTTCCATAAGTATTATGTAAATAATCTATGTTGAATAAAAATTTATTCTCTTCTATTCTATTCTAGTTTTAAAGCTTGTCGTGGCGAGTCGTTAGGGTCTTTGACACTGACCTTTTGGATTTAGTAATCTACATTCCGGAGGGTACGCGCATTGGTCAGCGCTAACATTCCGTGACCTGCATGAACTATCTTGTGTGATATGAAATGAAATATTTTACTGACCTAAGAATTGGCAACTGTGGTAGGTGTTCAAACTCAACACGGGCCTATTCTATTTATTTATTATTTAATATGTTATATTCAATGGTGGTAAATCACTTATATGGTATCACATTATCGCCATTATTGGCATGTGAGTGTTTTCAGTTTTAACTAACATTCTTTTGTCTAATGCTAACATCATTTCAACCATGCCGTGACCTGGGTTTGATTCCCGGTGCGGGCACCACTGAAATTGTTAGTTGCAATTTTAAGTGCCGATTTACCACGCGCTCGGCGGTGAAGGAAAACATCGCGAGGAAACCTGCATGTCCGAGAAATAAAAAATATTTCGAAGACACGTGCAGTGCAGTCCGCCAGCCCCCATTGGAGAAGCGTGGCGGATTCTTCTTAGCTCCAAAACCCTCTCAATCTGAAAATGAGAGGGGGCCTGTGCTCAGCAGTGGGACATTTATAGCCTGAATCTTTACTTTTTTTTACATGAAATGTTTTTTTAAGTGGTAGAAAATCATTTAAATGGTATTTCGCCATTATTGGCATTATAATTTTTCTTTTTCTAATTGTAAGTAACCTTTATTAATCTTTATAATATATCATTTTCTAAACGTTTTAAAAGCCTCCATACCAAAATTTCGTTAACAACGATACTTTAGTAGCTTCTAAGGGCTAATTAACGACTAATTAGTTTCAAAAGTAAGGTGATGTCTATCTTTCTGCATTTTCAACAAAAACGTTGTTAAGTAGGTATATGTAATAATTCATATAAAAATATCAAAATAAATATACAACTCGTATCCATCGTTAGTCCTACAAGATTCGCAGAGGAGCTTAATGGTTAGGGTCGAGCGTGTTTTTAAATTGTACTGACGTGACGACGTACTGACGTGAATTAACAAATTTTATATATGGCACGTGCCGTGTGGTAGCGGCTAAAGAGAATCTCCCACCCCATCTCATCTCATCTCATACCGCGGGTGTCGTAAAACTCGACAGAGGGAAAACGAAAACAAGGAGATGGGCAGCTTAACTGATGTATGTTGTTTTGATTATGAATTTGTTATCGTCTGTATTATAAATAATGTATGTATCCCAAATAAAAAATAAAAAAAAATCCCAAAAAGCTCACTAAGACACGGCGTTTGAAATCTCAAAGAATACGGATTATTTACATTTTCAACATAAAATCCCGCATCGCCCGAAAAAAAATCTGGCAACGCTGCCCGTAAGTTACCTATCGCCCTCGCCGGAAACGAGACGGGTGGCGAACCACGTCGCGCATGGCGCACGCCGTGGGTGTCGTAAAAGTCGACAGAGGAAAAAGGAAAACCAGGAGATGGGCAGCAGCATCTTTCTGGAGCATCTGTATAAATAAACTGCGCTTGCCAACCCGCCTGCCAAGCGTGTCAACTATGGCAAAATCCCACCAAAATGAGAGCTACAAACTTGTGGCAATCTATGGGGGTGGTCTATGTTCAGCAGTGGACTATTGATAGGCCGAAATGATGATGATGATGATGATGATATATGGCACCCATGCATGTTGGTATTTTTAAACGTGGGTCTGTCGGTCTGAGTCGCGTATTAATTTCAACTGTCTCGTAAAGTTCTGGATGTGTTTCGACAAATTATCCGACTTCCAAAATATACAGACTTGTGACAGTCAGAAGTCTGTATTTTATAAAAAATGGTCTACAAGATTCAAATGTTTTAATACCAGATAACGCTCTAATACATTTGTTTATGTGTTAGAAAAACTTCGTTTATTTATTTATTTATACTTTATTGTTTCCCCTTAAAGGATACAATGGGCGGTCTTAATGCCAGTTGGCATTCTCTGCCAGTCAACCCAGGGCGTAGCGAAACAATGTGGCAGGCGTATAACTTAAAAAAAACTAAATATTTGGATGACCACCTGATGGTAAGTGCAACGTCTGCCCATAACAAATGCTTTGTCACCTAGAAAATTTCTGTGTGACATCACACTGTGCCCATCACCCTGAGACATAGGTTCTTAAATCTCATATGCCCAGTGATTATGCTAGCTCACAGTGCCCTTGAAACCGAAACACAGTAATGTTTGCACACTACTGCTTCGCGGCAGAATAACTGGCCCTGGGGTGGTATCTACCTAAACCTACCACCAGTAAAAAACCTTACCCTTGAGAAAACCTCGAAACGAAATCTAATATACAAAGAGAGTCGACAGACAGATAAAACTATGAATAACACTAACAATATTGTAAATATAAACATTTATAAAGCGCTGTCAAAAAGTCGGGACCTTTACTGACCCCGGGGTAAATCGGACATAGATAAAGTACAATGATCTCTTTATTATTACATAAGCAAATTCACGTCTTTTTCTATAATATAAAGAGAAAGGATTTGATTTTTTGTATGTTTGTTTGGTTGTAATGAATAAACTCAAAAACTACAGAACCGATTTAAAAAATTCTTTCACCTTTATACAGCTACATTATCAGCGACTAACATGAGTATTTTTTTTTTTCTATTAAGTGATGAAACGAGCAAAACGCTCACCTGATGGTAAGTGCAACGTCTGCCCATAACAAATGCTTTGTCACCTAGAAAATTTCTGTGTGACATCACACTGTGCCCATCACCCTGAGACATAGGTTCTTAAATCTCATATGCCCAGTGATTACGCTAGCTCACAGTGCCCTTGAAACCGAAACACAGTAATGTTTGCACACTACTGCTTCACGGCAGAATAACTGGCCCTGGGGTGGTACCTACCTAGACGGATTACTGCATAGGATTGTATTATTGTTTGGTTGTAATGAATAACTACTGAACCGATTTTAAAAATTCTTCCACCTACGAGGGGTGATCCAAAAGTAATGATAATCAGTTATTTCTAGTGCACACAAAAATACAAAAAAATTTCAGTCACTTACTCAGTTAACCACTAGTTCAGGGAAAAAAAATCATATAAATAGGCCACGATTCCCGGGAGCTACATTCATTTGAATACGGACTGTCAAGGAGTGAACATCAAAATGGAAAAACACGAAATCAGAGCTGTCATTAAATACCTCTGCTTGAAAAAAATGTCTACCAAAGACATACACAGCGACTTGGTGGAAACATTAGGGGACTCTTCTCCTCCATATTCCACAGTTGCACGCTGGGCTAAGGAGTTTAAGTTGGGAAGAACATCGACGGAAGACGAACACCGCGAAGGACGCCCATCGACGTCCCTCACTGAAGAAAATGTGAAAAAAGTTGAAGAAGTTGTATTGGAAGATCGAAGAGTGACTATCAGGCATGTAGCTGAGGTCACAGGGATCTCATATGGCAGCATTCAAAGAATCCTTGCGAACGAATTGCATATGAGAAAGGTCTCCGCGCGTTGGGTACCGAAAATGTTAAACGACGAGCAAAAGAAGAAACGAGTCGACATGTCAAGAGCAAATCTCGAAAAGTTCCAGGCAGACAAGGATAATTTTTTGTCACGTTTTGTGACCATGGACGAGACCTGGATCCACCATTTTGATCCTGAAACAAAACAACAATCGATGACATGGAAACGATCCGATGAACCGACGCCGAAGAAATTCAAAGTGTCAAGCTCAGCAGGGAAGGTTATGGCGTCTGTTTTTTGGGACGCTGAAGGAATAATCATGGTGGACTACTTGGAAAAGGGGGCCACTATTACAGGCTCCTACTATGCAGAACAAATAAGAAGATTGCGGGAGGCTATTAAGGAGAAAAGGCGAGGCAAACTGCGGGCTGGAGTGCTGTTCCATCAAGACAACGCACCGGTTCACAAAGCTGCAATTGCCATGGCTGCCATTCAGGAAGCGGGCTTTGAGCTGGTGGAACACCCCCCCTATTCACCAGATCTAGCCCCCAGCGACTTCTATCTCTTTCCACGACTCAAGGAACACCTCCGAGGCAAGAAATTTGACGATGATAGCGACGTGATGGCCGCGGTTGAGGACTTTTTTGAGAGTCAAGATAAAGATTTTTTTTCTAAGGGAATTTTAGGATTAGAAAAGAGATGGACTAAATGTATAGACTTGCTAGGAGACTATGTTGAGAAATAAATTTATTTATTTATTTTATTCATTGTGTTTATTATTGATTATCATTACTTTTGGATCACCCCTCGTATATACAGCTACGTTATCAGCGACTACCATGAGAAGCATTGAATTAAAAAAAAAACTGAGATCCCTACGAAATTTACTAATAAAAGACATATGGACAATCAAACATGCAAAATCTATTGATGATAAATAAAATAATGTACTAAATTTTCATAGTACTCATCATTACCCACAAAAAAGTCCGCGTGGCTATATGTCTAACTGTTATAGTAAAGTCATAATAACCGCTTTTTATTCAAATTAGTCTATCAAAACACGGGTTGAATCGGAAGATGATGACATTCGTCGCGTCATATTAATCCTTATCCTACTAAATAGTTTCATAGTCAAGGTTGATTATGTACATGTAAATTCCTTTTTAAATTATTCGAATCGGACCTATCGCTTAGAAGTTACGATGGGTCTAAAAATGCTAAAAGTAAGAAAAATGCCGCGGTGTTAGCGAACAGCCTCGCGCTCGCCCGCGCTACGCGCGAATAGACTAGGGTCTGTTCATTACCGGCCTATTCATATTATTTTTTGTAAACTAGAAACAATTTAATAGTGGTTTGTAATTTTAATTTTGATTTGCCGTGTGGTGGCGGCTCGTTAAAAGAATACTACCACTCCATCTCATCCAATGGATCTCGTAAAAGGCGAGTAAGGAACTGCACTGTGCACCCAGCAGCGCATGGTGGCGATGGGCTCACCACCTATCACACCAAGTGCATTATATTGTTTTGGTGAAACGTGGATTGTGGCAGTCATCTGCTTTTGCAGTGAGTGCCCAGTCTCTGACTAACCCTTAAGGGGATACAGTCATGATCTTATGTATGTATGTATGTAATTTAAAACTTTGAAGCTTTTTTTAGAGAAAAAATACAGCGGCCGCAGCGGTCGTTTTATTTTGCTACCACGACAACAAATATTGTTTACAAGAAAGCTTTTAGCCACTAAACTTTAATGGCTCATGTTCCCATAAATACAACATTATTTTGGTAAATTAACGTAATCTTAACTGAGCAGCTGCAGAGCCGCTGATGAGAACGGTCGCTACAAAAAATGTAAGGAATCGTGGTTGTTTTATGTGTCCAACTAAAGTACTAATTTATCTTTCTTATATCTACCCGTGCGGAGCCGGGGCGGATCGCTAGTCCTATATAAAGGGGTAGGCCACGCACGTAACCCACTTTTCGCCCCCGTGGGAAACTAGACGTGACGGGTGGTCAACTACGTCAGACAAAAATAAATCTTACTTCCCATTTATCCACCACCCCAGGTACCACCCCAGGGCCAGTTATTCTGCCGTGAAGTAGTGTGCAAACATTGCTGTGTTTCGGTTTGTAGGGCACTGTGAGCTAGCGTAGTCACTGGGCATTTGAGACTGAAGACTTGATGTTTCAGGATGACAGGCGCAGTGTGACACAGCATTTGTTGTGGGCGGACGTTGCACTTACCATCAGGTGAACGTTTCGCTCGTTTTGTCACTTTATAAAATAAAATAAAAAGCTCTAAGTCAGTTACTCTGCTGCGGATATCATTTTAACGGACTCTATCTTGCAAAGAATCACGGACAGAGCTCGCTGTAACGTCCTTAATGTACATAAAAAATGACGTACACAACTTTAATACCATACTGTTTATAAACCAGTAATACATACATACAGTCACCTTGCACCTGCCATCATGTCTAGTCTCCCTGGGTTGGCAGGGAATGCCTCTAGGCATTAAGTCCGCCCATTGTATTCCTTACATAAGGGTGTTACAATAAAGATTAAATAAATAAATACAGTCACGCCTCTTTCCCATCGGGGTAGGCTGAGACCACATCCTTCCACTCGCTACGACTCTGACACACGTCTTTCGCTTCTTCTTCTTTTATCAGCGTTTTCATACAAGCTCGTGTGTTGAAGGTACTTTTGCCGTGGCCTTTCCTTAAAACGATCTGCGGGGGCTATTACGTACCTAAAGTGAAGGTGACTTATGAAAGTTTTGAACGCATGTCTGTTCTTCTTTTCGTACCGTTTATGTTTACGGAAAATGACGATTACTTTTCATTAGACGTATTTTTTTGAGACTTAAGAACTTATGTCTCAGGGTGATGGGCACAGTGTGGTGTCACACAGAATTTATCTGGGTGACACAGCATTTGTTATGGGCAGACGTTGCACTTACCATCAGGTGAACGTTTTGCTCGTTAGCAGATATTCGTTCGACACTTTTATAAGTGATCATCACTTTGGATACGCAATAGCCCTGCTGATGCCGATACGTTCGTCTATTGTACATTACCGGCCTGTACATTTTCACGCCTCATTAATCTGTTTCGTCAATCTTCTTACATCTTAAAACAGAAAATAATAAAATAAAAAACTATCCGACCAATAACAATCATAAAAACATAAAGGACGCGATGACCGCATAGCTATAAAAAATATGGGAGTGTCGTGTCCGTACGACTATTTATATGTTAATTATTTTGTAACAAATGATTTCGCATGCAAAACGGGACCTTCAAACTTACGCAAACGTAGGTACCGCCGTGTGGTGGCGGCTTAAGAGAATATACCACCTCATCTCATCCCGTGGGTGTCGTAAAAGTCGGCAGAGAGAAAACTAAAACCAGGAGATGGGCAGCAGCATCTTTCGGGAACATCTGAGTAAACTGCGTTGCACCCGCCTGCCAAGCATGGCAACTACGGCTAAAACCACCAAAATGAGAACTACAAACGTTTGTGACAATCCATGGAGGAGGGCTATGTTCAGCAGTGGACAAGTGATAGACCATATAATTTCTAAAGTATTTACTAATTTTGTTAAATCACAACTGAGCGAGTCTTCAGCTCTAAGGGTCGCAGGTCGCATCTTGTGATCCTACAGCCATCGTGGCCCTTGGCCAAATCTGAGGTTCTCGTCCTATGGAACGGCAATGTAGATCGAAAATATTTATTTTTGAATGCGTTCGTAATTCTCGCAACAAGCTTTTTCTTTATTGCATAAAGTGATGAAACGAGCAAAACGTTCACCTGATGGTAAGTGCAACGTCTGCCCATAACGAATACTGTACCACCCAGAAAATTTCTGTGTGGCACTACACTGTGCCCATCACCCTGAGACATAGCTTCTTAAGTCTCATATGCCCAGTGATTACGCTAGCTGTCAGTACCCTTCAAACCGAAACACAGTAATGTTTGCACCACTACTGCTTCACGATAGAATAACTGGCCCTGGGGTGGTGCCTACCTAGACGGACTCCTGCATAGGAATCCTACCACCAGTAAAATATGGCTATATATCTGATAAGAAATAGTCCACACAGACAGCCTTTTTTCGTGCAGAAAACCATAATGCGCAATGCTCTCACGTACAGTGGCTTGCTTGCGGGAACGTAGTGGGGAGGAAGAAGTCCCGTCGCTTCTCGCTTCCCGCGGGGTCGTAAAGTGGGCTTCGGATGTGGTCACCGCCTTATGGGAAAAATGCGCGACTGTATGTATGCGACCTATACGAGTCGCGGTTGTTGTGATCGGGTCACGGTCAGATTGAGGTGAAATAAATAATTGCCTTTAACATTCCGCTCGTTTAATATGGTCTTGTTTTTCTCGTCTCTGACATTTGCGTTTCGTAAGTTGCGTTTTTATTTATTAGATTCCAATGTTAATCGGATTGTAAACATTGAATAATCTTTATTAGCAGCTGGGGAATCGAACTGCTACCACGATGGCCAAGGATTTCATAAGTGTGATGTTCTCCTAGCCGATTTCGAGCACGGCGACAACTTCCGAATACTGTCGAGAGCCATCAACTGCGCAGGAAATATTATAGTGCCACAAGTGTACGCGCAAACACAGAGGCACTCACTCGTCCCAACCTACACGCGCCCGATGTAACGCTGGTGCGATAAGATCGGAGGCAGGCTAGGATACAGTGTCAGAAACACGGGGACAATCACAACACAACCAGACCCGAAAACCAACAATTTATGTTTTAGCACAAATGTTGGCTCCGGCTGGGATTCAAACCCAAGACCCGCGGCTTTGAAGTCAGGTACTCTGACCACTAGGCCACGCGGTCGTCATTTCATAAGTATGACAGGTACAGACATATATTTACCACATGCACACAAACAGACCGGAATTTCTGTTTTGTATTGGCTCCGGCTGGGATTCGAGCCCAGGGCCTGCAGCGTCCTGTTTCGGTCCGAAGGGCACTGTTAGCTAGTGTAATCACTGGGCACATACGAGTATGAGACTTAAGAAATGATGTCTCAGGGCCACCCCGCGCGCAGAAATGTGTCACACAGAAATGTTCTGGGTGACACATCATTAGTTATAGGCAGGCGTTGCACTTACCATCAGGCGTTTTGCTCGTCTCGACGCAGAAAAAAAGTAACAATATATCATCGATCGGGGTCTGCTTTTTTAAGAGGGCGAACCCGCTGGGTACAGCTTGTGGTAAACAAATCATTACGATTTCAAGAACGCAAAGATATCGTGAGTCTGTCTGTTGAGTGAACTGTAGAAACATATATAATTTGATTTATATGTGTTTTGAGTATTTTTAAATTGTATTTTATATTTATACATACATACATAAGATCACGACTGTATTCCATAAGGGGTAGTCAGAGACTGGGCACTCACTGCAAAAACGGATGTCTGCCACAATCCACGTTTCACCAAAACAATATAATGCACTTGGTGTGATAGGTGGTGAGCCCATCGCCACCATGCGCTGTTGGGTGCACAGTGCAGTTTAATTCCCCTACTCGCCTTTTACGAGATCCATTGGATGAGATGGAGTGGTAGTATTCTTTTAACGAGCCGCCACCACACGGCTCTTTATATTTATCAGTAGCTTTTAAAAGCTTTTAAAAAGCGTTTTGCTCGTTTCATCACTTAATAGAAAAAAAAAAATACTCATGTTAGTCGCTGATAATGTAGCTGTATAAAGGTGAAAGAATTTTTTAAATCGGTTCTGTAGTTTTTGAGTTTATTCATTACAACCAAACAAACATACAAAAAATCAAATCCTTTCTCTTTATATTATAGAAAAAGACGTGAATTTGCTTATGTAATAATAAAGAGACCATTGTACTTTATCTATGTCCGATTTACCCCGGGGTCAGTAAAGGTCCCGACTTTTTGACAGCGCTTTATAAATGTTTATATTTACAATATTGTTAGTGTTATTCATAGTTTTATCTGTCTGTCGACTCTCTTTGTATATTAGATTTCGTTTCGAGGTTTTCTCAAGGGTAAGGTTTTTTACTGGTGGTAGGTTTAGGTAGATACCACCCCAAGGCCAGTTATTCTGCCGTGAAGCAGTAGTGTGCAAACGTTACTGTGCTTCGGTCTGAAGGGCACTGTGAGCTAGCGTAGTCACGGGGCATGTGAGACTTAAGAACTGATGTCTCAAGGCGATGGGCGCAGTGTGGTGTCACACAAATGTTCAGGGTGACACAGCATTTGCTGTGGACAGACGTTGCACTTACCATCAGGTGAACGTTGTGCTCGTTTCATCACTTGATCCAATAAAAAAAAAGGTAACGCAAATTAGTTAAATTTTACAATAACAATCGCTCGTATATAGCAACATACATAGCACCTTTCTCCCTTTTTCTCTCTAGCCGAGTACCTATTTTCAGTCTTTTTCGCGTCTGAAACGTTACATATTGAACCACCGCCACCATTTCCGCCTATCACCAGTCCACTGCTGAACATAGGCCTCCCCCATAGATTGCTACAAAGTTTGTAGCTCTCATTTTGATGGGAATTTTGCGATAGTTGCCACGCTTGGCAGGCGGGTTGGCAACCGCAGTTTATTTATTCTGATGTTCCAGGAACATGCTGCTGCCCATCTCCTCGTTTTGATTTTCCCTCTGTCGACTTTTACGACACCCACGGGATGTGATTGGGTGGTATATTCTCTTAAGCCGTATATTGAACGTTGCGCACAAAATCAATTTTTAAGTTTTACTCTGGTCATGCCCAAAGATGATGATGATGATGTTCTCCTAGCCGATTTCGACCACGGCGACAACTGCCGACTACTGTCGAGAGCCATCAACTGCGCAGGAGATATTATAGTGCCACAAGTGTACGCGCAAACACAGAGGCACTCACTCGTCCCAACCTACCCGCCCGATCGGAGGTAGGCTAGGATGCAGTGTCAGAAACACGGGGACAATCACAACACAACCAGACCCGAAAACCAACAATTTATGTTTTAGCACAAATGTTGGCTCCAGCTGGGCTTCGAACCCAGGATCCGCGGCTTAGAAGTCAGGTACTCTGACCACTAGGCCACGCGGTCGTGCCCAAAGAAGTTACAATATAAAAAACTTTACAGAGAACAGACGCACAATCAAATTATTTTATATTTTTAACAACATTAACAGAATTTGTCTCTCTTGTCCACAGTGATGTCAAAGTTCGCCGTGCGTGTGGATGCTGCAGTGTCCGCCCTGGGAAGTGGCGCCGGCGCAGGCTTGGACGAGAATGACTTCATCGACGCATCGAGGCTGGTGTACGACGGCGTGAGGGAGATACGGAGAGCGGTATTGATGAATAGGGTAAGTTTGGTTGCCGTCTTTTTCACTGGTGGTGGGATTTAGGGGATCGGCTACATTACTGTTTCGATCTGAAGGGTACTGATCGCCGGTGTAGTCAGGGACGGCTTTGGCCTGGCTGCCCCAGGCCTCCGGAAGACTGCCGCCCCCTACTCCCTGCAAAACACGAACAATTGAATGAGTCATAAGAATGAAATTATTCTAAATTCTCTTTTTACAATATTAGACTCCTTTGTGTGCTGTGCATATAGTGTTTAAAGGAACTCACGATACAGGATAAATCCCAAGTAGTTTCTTATAAAATCAGACAATATTTGTACAAACCATAAGTTATTGGCAAGCGAGCCTTCTACGTTTCGTGTGGAGGCGGTTAAGAGAATCTACCACCCCATCTCTCTCTATCTCGGGGAGGTGGACGCGGGATAGGATTCTTTTTAGGTAAGTACCATCCCAGCGCCAGTTATTCTGCCCTGAAGCAATAGTGTGCAAACATTACTGTGTTTCGGTTCCAAGGACACTGTGAGCTAGTGCAATCACTGGGCATACTAGATTTAGGAACTGATATCTAGGGGGGAGTTGGAGTAGGCGAATCCTGGAGTGGAGAGCACGTTTAGGCAAACGTAGTGTGGGGCGTCCCCCGGCTAGATGGTGCGACGATATGCGCAAGGCGGCTGGCAGCAACTGGATGCGTGAAGCCGAAGATCGGGCTAAATGGCGCCTATTGGGAGAGGCCAATGTCCAGCAGTGGACTGCCGCAGGCTGATGATGATGATGATCTAGGGGGGAGGGGCGCAACGTGACACAGCATTAGTTATTGGCCGGCGTTGCATTTACCATCACGCGAACGTTTTGCTCGTCTCGTCACAATATCGAATAAAAAAAAGGGACACGGAAATGTTCTGGGTGACACAGCATTTGTGAAGTGCTTTCTTCGAGAGAAAAGATTTTTTTTTATTGTATAAAGTGATGAAAGAACAATGATCTGGTTTTAATTTTCCCTCTGTCGGCTTTTACGACACCCGCGGGATGTGATGGGGCGGTAGATTCTCTTAAGCAGCATTAAAAAAATACTACCACTCCATCTCGTCCAATGGATCTCGTAAAAGGCGAGTAAGGAACTAAAACTGCACTGTGCACCCAACAGCGCATGATGGCGATGGGCTCACCACCTATCACACCAAGTGCATTATATTGTTTTGGTGAAACGTGGATTGTGGCAGTCATCTGTTTTTGCAGTGAGTGCCCAGTCTCTGACTACCCCTTATGGGATACAGTCGTGATCTTATGTATGTATGTACTGCTACTATAACTAAACGGATTCCTGCATAGTGATCCGACCACAATGCTAAGCATGACATCTTTATAGTTAAACGCTTTTAAAAAATCCGCGGTCGCCGCAAATAACTTTACTTTAGAATTCATGTCATACTTCTCTCAACAACCGGACACAGAATCTAACGCACGAAAAACTTTGACTTCCAATCGCTTTGCGTAGTTTGTCGTTGCTACGTCGTCGCTGGGGAAGATCACATATTGGTAATCTTATCTCGACCAGTTTTTTTCATTTGGTGATAGGGTTCCGATGCAAGAATCCGTCTAGGCAGGTACCACCCCACGACCAGTTATTCTGCCATGAAGCAGTAGTGTGCAAATATTACGGTGTTTCGGTTTAAAGGGCACCGAGAGCTAGCGTAATCACTTGGCGTATGAGACTTAAGAACTGATGTCTCAGGGTGACGGGTGCGGTGTCGTATGACACAGATATTCTGGGTGACGTGGCATTTGTTATGGGCAGACGTTGCACTTACCATCAGTGAACATTTTGCTCGTTTCGCCACTTTATGCGAAACCAAAAAAAGAATCAGTCAAATTGAGAATCTTCTGTATTTTTTATTTCGGTTAAAAATGTGGTAGTTCAAGCACCATCTTTCAGGTTTCCACCACCACACCAGCCTATCACTTGTCCACTGCTGAACATAGGCCTCCCCCATAGATTGCTACAAAAGTTTGCAGCTCTCATTTTGGGAGGAATTTTGCCATAGTTGCCACGCTTGGCAGGCGGGTTGGCAACCGCAGTTAATTTATTCTTTCAGGTGTCAAAATCAAAACCAAAACTTTCAGGTTTGGTGCGTCAATAATAGAATATCTTTTTTCGTATTGTTGTATTTAGTATTGATTTTCAACCGCTGTGTCTAGGATGACGAGGACTTGGATCCCGAAGACGTGGAGCTGGACGAGCATTATACGTTGGAGACGAGGAGCAAATGTGAGACGACCGCGTCTTTCCGTTTGTCTGTCCTGCCTGCGGTTTTATATAGACGTGTTTGTCGTCAACCTTTGCGACGTGTCCGATTTGAACTTAATTTTGCCTACGACATTTCGTGTGTGAAATGGGGGCAACGAATTAAAAAACGGACACGTCCCAAACCTGTATCTCGATTTATGTTTAACTTGATTTTTTTTTTATTTTTGCATGATTTGGCTAATACTGAAGCTGGATCTCAACTCGCATCAAGTAAGCCTTTACGTAAACAAACGCCCTGCCAAGGTGATATGAATGTTGAAACACTTATTATTTTATTTTTAAAGGTTAAAAAATACCATGAACATTAGTAGTCGTTTCAATGGCTTTGTTTTAGTCTTCGTATCATCTTGGTCCTACGAGCCAGATACAGACTAATCACTGTAATTCTTTGAGAAGCTAAAGAGAAGTTACTTTTTTTTTAAATTTGGTGCGTAGTTGAGCTCCTGTTTTATGTGTATTAATTCATCTAGACGTCACATCATATAATTTTCGGGTGATCGTTCGGGCTTGCTCCGGTAACGTAAATGTGGTGTAGTTTACTTTTGACCTCTTCAGTAATGACTAGCACTCATTGTATCGGTTGTAAGGAAACAGATTTTAGTATTCGCTAGAAATAATGCTGTCTTAAATATTCTGGAGGCAGGATTCCTATGCAGGAATCTGTCCAGGCAGGGTCAGTTATTCTGGCGTGAAGCAGTAGTGTGCAAACATTACCGTGTTTTAGTCTGAAGGTCACCGAGAGAGACTTAAGAACTGATCTGAGTGACACAGCATCTGTTATAGGCAGACGTTGCACTTACTTTTGCTTAAATTTGGCAAAGAGATAGCATGCGTCCTGGAGACGGACACATGATACTTTTTGCCCCGGAAGATCAAATAGTTCCCACGGGATATTTATAAATTCTATATCCACGCAGATGAAGTCGCGGGCAACGCTACAAAACTTGCCACGCAGGGCGGAACGTTATTTGGAGTCATGTAATTGAAGTAAATTCGAACTCAATACACCACTCTCCCACGTTTACCTTACCGTCGCAAGTGATCACCCGCACCCTACCACCACCCATCATCGCATGCTAAATGTGTATGTCTGTCCGCTTGCATGTGTGCGTGTAGACCAGCGACGATCTAGACACGGACACAGAGTTCGAACCCGTCGAGGACATGACTATGGAAACAAGGAGCAGGTGTAAGTATGCACTGAGCCAATCCAACATTATCCAAATACGTTTCCTCATGTATCATCCATATATTTAAACCACTTTTTTTGACTGTCTGTCTGCCTGTACAGACAGATTTTACTCGAGACTTACTAAAGCTATTGGAATTTTACGATACGAATTTTACACGGGTTATAGATAATGACTCCGGGACCAATTTAGACTTTGTTTCATTGTGTGTGAGCAGAGAAAGGCGTCCTGGGTTCGAATCCCAGCCGGAGCCAGGATTTGTGCAAAAAGACAAAGTGTTGGTTTTCGTGTCTGATTGTTTGGTGGTCTGTTCTTGTACCTCTGCTTCATAGACGATAATTGTCGCGTCTGTGAATTCGCGTATATACATGAAATATTTTTTTTTTTCAAATATATCGAATTATAATTTGTAGTTTGTTGTAATGTACGCATGCGTTTATGTGTATTAATATATTATTATTAATATGTATTAATTAGACGTAATGTCCTAATATTGTTTTTTAATATGAAGATTAACTGGATAATACTGAGGTAACAAAACTAACCTAGGGTAACATCTGCGTTTTACTGGTCGCGGGATTCCTAGGAATCCGTTTAGGTAGATACCACCTCAGCCAATAATTCTACCGTGAAGCAGTAGTGTGCAAACATTACGTGTTTCGGTCTCAAGGGCACTGAGGGGTAATGTAATCACTGGGCATATGAGAGCCAGGGTATCGAATCCCCTGGCTGTTTCAGGCCTACGGTAGACTGCCGTCAATTATCTCAATCAGTTTTTATAGATACTGATGATTACCAGTTATATGTGAGTATCAATGCCGTGGTAGCTCAGGGGCCAGGCGCTCGCTTTAAATTTCATAGTACGCGAGTGACCCGGGTTCGATTCCCGGTGCCGGCACCGCTAAAATCGTTAATTGCAGTTTTAAGTGCTGATTTACCACGCGCTCGGCGGTGAACGAAAACATCGTGTGGAAACCTGTATGTCTGAGAATTAAAAAATATTTCGAAGACATGTGCAGTCCGCCAACCCGCATTGGAGCAGCAGATTCTTCCTAGCTCAAAATCCCTTTCAGAAATGAGAGGAGGCCTGTGCTCAGCAGTGGGACATTTACAGGCTTAAACTTTACTTTTTTATCAATGCCGTGTGGTGGCGGCTTAAGGGAATCTACCACCCCATCTCGTCCCGTGGGCTTCGTAAATTCGACAGAGGGATAATGAAAACCTGGAGATGGGCAGTGCACGCCAAGCGTGGCAACTATGTCCAAATCCCACCAATCACTGGGCATATTAGACTTAATAACTTGTCTTAGGGTGTCTGGCGCAGTGTGGTGGTACACAGAACTATTCTGAGTAACACAGCATCTGTTATGGGCAAACGTTGCACTTACCATCAGGTGAACGTTTTTTTTCTCGTCTCGATTCTTTATCAAATAAGAGAAAAAAAAACTCAAAATGAGAGCCACAAAGTAACGTGTTTTGCGGTAATCTATGGGGAGGCCTATGTTCAGCAGTGGACTAGTGATAGGCTGAAATGATGATGATGATGATGATGATAAATTAATAATAATTGGAAAAATCTAACAAACTTTTGCCGCTCCCTAAATTTTGCCGCCCCATGCCCGGGCCTACTCGGCCTATAGGGAAATCCGCCCCCTGTTCCCCCCGGTTCTAGGTGACACAGCATTTGTTTTGGGCAGACGTTGCACCGACCATCAGGTGAACGATTAGCCCATCTCGTCACTGGACTGATGATCTGATGATGTGGTGATTGCTTTGAAATTGATTTGCATTTTGTGCCCCACAGCGAGTGCTCATACCGGCGAGCATGGCGTCGACGAATATCCGGATATCAGTGGTATCACCAACGCCAGGGTAAGTGATTTATTTTACATTCATGCAGGGCAGGCAGTGGCCACACACGTAACCGACAGGTGTCCGGCAGAGTAGAATAGACCCTATCTTTTTCCTTAGTCACTTCTTGGGACACCTCGGTAGGAAAGAGGTAGGTGTTATTCTATTCTGCTGGACACCTATCGGTTAGCCCACCTACCTCTACTCATACGTAATAAATCTTAACATCTGATATAACTTTGGCGGTTGATATTGCCAAGGAAAAGGGTATCTACCCGCCAGATCGGATGGTCTGATCTGGGGAAGGACGTCTCCTCCAACCAGTAATCTTTAGATGTTTTTTATACAGGGTCATTCGTAATGTCCTATACATCCCGCCGGGCTGGGCTTGGGGACGATGTGTATACGCCCCAAAAAATATAATGAGCCTCGTAGCGTGACACCTGTAGGAGATATGTCGACTTAAAGAATTTGCTTAAAACTCATAGGTGACTACCCTGTTATGCAGCTGATCGAGGCAATGAACTCATAAATTTATTTGGGCGTTTTTCCATTGAGCTGCCATCGAAAGAACTCGCAAGTACTAGGATAACATGAAGCTTTAAATAATTTGTTGCTAAGTAAATCTGTTAGTATGACGCCGTAGTAGGGTAACATAAATTAAATGGAGAATAAAACGTATTTTGAATTTGTCTGGGTCGGAGCAACGTCTTTCTGAGTTAGGGTTGCGTAAAATTTTACAAAATAAATAAGTTTAAAGTTTTGTATGGCCATTTTTAGTATTCAATTTTGTCATTAAAACTAACACCGTTGTGTTTATCAGATCAAAGTAGCATGGGCAGGTGCCGGGATGTTATACCAATTATGAATAACGTTCGCATCCGAGAAACAATCATAGCGCGATTATGGAAAGTATGAGATATTTCTCGAGCTTCTTATGTCGCGACATAGATGTCGCTACATAACTAAAGTGACTTAATAATGATACACCGTGATATCCAAATAGCAATGTGCCGTAAATATGACATCCATCGATCGTGATATCCAATTTGTATATAGGAAGCGATGCGCAAGATGACCGAAGAGGACAAACGCAAGATTCTCCAGCAAGTGGAGCTGTTCCGCAGGGAGAAGATGACATTCGACAACGAGGTCGCCAAGTGGGACGACGCCGGCAACGATATCATCATGTTGGCAAAACACATGTGCATGATCATGTTGGAGATGACAGACTTTACAAGGTGAGTCCTTGTAATAAGAAAGAAAGAAAAGAAAGAGAAGTTATTTTATTTGACATCATAAGAAATCCGTCTAGGTAGGAACCACTCCAGGGCCAGTTATTCTGCCGCGAAGCAGTAGTGTGCAAGCAATACTGTGTTTCGGTTTGAAGGGCACTGTGAGCTAGCGTAATCACTGGGCATATGAGACTCAAGAACTTATGTCTCGTGATGATGGGCACAGTGTGGTGTCACACAGAAATTATGTGGGTGACACAGCATTTGTTATGGCCAGACGTTGCACTTACCATCAGCTGAACTCACTTTATGCAATAAAAAAAAAACACAAAAGCAAATATGAAACAAGGCTTCTATTTGAGCAGCACGGACGGAAACACTATATTGTAATAAAACTATCTTCATCATCATTTCAGCCCACTACCAGTCCACTGCTGGACATCGGCCTCCCCCAATAGATTGCCACAGATGTTTGAAGCTCTCATTTTGGGGGAGTTTTACCATAGTTGTCACGCTTGACAGTCGGGTTGGCAACTGCATTTCCTTTGTTTAGATGTTCCAGGTAGATGCTGCCGCCCATCTTCTGGTTTTAATTTCCCCTCTGACGACTTTACGACACCCACGGGATGAGATGGGGTGGTAGATTCTCATAAGCCGCACGGTCTATCTTAATTATAGGATAGTTAGACCATAAGAGGTAAGCAGAGACCACATTTTCCACTTGCTACGATCCTGATACACATTTTTCGCTCCTTCCATTTTCATTAGTGTTTTCATATAGGCTCGTCGGTTGCGGGTACTTTTGCAGCGGCGTCTTAATGTTAGATCTGAATAAATAAACACGCCTGCGAAACGTGGCAACTATGGCTAAATCCCCCAAAAATGAGACCTTCAAACTTGTGACAATCTCTTGGGGAGTCCTATTATGTTCGGCAGTGGACTAGTGACTGGTGGAAATGATGATGATGATGATGCTTACTTCTTGGGAGAGAACTATGACCAGCAGGGGTCCTTATAATAGGCGGAAGAAGTGGCTCTGATACTGCATTAGAAGTCTGGGAGTATTTCTCCTCAGACGAGCCGACGTGTATGTGTGCTTCCTTCAGATGAAATCATGTTGCGTATAGACGAGAAACTAATCTTGTCCGTCCGTACGTGTAGGGGACGTGGACCGCTGAAGACGACCATGGACGTCATCAACGCCGCGAAGAAGATATCCGAGGCCGGCACCAAGCTGGATAAGCTCACCCGCGAGATTGCAGAACAGGTGGGTAGTCGATTATTGGTGTGACGATAGTGTGTCAGGTACAGTGTGTGTCCAAATCGGGACAGCTTTGTAGCTTACCGTCTAAAACTTACCGTCCGATCTTTTTCGGACTGTAAGTTTTTTTAAATGAAACTAATTTTACGGATTTTATTGCGTTTTATTTTATTATACGCAGAAATAGCTCACTGTGTCTTGAAGTCTTGCAGTCCAAGCATACCACTGCAAGGCTTCAAGCCACAGTGAGCTCTTTCTGCGTAGATCGGGCCAAGGGTAATAATTTAAAGCCATAGGTACCCCGGGTTAACTATGACTTCAGGATATCTGTCACCTCAGTCCGCCCGTGACCATGGGTACTGTAAAGCACTCGAAACGTCGGGTTATAAATAATAAAATTAAACGCGATAAAATTCGTAAAATTAGTTTCATTTAAATGTGTAGTATTCGCGTAATATAAGATATCATTATATAAGATTTTTTTAAATGGTATGTTACCATTGGTTAGAAATAAACAAAATAAATAAAACTTAAAGAAGGTAGATAAATTTAAACGTTATCGGCAACGTTAATTACTGGTGGTAGGATTCCTATGCAGGAATCCGTCTAGGTAGGTACCACCCCAGGGCCAGTTATTCTGCCGTGAAGCAGTAGTGCGCAAGCATTACTGTGTTTCGGTTTGAAGGGCACTGAGAGCAAGCGTAATCACTGGGCATATGAGACTTAATAACTTGTCTTAGGGTGTCGGGCTCATTGTGGTGGTACACAGAAATATTCTGAGTAACACAGCATCTGTTATGGGCAAACGTTGCACTTACCATCAGGTGAACGTTTTGCTCGTCTCGATACTTTATCAGATAAAAAAAATAAAATAAAAAAAACGCTATGTTATGAAGTCCATTACGATGAATAGGTCAAGATGTCTAGATAAGAGAAGTTTTTGACAGCCCAGGGTTCGTTACCAACACGCTCAAGGAAGCGCTTTATCACCAGTCTAGATTAAGATTAGAAGATTGGAGAAGGCGCAGGCCACCTCTTATTTTTAAGACTGGTGGTAGGATTCCCATGCAGGAATCCTTCTAGGTAGGTACCACCCTAGGGCCAGTTATTCTGCCGCGAAGCAGCAGTGTGTAAACATTACTGTGTTTCGGTCTGAAGGGCACTGAGAGCTAGCGTAATCACTGGGCATATGAGATTTAAGTAGTGATGTCTCACTGTGACGTGCGCAGTGTGGTGTCACACATAAATGTTCTGGGTTATTGTTATGGGCCGACGTTGCACTTACCATCAGGTGAACGTATTGCTCGTTTCGTCACTTTATCTTACAAAAAAAGACTTTTTAAGAACCGTAAAGTGTCGAGTCGAGAAAAGTCGCGTTAGCAGCCATCACTTTTCTTCGACATGGATCAGATGAAACCGATCACGAAACCTACCAGAGTTACACTATAGATCTCCAGGTCCCGTCTCGTGAAGAGAGGGCTGTATGACTATGAAGGGGATGAGTCTTCGCATCGATACAGTGAAGCAAAAAACACGAACCAGTAGCCCGACAGAAGGCTCCGTCTCGCCACATATCGTATCACTGATAGACTAGATAGACTTTACCGATTTTAAGATTCCTATACAGGAATCTGTCTAGGTAGTACCACCCATAGGCCAGTTATTCTGCCGTGAAGGACTAGTGTTGAAACATCACTGTGTTTCGGTTCGAAGGGCACTGTGAGCTAGCGTAATCACTGGGCATATGAGACTTGAGAACTGATGTTTCAGGGTGACGAGCGCAGTGTGGTGCATTTGTCTTGTTTGCGTTCCAGTGCCCGGAGTCCTCCACCAAGCAGGACCTGCTGGCCTACCTGCAGCGGATCGCGCTCTACTGCCACCAGATACAGATCACCAGCAAGGTGAAGGCCGACGTGCAGAACATCTCCGGGGAGCTCATCGTCAGTGGGGTAAGTGGCGTCAAATCAGGAAACGAGAGCGGAAAAGGGGGGGATCGTCCGCATGAATATAGGGTTAAGTATCCTGTGGAAACTATTTGACTTTTCAGGATAAAAAGTATCCTATTTCCGTCCTCAGGATACATGCTATCTCTGTTCCAAATTTCGTCAAGATATCTTCAGCGGTTGAACCCTGAAAAGGTAACAAACAGAGGGACAGAGAGAGTTACTTTCGCATTTATAATATAATTATGGAAGTATGGATAACCTTCGTCAACATACGGGCTTTCTAATGTAATTTTTTTTTTCAAATCGAATCAGTATTCTCTGAGATAATCGCGTTCGAACATACAAACTCTGCAGCTTTAATATGATAGTAAGATTAACTTTGTAAAAGAGCTATGGAATTCATCATTTCAGCCTATCACTAGTCCACTGCTGAACGTAGGTATCCCTCCATAGATTGCCTGCCACTGAAGTTTGTAGCTCTCGTTCTGAGGAGGTTTTGCCAGAGTCGCCAAGCTTGGCAGGCGGTTTGGCAACCGCAGCTTATTTATTCAGATGTCCCAGAAAGATGCCGCTACCCATCTTCTGGTTTTAATTTATCTCTGTCGATTTTTACGACAACCACGCGATAAAATGGTGTGGTAAATTATCTTAAGCCGCCACCACACTGCAGTAGCTCGGTGCTTCCCTGCGGTTTCCGTGACGATGACATTCGCAGCAGAACTGAAGTAACCGACGTAAAGTAACAGCCTATATATGTCGCACGGCTGAGCACAGGCCTCCTCTCGTTTCCGAGAGGGTTTTGGAGCCGGGAATAGTCCGCCACGCAGCTCCAATGCGGGTTGCCGGACTTCACATATCCTCGAAATATTTCTATTACTCTAGAGATACAGGTAGGGCATAGTAGTAGGATTCCTATGCAGGAATCCGTCTAGGTAGGCACCACCCCAGGGCCAGTTATTCTGCCGTGAAGCAGTAGTGTGCAAACATTACTGTCTTTCGGTTTGAAGGGCACTGAGAGCTAGCGTAATCACTGGGCATGAGAGACTTAAGAACCGATGTCTCAGGGTGATGGGCACAGTGTGGTGTCACACAGAATTTTCTGGGTGACAGCATTTGTTATGAGTAGACGTTGCACTTACCATCAGGTGAACGTATTGCTCGTTTCATCACTTTATCCAATAAAAAAACGATGTTTTCTTTCACCGCTAAGCACGTGGTAAATCAGCACTTAAGATTGTAGAACAAATTTAGAGGTGCTGACAGCGGGGATCGAACCCAGGTTACTCGCGTACTATGAAACTAAAGGCGAACACCAGTTAGTAAGCTGAAGTGGCAATGGGCCGGCCATGTAGCTCGATGGACCGATGACCGGTGGGGAAGAAAGTTTCTGGAGTGGTAACATCGTACCGGCAAGCGCAGTGTAGAGACCCCCAGTAGATGGAGTGCAGGTGGCTCAGGACCGTGTTTTGTGGCAATCTTTGGGGGTGGCCTATGTTATATCTATATATATTTTTCTCAAAGCTGTTTTTTGTCGGTATGAAATATCTCTCTTAATACTGTATCGAAACAAATGTGTGGTACGCCATTTTGAAGATTACACCTCTCTCTAACGACGAAAAATGTGTAAATGTCTTAAAATTAACGTATCCGAAATAATCAATTAATTAATTTGATTGTATAAAGCGCCATCTTTTGACAACCTGTTCAACTGACATGAACAGGAGCTGTCGGTTGAAGTTGTTTATTTAAATAAGGTAGATGGCGGCATCTGTTCACGATCAGGATGCCGTGCGAAATATTCGCACGCGTCAGCCAGTAGCCAGTTATTTTTTTAATTATAAATCCCACTGAATGGAGCGAAAGGCTTTAGTTTTGCGGAGATCGTGTCACAGAATAAACGAAGAAGCCATTGTTCCAGCTCGACAGCGCGACCTCTCTGATCCAAGCGGCGAAGAACCTGATGAACGCGGTGGTGCTGACGGTGAAGGCGTCCTACGTGGCCTCCACCAAGTACACGCGCCAGGGCACCATCGCTGTGAGTAGTGCGGGCTGCAGTGAGCGCTCACCTAGTTGTGTGTTTAGATCTAATTTGAGTGTCCAATCTCGACCGCGTGGCCTAGTGGTCAGCGTACCTGAATCCTACGCCGTGGGTCCCGGGTTCGTATCCCAGCCGGAGTCGGGGGCAGTTTTCTGGTCTGGTATAAAATGTATGTCTGTAAAAAGCAGGCAGGTTGTGACCTGTTAGCGTCATGTTAGTCGACTAAGTGGATAAATAAAACTGTTGTGTATGGAGTGCACGCCAACTGTCTCATCAATCAAGCATGGCAACCGGCCTAGTACCTTAACGTGTGTGATGCTAAGTGATGTTGTCGGAGGTTGATTCGGTAGTGTGCGTCTGTTGACTGTGTGCGTGATTTCGGTAGTATATTTGACTCTAAATAAATAATAATATACAGAGTGTTTCATAAATGATGGATAGAAATTTGATATCATTAAAAAAATTAATACTAAGAACTCGAGCTACATTTGAAACGTGAAGTCGTGTGAATGCCTCTATACAAAGTTGTCGCCTTCGGTATCTTTGACATATAGCACTGCTGTTACAAGATTTTAAAACTGATATAAATTTTCTAGACACTCCTAGAAGTACCCAAAAATATTAATTATTGTATTATCAGGAGTCTATCCATTATTTATTGAACAGCCTGTATAGGGTTTTACAATAAGCAAGTTTTGCTTTCATTCGGCTGCATAAAAAGAAAGTTTTAAAATTAAGCTTTTTATACATACATACATAGAGTCACGCCCCTTTCCCATAGGGGTAGGCAGAGACCACATCTTTCCACTTGCTACGATCCTGGCACACATCTTTATCTTCCTTCATCAGTGTTTTCATACAAGCTCGTCGGTTGCTGGTACTTTTAAAGCTAAGCTAAGCTTTTTATGCTAAAACCAATAGATGGCGTCAGGAGACATGTTTTCAAGTGAGAAACCTTAAACAGGAATATTAGTGGTGGTAGGAATCTAGGTAGGCATCACCGCAGTGCCGGTTATTCTGACGAACAGCAGTGTGCAATCATTACTGTATTTCGGTCTCAAGGACACTGAGAGCTAGTGTAATCACTGGGCATACGACTTAAGTACTGATGTATCAGGGTGAGTGCAGTGTGGTGTCACACGGAAATGTTCCGAGTGACACAAAAGTGTTATGGGCAAACAGTAATATGCCAAAGGTCTGGCTAAAGCTTATGGAATATGAATTATGATTTGTTATTTATATATCTATATAAAATAATACAACTAATGTATGCTTCGCTACGGGCTGGCGGGGCAGAGCAACTATGTGAGTTGACAATGTGGTAGTTTTTGTAGTGTTCGGGCCCCAATTCTGCTTTTTTACGAGAAGAACGATAATGATACCATACCATTATCATGCCATTATCATTCTATCAAGATCACATTTTTCAATGATATGACAACTGCATGATAATGGCATCTTTTGAGATTGGCAGTAATCTAGCCAGTGTAGCCATTAAAATTGTAAATTATAAATACCATGACGTTCAAATTATTTCTAAAATATTATGCAAATCTTAATAAGAGAATACGAAATGTAACCATCGTTTCACAATCGTTTTACAATCGCCGTTGTCATAGCAAGTGTCAGTAGAAAAAGTACCGAAACTGTCATCTGCGATGATCTCGTTGTCATTATGTTTTAGTAGAATTGGGGCCCAGGATATATGTGTAATTCCTATTTAATTTATTTATTTGACTTGATAAGAATGAACACGCTTTGATCAATGCAATCCAATAAACATATCGAATGTACGATTTTCAAATAACGCAACTAATCCTACCTACTCCACCAAAAGCCAATTACACGATCCAATACACACGACCAGTTCTGAATACAAAATATGACAGTTACTAGAATTCGGGAATCTTCATCATGATCATAGCAAACGAAGACATACTCCTAAATCTATAAACGAGCTGGTGATAAATTCCAGATACTTCGTTGCCGACACCACACGGAATTCATTATTGACTATATTTATTGCATGTTCCTAAGAACGGTTCTATTCTATCTCTTTGGCCTCCTTGTTGAGTCATCTAACTCAACAGCACAGGCGAGGCGAGGGACATGAGGGGCGGGGGCCACGCGCCGCATCGCAGCTCCGGTCAGCTGTTAAGCCTATTACGCATATTAACTTTTATACCGTTGTTTGTTATATCCGGCTCGAAGGACCAATTAGACCCATAGCTCAGTAGTGAGATAAGAAAATAGCGGACTATATAAATAAAGTTATAATTTTAATTTTCACCACGGTTGTCGTTAAACTACGGTACAAAAGTTAATATGCGTGTGTGTGCTTCTTGTGTGAGCGTGAGGCGTAACAACTGACTGGCCGCCGCGACGCCGCTCGGATCAGCCGGTAGATGCGGCGCGCGGCCTCCGCTCCTCGTGTCCCTCGCCTCGCCTCGCCTCGCCTCGCCTAGTTGAGTTAGATGACTCAACACTCCTCTCTTTGTATAAGGTTCAGATGTGACGTTACAAGCTAAAAGTTGATATTTAACTCTTCCATTATATGTTTGTGTATTGGATCGGCGTAGTATGAGCATATTTTTTCTTTTCCGCTTTACGCTTTGCATGTCATTTTGCATCGTTCGCCACCTACCAACTAAATAGTTATTATTATTATAAAATATATTATGTGCGTGTAAATTTTCTTTACTGAGCGATCGATCGCAATCTTAGATTCATTGACTAATTCCATACCGCCAAAATTCTTATCATATTAAGCCTATTTGTTTCTTCACTGGTGGTAGGATTCCTATGCAGGAATCCGTCTAGGTAGGTACCACCCCGAAGCCAGTTATTCTGCCGTGAAGCAGTAGTGTGCAAACATTACTGTGTTTCGGTTTGAAGAGCACTGAGAGCGAAATCACTGGGCATATCAGAATTAAGAACTGATGTCTCAGGGTGACGGGCGCTCTGTGATGTCACAGAAATGTTCTGGGTGACACAGCATTTGTTATGGGCAGACTTTGCACTTACCATCGGGTGAACGTTTTGCTCGTTCCGTCACTTTATCAAATAAAAAAAGAAACAACAAAAGGGCATCTGATCTAGTCAAATTTTAATCGTCAGCATTGACCGACATTGCAATCGACTGCTGAGTTTTTATATATTTTTCTCCTTTGTTTCATACTTTATGTATATTACATACAGTATGTAACGAAATCCCCGTCGTAACAGCGTTTCAGTTATCGTTATCGATAATGAATATGTAATAAAATATTGCGCACCCCTGCTTGTGAAATGTACTTTTCACATAATTTAACGTAATTTAACTGTAATAAATATGATTGATCCAATGAATTTTGTCAATCGAAGCGCACCGATTGATTTCCGTACACAGTTGTCAAAGAACTTGCCGCTCGCCGCAAACACGGCTTTGAGTCGTGCCGCCTGGGAGGGGAGGGGGGGGGGGGGAATTAACATTTCGTGAAATAGATTTCTAGTCTGGTTGGTTTTACGACAGGATTTTCGTTACACGCTGTATATTAATTAGGTTAGATCCTGTCTGGACTAGGTCACTGATCATAACATGTGACTTCCGCAGTCTCCGATAGTGGTGTGGCGCATGAAGGCGCCCGAGAAGAAGCCGCTGATCCGGCCGGAGAAGCCCGAGGAGGTGCGCGCCAAAGTGCGGCGCGGCAGCCAGAAGAAGCAGCCCAGCCCCGTGCACGCACTCGCCGAGTTCCAGAGCCCCGCCGAGAGCGTCTAGGTCAGTCCGCACGCACTCGCCGAGTTCCAGAGCCCCGCCGAGATCGTCTAGGTCAGTCCGCACGCACTCGCCGAGTTCCGGAGCCCCGCCGAGAGCGTCTAGGTCAGTCCGCACGCACTCGCCGAGTTCCGGAGCCCCGCCGAGAGCGTCTAGGTCAGTCCGCACGCACTCGCCGAGTTCCAGAGCCCCGCCGAGAGCGTCTAGGTCAGTCCGCACGCACTCGCCGAGTTCCAGAGCCCCGCCGAGAGCGTCTAGGTCAGTCCGCACGCACTCGCCGAGTTCCAGAGCCCCGCCGAGAGCGTCTAGGTCAGTCCGCACGCACTCGCCGAGTTCCAGAGCCCCGCCGAGAGCGTCTAGGTCAGTCCGCACGCACTCGCCGAGTTCCGGAGCCCCGCCGAGATCGTCTAGGTCAGTCCGCACGCACTCGCCGAGTTCCGGAGCCCCGCCGAGAGCGTCTAGGTCAGTCCGCACGCACTCGCCGAGTTCCAGAGCCCCGCCGAGAGCGTCTAGGTCAGTCCGCACGCACTCGCCGAGTTCCAGAGCCCCGCCGAGAGCGTCTAGGTCAGTCCGCACGCACTCGCCGAGTTCCAGAGCCCCGCCGAGAGCGTCTAGGTCAGTCCGCACGCACTCGCCGAGTTCCAGAGCCCCGCCGAGAGCGTCTAGGTCAGTCCGCACGCACTCGCCGAGTTCCAGAGCCCCGCCGAGAGCGTCTAGGTCAGTCCGCACGCACTCGCCGAGTTCCAGAGCCCCGCCGAGAGCGTCTAGGTCAGTCCGCACGCACTCGCCGAGTTCCAGAGCCCCGCCGAGAGCGTCTAGGTCAGTCCGCACGCACTCGCCGAGTTCCAGAGCCCCGCCGAGATCGTCTAGGTCAGTCCGCACGCACTCGCCGAGTTCCGGAGCCCCGCCGAGAGCGTCTAGGTCAGTCCGCACGCACTCGCCGAGTTCCAGAGCCCCGCCGAGAGCGTCTAGGTCAGTCCGCACGCACTCGCCGAGTTCCAGAGCCCCGCCGAGAGCGTCTAGGTCAGTCCGCACGCACTCGCCGAGTTCCAGAGCCCCGCCGAGAGCGTCTAGGTCAGTCCGCACGCACTCGCCGAGTTCCAGAGCCCCGCCGAGAGCGTCTAGGTCAGTCCGCACGCACTCGCCGAGTTCCAGAGCCCCGCCGAGAGCGTCTAGGTCAGTCCGCACGCACTCGCCGAGTTCCAGAGCCCCGCCGAGAGCGTCTAGGTCAGTCCGCACGCACTCGCCGAGTTCCAGAGCCCCGCCGAGAGCGTCTAGGTCAGTCCGCACGCACTCGCCGAGTTCCAGAGCCCCGCCGAGATCGTCTAGGTCAGTCCGCACGCACTCGCCGAGTTCCGGAGCCCCGCCGAGAGCGTCTAGGTCAGTCCGCACGCACTCGCCGAGTTCCGGAGCCCCGCCGAGAGCGTCTAGGTCAGTCCGCACGCACTCGCCGAGTTCCAGAGCCCCGCCGAGATCGTCTAGGTCAGTCCGCACGCACTCGCCGAGTTCCGGAGCCCCGCCGAGATCGTCTAGGTCAGTCCGCACGCACTCGCCGAGTTCCAGAGCCCCGCCGAGAGCGTCTAGGTCAGTCCGCACGCACTCGCCGAGTTCCAGAGCCCCGCCGAGAGCGTCTAGGTCAGTCCGCACGCACTCGCCGAGTTCCAGAGCCCCGCCGAGAGCGTCTAGGTCAGTCCGCACGCACTCGCCGAGTTCCAGAGCCCCGCCGAGAGCGTCTAGGTCAGTCCGCACGCACTCGCCGAGTTCCAGAGCCCCGCCGAGAGCGTCTAGGTCAGTCCGCACGCACTCGCCGAGTTCCAGAGCCCCGCCGAGAGCGTCTAGGTCAGTCCGCACGCACTCGCCGAGTTCCAGAGCCCCGCCGAGAGCGTCTAGGTCAGTCCGCACGCACTCGCCGAGTTCCAGAGCCCCGCCGAGAGCGTCTAGGTCAGTCCGCACGCACTCGCCGAGTTCCAGAGCCCCGCCGAGAGCGTCTAGGTCAGTCCGCACGCACTCGCCGAGTTCCAGAGCCCCGCCGAGAGCGTCTAGGTCAGTCCGCACGCACTCGCCGAGTTCCAGAGCCCCGCCGAGAGCGTCTAGGTCAGTCCGCACGCACTCGCCGAGTTCCAGAGCCCCGCCGAGAGCGTCTAGGTCAGTCCGCACGCACTCGCCGAGTTCCAGAGCCCCGCCGAGAGCGTCTAGGTCAGTCCGCACGCACTCGCCGAGTTCCAGAGCCCCGCCGAGAGCGTCTAGGTCAGTCCGCACGCACTCGCCGAGTTCCAGAGCCCCGCCGAGAGCGTCTAGGTCAGTCCGCACGCACTCGCCGAGTTCCAGAGCCCCGCCGAGAGCGTCTAGGTCAGTCCGCACGCACTCGCCGAGTTCCAGAGCCCCGCCGAGATCGTCTAGGTCAGTCCGCACGCACTCGCCGAGTTCCGGAGCCCCGCCGAGATCGTCTAGGTCAGTCCGCACGCACTCGCCGAGTTCCGGAGCCCCGCCGAGAGCGTCTAGGTCAGTCCGCACGCACTCGCCGAGTTCCAGAGCCCCGCCGAGAGCGTCTAGGTCAGTCCGCACGCACTCGCCGAGTTCCAGAGCCCCGCCGAGAGCGTCTAGGTCAGTCCGCACGCACTCGCCGAGTTCCAGAGCCCCGCCGAGAGCGTCTAGGTCAGTCCGCACGCACTCGCCGAGTTCCAGAGCCCCGCCGAGAGCGTCTAGGTCAGTCCGCACGCACTCGCCGAGTTCCAGAGCCCCGCCGAGAGCGTCTAGGTCAGTCCGCACGCACTCGCCGAGTTCCAGAGCCCCGCCGAGAGCGTCTAGGTCAGTCCGCACGCACTCGCCGAGTTCCAGAGCCCCGCCGAGAGCGTCTAGGTCAGTCCGCACGCACTCGCCGAGTTCCAGAGCCCCGCCGAGAGCGTCTAGGTCAGTCCGCACGCACTCGCCGAGTTCCAGAGCCCCGCCGAGAGCGTCTAGGTCAGTCCGCACGCACTCGCCGAGTTCCGAGCCCCGCCGAGATCGTCTAGGTCAGTCCGCACGCACTCGCCGAGTTCCGAGCCCCGCCGAGAGCGTCTAGGTCAGTCCGCACGCACTCGCCGAGTTCCAGCCCCGCCGAGAGCGTCTAGGTCAGTCCGCACGCACTCGCCGAGTTCCAGAGCCCCGCCGAGATCGTCTAGGTCAGTCCGCACGCACTCGCCGAGTTCCAGAGCCCCGCCGAGAGCGTCTAGGTCAGTCCGCACGCACTCGCCGAGTTCCAGAGCCCCGCCGAGAGCGTCTAGGTCAGTCCGCACGCACTCGCCGAGTTCCAGAGCCCCGCCGAGAGCGTCTAGGTCAGTCCGCACGCACTCGCCGAGTTCCGGAGCCCCGCCGAGAGCGTCTAGGTCAGTCCGCACGCACTCGCCGAGTTCCGGAGCCCCGCCGAGAGCGTCTAGGTCAGTCCGCACGCACTCGCCGAGTTCCAGAGCCCCGCCGAGAGCGTCTAGGTCAGTCCGCACGCACTCGCCGAGTTCCAGAGCCCCGCCGAGATCGTCTAGGTCAGTCCGCACGCACTCGCCGAGTTCCGGAGCCCCGCCGAGAGCGTCTAGGTCAGTCCGCACGCACTCGCCGAGTTCCAGAGCCCCGCCGAGAGCGTCTAGGTCAGTCCGCACGCACTCGCCGAGTTCCAGAGCCCCGCCGAGAGCGTCTAGGTCAGTCCGCACGCACTCGCCGAGTTCCAGAGCCCCGCCGAGAGCGTCTAGGTCAGTCCGCACGCACTCGCCGAGTTCCAGAGCCCCGCCGAGATCGTCTAGGTCAGTCCGCACGCACTCGCCGAGTTCCGAGCCCCGCCGAGAGCGTCTAGGTCAGTCCGCACGCACTCGCCGAGTTCCAGAGCCCCGCCGAGAGCGTCTAGGTCAGTCCGCACGCACTCGCCGAGTTCCAGAGCCCCGCCGAGAGCGTCTAGGTCAGTCCGCACGCACTCGCCGAGTTCCGGAGCCCCGCCGAGAGCGTCTAGGTCAGTCCGCACGCACTCGCCGAGTTCCAGAGCCCCGCCGAGAGCGTCTAGGTCAGTCCGCACGCACTCGCCGAGTTCCAGAGCCCCGCCGAGATCGTCTAGGTCAGTCCGCACGCACTCGCCGAGTTCCGGAGCCCCGCCGAGATCGTCTAGGTCAGTCCGCACGCACTCGCCGAGTTCCGGAGCCCCGCCGAGAGCGTCTAGGTCAGTCCGCACGCACTCGCCGAGTTCCAGAGCCCCGCCGAGAGCGTCTAGGTCAGTCCGCACGCACTCGCCGAGTTCCAGAGCCCCGCCGAGAGCGTCTAGGTCAGTCCGCACGCACTCGCCGAGTTCCAGAGCCCCGCCGAGAGCGTCTAGGTCAGTCCGCACGCACTCGCCGAGTTCCAGAGCCCCGCCGAGAGCGTCTAGGTCAGTCCGCACGCACTCGCCGAGTTCCAGAGCCCCGCCGAGAGCGTCTAGGTCAGTCCGCACGCACTCGCCGAGTTCCAGAGCCCCGCCGAGAGCGTCTAGGTCAGTCCGCACGCACTCGCCGAGTTCCAGAGCCCCGCCGAGAGCGTCTAGGTCAGTCCGCACGCACTCGCCGAGTTCCAGAGCCCCGCCGAGAGCGTCTAGGTCAGTCCGCACGCACTCGCCGAGTTCCGGAGCCCCGCCGAGAGCGTCTAGGTCAGTCCGCACGCACTCGCCGAGTTCCAGAGCCCCGCCGAGAGCGTCTAGGTCAGTCCGCACGCACTCGCCGAGTTCCAGAGCCCCGCCGAGAGCGTCTAGGTCAGTCCGCACGCACTCGCCGAGTTCCAGAGCCCCGCCGAGAGCGTCTAGGTCAGTCCGCACGCACTCGCCGAGTTCCAGAGCCCCGCCGAGAGCGTCTAGGTCAGTCCGCACGCACTCGCCGAGTTCCAGAGCCCCGCCGAGATCGTCTAGGTCAGTCCGCACGCACTCGCCGAGTTCCAGAGCCCCGCCGAGAGCGTCTAGGTCAGTCCGCACGCACTCGCCGAGTTCCAGAGCCCCGCCGAGAGCGTCTAGGTCAGTCCGCACGCACTCGCCGAGTTCCAGAGCCCCGCCGAGAGCGTCTAGGTCAGTCCGCACGCACTCGCCGAGTTCCAGAGCCCCGCCGAGAGCGTCTAGGTCAGTCCGCACGCACTCGCCGAGTTCCAGAGCCCCGCCGAGAGCGTCTAGGTCAGTCCGCACGCACTCGCCGAGTTCCAGAGCCCCGCCGAGAGCGTCTAGGTCAGTCCGCACGCACTCGCCGAGTTCCAGAGCCCCGCCGAGAGCGTCTAGGTCAGTCCGCACGCACTCGCCGAGTTCCAGAGCCCCGCCGAGAGCGTCTAGGTCAGTCCGCACGCACTCGCCGAGTTCCAGAGCCCCGCCGAGAGCGTCTAGGTCAGTCCGCACGCACTCGCCGAGTTCCAGAGCCCCGCCGAGAGCGTCTAGGTCAGTCCGCACGCACTCGCCGAGTTCCAGAGCCCCGCCGAGATCGTCTAGGTCAGTCCGCACGCACTCGCCGAGTTCCGGAGCCCCGCCGAGATCGTCTAGGTCAGTCCGCACGCACTCGCCGAGTTCCGGAGCCCCGCCGAGAGCGTCTAGGTCAGTCCGCACGCACTCGCCGAGTTCCAGAGCCCCGCCGAGAGCGTCTAGGTCAGTCCGCACGCACTCGCCGAGTTCCAGAGCCCCGCCGAGAGCGTCTAGGTCAGTCCGCACGCACTCGCCGAGTTCCAGAGCCCCGCCGAGAGCGTCTAGGTCAGTCCGCACGCACTCGCCGAGTTCCAGAGCCCCGCCGAGAGCGTCTAGGTCAGTCCGCACGCACTCGCCGAGTTCCAGAGCCCCGCCGAGAGCGTCTAGGTCAGTCCGCACGCACTCGCCGAGTTCCAGAGCCCCGCCGAGAGCGTCTAGGTCAGTCCGCACGCACTCGCCGAGTTCCAGAGCCCCGCCGAGAGCGTCTAGGTCAGTCCGCACGCACTCGCCGAGTTCCAGAGCCCCGCCGAGAGCGTCTAGGTCAGTCCGCACGCACTCGCCGAGTTCCAGAGCCCCGCCGAGAGCGTCTAGGTCAGTCCGCACGCACTCGCCGAGTTCCAGAGCCCCGCCGAGAGCGTCTAGGTCAGTCCGCACGCACTCGCCGAGTTCCAGAGCCCCGCCGAGAGCGTCTAGGTCAGTCCGCACGCACTCGCCGAGTTCCAGAGCCCCGCCGAGAGCGTCTAGGTCAGTCCGCACGCACTCGCCGAGTTCCAGAGCCCCGCCGAGAGCGTCTAGGTCAGTCCGCACGCACTCGCCGAGTTCCAGAGCCCCGCCGAGAGCGTCTAGGTCAGTCCGCACGCACTCGCCGAGTTCCAGAGCCCCGCCGAGATCGTCTAGGTCAGTCCGCACGCACTCGCCGAGTTCCGGAGCCCCGCCGAGAGCGTCTAGGTCAGTCCGCACGCACTCGCCGAGTTCCGGAGCCCCGCCGAGAGCGTCTAGGTCAGTCCGCACGCACTCGCCGAGTTCCGGAGCCCCGCCGAGATCGTCTAGGTCAGTCCGCACGCACTCGCCGAGTTCCGGAGCCCCGCCGAGAGCGTCTAGGTCAGTCCGCACGCACTCGCCGAGTTCCAGAGCCCCGCCGAGAGCGTCTAGGTCAGTCCGCACGCACTCGCCGAGTTCCAGAGCCCCGCCGAGAGCGTCTAGGTCAGTCCGCACGCACTCGCCGAGTTCCAGAGCCCCGCCGAGAGCGTCTAGGTCAGTCCGCACGCACTCGCCGAGTTCCAGAGCCCCGCCGAGAGCGTCTAGGTCAGTCCGCACGCACTCGCCGAGTTCCAGAGCCCCGCCGAGAGCGTCTAGGTCAGTCCGCACGCACTCGCCGAGTTCCAGAGCCCCGCCGAGAGCGTCTAGGTCAGTCCGCACGCACTCGCCGAGTTCCAGAGCCCCGCCGAGAGCGTCTAGGTCAGTCCGCACGCACTCGCCGAGTTCCAGAGCCCCGCCGAGAGCGTCTAGGTCAGTCCGCACGCACTCGCCGAGTTCCAGAGCCCCGCCGAGAGCGTCTAGGTCAGTCCGCACGCACTCGCCGAGTTCCGGAGCCCCGCCGAGATCGTCTAGGTCAGTCCGCACGCACTCGCCGAGTTCCGGAGCCCCGCCGAGATCGTCTAGGTCAGTCCGCACGCACTCGCCGAGTTCCGGAGCCCCGCCGAGAGCGTCTAGGTCAGTCCGCACGCACTCGCCGAGTTCCAGAGCCCCGCCGAGAGCGTCTAGGTCAGTCCGCACGCACTCGCCGAGTTCCAGAGCCCCGCCGAGAGCGTCTAGGTCAGTCCGCACGCACTCGCCGAGTTCCAGAGCCCCGCCGAGAGCGTCTAGGTCAGTCCGCACGCACTCGCCGAGTTCCAGAGCCCCGCCGAGAGCGTCTAGGTCAGTCCGCACGCACTCGCCGAGTTCCGGAGCCCCGCCGAGAGCGTCTAGGTCAGTCCGCACGCACTCGCCGAGTTCCGGAGCCCCGCCGAGAGCGTCTAGGTCAGTCCGCACGCACTCGCCGAGTTCCAGAGCCCCGCCGAGAGCGTCTAGGTCAGTCCGCACGCACTCGCCGAGTTCCAGAGCCCCGCCGAGATCGTCTAGGTCAGTCCGCACGCACTCGCCGAGTTCCAGAGCCCCGCCGAGAGCGTCTAGGTCAGTCCGCACGCACTCGCCGAGTTCCAGAGCCCCGCCGAGATCGTCTAGGTCAGTCCGCACGCACTCGCCGAGTTCCAGAGCCCCGCCGAGATCGTCTAGGTCAGTCCGCACGCACTCGCCGAGTTCCGGAGCCCCGCCGAGAGCGTCTAGGTCAGTCCGCACGCACTCGCCGAGTTCCAGAGCCCCGCCGAGAGCGTCTAGGTCAGTCCGCACGCACTCGCCGAGTTCCAGAGCCCCGCCGAGAGCGTCTAGGTCAGTCCGCACGCACTCGCCGAGTTCCAGAGCCCCGCCGAGAGCGTCTAGGTCAGTCCGCACGCACTCGCCGAGTTCCAGAGCCCCGCCGAGAGCGTCTAGGTCAGTCCGCACGCACTCGCCGAGTTCCAGAGCCCCGCCGAGAGCGTCTAGGTCAGTCCGCACGCACTCGCCGAGTTCCAGAGCCCCGCCGAGAGCGTCTAGGTCAGTCCGCACGCACTCGCCGAGTTCCAGAGCCCCGCCGAGAGCGTCTAGGTCAGTCCGCACGCACTCGCCGAGTTCCAGAGCCCCGCCGAGAGCGTCTAGGTCAGTCCGCACGCACTCGCCGAGTTCCAGAGCCCCGCCGAGAGCGTCTAGGTCAGTCCGCACGCACTCGCCGAGTTCCAGAGCCCCGCCGAGAGCGTCTAGGTCAGTCCGCACGCACTCGCCGAGTTCCAGAGCCCCGCCGAGAGCGTCTAGGTCAGTCCGCACGCACTCGCCGAGTTCCAGAGCCCCGCCGAGAGCGTCTAGGTCAGTCCGCACGCACTCGCCGAGTTCCGGAGCCCCGCCGAGATCGTCTAGGTCAGTCCGCACGCACTCGCCGAGTTCCGGAGCCCCGCCGAGATCGTCTAGGTCAGTCCGCACGCACTCGCCGAGTTCCAGAGCCCCGCCGAGAGCGTCTAGGTCAGTCCGCACGCACTCGCCGAGTTCCAGAGCCCCGCCGAGAGCGTCTAGGTCAGTCCGCACGCACTCGCCGAGTTCCGGAGCCCCGCCGAGATCGTCTAGGTCAGTCCGCACGCACTCGCCGAGTTCCGGAGCCCCGCCGAGATCGTCTAGGTCAGTCCGCACGCACTCGCCGAGTTCCGGAGCCCCGCCGAGATCGTCTAGGTCAGTCCGCACGCACTCGCCGAGTTCCAGAGCCCCGCCGAGAGCGTCTAGGTCAGTCCGCACGCACTCGCCGAGTTCCAGAGCCCCGCCGAGAGCGTCTAGGTCAGTCCGCACGCACTCGCCGAGTTCCGGAGCCCCGCCGAGATCGTCTAGGTCAGTCCGCACGCACTCGCCGAGTTCCGGAGCCCCGCCGAGATCGTCTAGGTCAGTCCGCACGCACTCGCCGAGTTCCGGAGCCCCGCCGAGATCGTCTAGGTCAGTCCGCACGCACTCGCCGAGTTCCAGAGCCCCGCCGAGAGCGTCTAGGTCAGTCCGCACGCACTCGCCGAGTTCCAGAGCCCCGCCGAGAGCGTCTAGGTCAGTCCGCACGCACTCGCCGAGTTCCAGAGCCCCGCCGAGAGCGTCTAGGTCAGTCCGCACGCACTCGCCGAGTTCCAGAGCCCCGCCGAGAGCGTCTAGGTCAGTCCGCACGCACTCGCCGAGTTCCAGAGCCCCGCCGAGAGCGTCTAGGTCAGTCCGCACGCACTCGCCGAGTTCCAGAGCCCCGCCGAGAGCGTCTAGGTCAGTCCGCACGCACTCGCCGAGTTCCAGAGCCCCGCCGAGATCGTCTAGGTCAGTCCGCACGCACTCGCCGAGTTCCGGAGCCCCGCCGAGAGCGTCTAGATCAGTCCGCACGCACTCGCCGAGTTCCGGAGCCCCGCCGAGAGCGTCTAGGTCAGTCCGCACGCACTCGCCGAGTTCCAGAGCCCCGCCGAGATCGTCTAGGTCAGTCCGCACGCACTCGCCGAGTTCCGGAGCCCCGCCGAGATCGTCTAGGTCAGTCCGCACGCACTCGCCGAGTTCCAGAGCCCCGCCGAGAGCGTCTAGGTCAGTCCGCACGCACTCGCCGAGTTCCAGAGCCCCGCCGAGAGCGTCTAGGTCAGTCCGCACGCACTCGCCGAGTTCCAGAGCCCCGCCGAGAGCGTCTAGGTCAGTCCGCACGCACTCGCCGAGTTCCAGAGCCCCGCCGAGAGCGTCTAGGTCAGTCCGCACGCACTCGCCGAGTTCCAGAGCCCCGCCGAGAGCGTCTAGGTCAGTCCGCACGCACTCGCCGAGTTCCAGAGCCCCGCCGAGAGCGTCTAGGTCAGTCCGCACGCACTCGCCGAGTTCCAGAGCCCCGCCGAGAGCGTCTAGGTCAGTCCGCACGCACTCGCCGAGTTCCAGAGCCCCGCCGAGAGCGTCTAGGTCAGTCCGCACGCACTCGCCGAGTTCCAGAGCCCCGCCGAGAGCGTCTAGGTCAGTCCGCACGCACTCGCCGAGTTCCAGAGCCCCGCCGAGAGCGTCTAGGTCAGTCCGCACGCACTCGCCGAGTTCCAGAGCCCCGCCGAGAGCGTCTAGGTCAGTCCGCACGCACTCGCCGAGTTCCAGAGCCCCGCCGAGAGCGTCTAGGTCAGTCCGCACGCACTCGCCGAGTTCCAGAGCCCCGCCGAGAGCGTCTAGGTCAGTCCGCACGCACTCGCCGAGTTCCAGAGCCCCGCCGAGAGCGTCTAGGTCAGTCCGCACGCACTCGCCGAGTTCCAGAGCCCCGCCGAGAGCGTCTAGGTCAGTCCGCACGCACTCGCCGAGTTCCAGAGCCCCGCCGAGAGCGTCTAGGTCAGTCCGCACGCACTCGCCGAGTTCCAGAGCCCCGCCGAGAGCGTCTAGGTCAGTCCGCACGCACTCGCCGAGTTCCGGAGCCCCGCCGAGAGCGTCTAGGTCAGTCCGCACGCACTCGCCGAGTTCCAGAGCCCCGCCGAGAGCGTCTAGGTCAGTCCGCACGCACTCGACAAGTTCCAAAGTCAGCCAGTCTTTGCAATTTTATCATCATCACCATTTCAGCCTATCACTAGTCCAGTGCTGAACATAGGCCTCTCCCATAGATTGCCACAAAAGTTGATTGTAGCTCTCATTTTGGACGGATTTTGTCATAGTTGCAACGTTTGGCAGGTAAGTTGGGTTGCCAACCCACCTGCCAAGCGTTGTATTTTATTTATTCATATGTTACAAGAGTTAAAATTTCCGTCTGTCGATTTTACGACACCAACAGGATGAGAGGGGGGGGGGGGGGTAGATTCTCTTAAGCCGCCACCACACTGCAATTGATGTCTGTGAATCCTAGTGTGGTGCGAGATGTTTATAAAAAAAATACTGTTTGTTACAGATGCTGAATAAAAAGCAACGAACACGACTTTATTCAAATTACTTTCAACGTATTACCATTATTGTCTTAAATTATTCGCCATTTTGGACTTATATTTTGGCGCGAAATTATATTAGAAAGGAATTGACGTTGTTTCTATGGTGGGAAAACTTGAGATGTTACAAGAGTAAATTAAAATGAGAATATACTACCTGAATTAATTAGGAATAACGCATAAAAAGTTTTATTTTCAACCCAACAACTTCATGTAACTATTATGGAATATTTCGAATTGCTTGCTCAGTTGCTTGCGTCATTTGACTAAATAATTTTGAAAATTTGTAATTTATTCATGCCTTGTGTATTTTAACGTCTAGCTAAATTGCAAAATATGTCGACAGTCGATAGTGCTTTATTCCAACTTATGTACAATGTATAACACTAAAAAAAGTCATCATTTGCGTCTAACCTACCCTTACCACTTACCACCCTTACTTACTTACCCTACACTTACCACTTTAATTAAAACCTCGCCGACTTCTCAATTTGTCCCACACACAGAATAAAGTTTATCTAGGAAAATTGTGGACTGTGACAGCAAGAGTCTGGATTTCATTATGTACAATAAAATGGCAGCCAAATTTATTTAGCGTTTAATATATTTAAAAGATAAACAATGCGATATAGCGTTTTGTATTCGATTTTGAATTTTAAGATTTATTAATTGCGGTACGTCTTTAAAATGTGTAAGATATACAAAATATTCCAAAATAGACAAGTAACATATCCAGATATAAATGTTTTATTTTTAGATAAATAGCAATCTTCGACTAAATTCAAATAATTCTATCAACAGTAAAATGATAGTTACTTTAACTGAGAATTTTCAGGATTGATGGAGAACAAAACGACGAGTACAATTGTTGTCTTGACTTGAATTTTCCAACTACTCTTTCTGAATAATACATCATAACTTAAAATTTACACAGAATGTTGACCTAAGACGCCAACTCAAAAAAAAAACTCGAAAAGAGGCAATAGTGTTTTTATTTAATTTTGTAATGTCTGTGTATATTTGGAGTTTTGATGTTTAACATTGATAGTTTATTATGCCGCAAGTGCTCCTGAAAGTGTACAGTCATTGGAAAATTCAATTCAAGACCAAAATTGCGCTTTTCGTTTTGTCTCCATCAGTCCAGCAAATCTTCAGTAAAAGTCAACTATCAATTTACTGTCGATCAAAATTTTGAAGTCTTGCTGCTTGAAGCTTGAAGACTGTATACTTGGATATGTAACTTGACACTGGAAAATAGTTTGACTGTTTCCATTAATAAATAATTATTAATAATACACAGAAATTAAAAAAAAAACAACCGCCAATTTTAGAGTTGGCGCCAAAAATCACGAAATAGTTTTTACTAAATGCCAAATATGTTATTGACACAGATATGCTTTTGACTCTGACATTTACTTCGCAGAGGCACCGTTAAATTACTACTGTCTGATATTCTCTATTTAAAAAAATATATTTATTATTACCTAAATCAAATATAAGAAAATAATTCGAGAATAAACTATGATTATTCTATAAAAATCCTTCACAGTTTAACATTTTAACGACGTACTGACGTTTAGCTAGATAATAGATTAGAAGTAAAATCACAAGTATTATAGGAATATTTATGACTGAGATTTTCTTGTTCGTCTTCAATTAAATGTTCCAATTAAGTAACGACTTACAATTTTTCTTTTGTACTTATGTATCGAAAAATCTTAAAGATTCGATAAATATCATTAAACTTACAAGAAAGTCTCTTAAATATAATCAGTAGCTCTAGAAGTTCAAATTACACTTAACAATATTTGAGAATAATATTATTAGCAATATACTCAAAAGTATACACCGTATTAGTTTGTAAGTAATATTTAAGTTTGATATTCGAAGTTCACGATTTATACGTTTTTTGAACTATAGATGTATTTTATAATGGCGACTCTTATTTTTTTTAAATTAGCGCGCGAAAATGTCAGTGTCATAATTATTTTAAACACATTTTACCCGAGTTTAACATTTTACTTCGATCACATTATATTTGCTCGATATTTTTAATAAATTAAAACTGTGTTTAAAAAGATCACATGCTTATATAATGCGTCGTACAGTTGAGCAACGAAAGTATTATTTTTCATATTGAATCTAAATTAATATTTAACGGTCATTCTGAAATTCTTAAACTACAGTTTCCAAACGGCGTATATTTTTGTCTTCGATAGTTTAGTTTCTCATTTCATGTTTCCAGATAGACGTCGCGTTATCGCGCGCTAATAATTCTACATAATATACAATCTACTATTGAGTAGTCTGTATACATCCAATTTTAACACATTTTCATTAGTATCCATTAGGAAATATAGTCTTCAGATGATTGTAGCAAAATTTACAAACAACGTTTATTTGAATATTTTAAAAAACAGTTTGTGCAAACAAATGTTACTATTATATAGGTGTAAAGGTTCAACAATAAAGATGCAATCGAGTTAGAACTACTGCTACACTGGATGGATAGATTTTTGCTGTCGCCAAAGTGTTGACTGTAATGAAAATAATTTCAGGTTGCTGCGCCATTGATACATCTTCGAAATGTAGAGGAAACTAAAAATGTTTATTTTTTCAAAATGTCTTCTAACTCTTCATTAATTTGACTTTTTAAATGTTGCCTAATTGAACATTTAGACGTTGTTTGTAATTGTTGCCGCAATAGCAAATATAAGGACAAAACTTTTGTATGCAAGCGACTTTTTCCAATTTTCTACAGATTTTAAAATTGTAGAATAGTTTAGTATGAATTTAATAAATGAAATATGTAATCATATGCCGCCTTTTTTTTTATTCACCATAGCACTAAGTACACTAACGCCATCTACTGGCAGTAATAAAACAACTACCTTCCGGAATACTAAATTCCAGCGTGGCGATACGCATGTAGTTCCCAACATCAAAGTTTAAATGTTATTTTAAACAAAGACTTCATAAAAAGGGTTATTATAATATTAAAGAATACATAGATGATGATAACCCCTGGGAATGAGGTGATCGCCGCCAAGCCATTCCTACATCTTTATAATACTGCTGTTATTGTACATTATTTTAAAAATGACAAAAAAAAAAGCCCGCTGGGTTTCTTACTGGTTCTTCCCAGGACAGAGGCATTTTTGCGAACCAGTGTAGTTTAAAAAAAGAAAAAAAATGACTTTCAATAAGTATTATGTAAATAATCTATATTGAATAAAAAATTATTCTATTCTATTCATCCAAATCTCAGTTTGACAGCCAGAAGTTGTCTCAAACTCTGATATGATGATAATGTCGTCCTGGTCCTGGCCGATTTTCGATCAACTTCCGAATACTGTCGGAAGGTCTAAGCAGGACAATCACACATAATCACTATTAAAGTATCAGCTCTGGATGTAACGCTCGTGAGATAAGACCGGAGGGAGGCAAGGATGCACTGTCAGACACATGGACAATCACAACACAACCAGAGCTTTTGTACAACCAACCACAACAAAATTGTGATCTCTTAGAAAATGCGGTCGTGAACCGCTATATATAGTCCCACAAGTATACAAATATAAGTTTTTTAATTATACCATGGGAGATTTTTGATTCACTGCGATAAAAGTTTCCTATGTCCGTCTCTAGAAAGCAAGCTATCTCTGTGGCAAATTTCGTTAAGATCGTTTCTGCTGTTGAGTCGTGAAAAGGTAACAGACGGAGGTATGGAGAGAGTTACTAATTTTTTGGATAAGGAGACGAGACGAGCGAAACGTCACTCAAAATATTTGTGACACTACACTGCGCCCGTCACCCAGAGACAACAGTTCTTAAGTGTCATATGCCCAGTGATTACGCTAGCTTACAGTGTCATACAGACCGAGACATTAGTGTTTGCACACTACAGTTTCACGGCAGAATAACTAGCTCTGCCACCAGTATAAAACATACACATATAAAAACAAACACAAACATACATTATTACTGGTGGTAGGATTCCTATGCAGGAGTCAGTCTAGGTAGGTATCATCCACAGGGCCAGTTATTCTGCCGTGAAGCAGTAGTGTGCAAAGATAGCTGTGTTTCGGTTTGAAGGGCACTGTGAGCTAGCGTAATCACTGACTTAAGAACTGCTGTCTCAGGGTGACACAGAAATATTCTGGGTGATACAGCATTTGCTGTGGGCGGACGTTGCACTTACCATCAGGTGAACGTTTTGCTCGTTACATCACTTTATGGCAATAAAAAAAAATACACAGTAACTCACACAATGTAGAAATTTAAAATAATTAAAAAAAATCACAAAGTCAATACAATACATTTAATTAAGTCCAAAAGTTTTGTTATTAACATTTACAAATTAATGTCAAATCGCAACTAACAGAACAATCTTCAAACAAAATATAAAGTAACTGAGAAATGCAATACGACATAGCTTCAAAAATCAACTTATATTAAAAATTCTAACCTAGTCACAGCGATAACAATAATAGTCTACATTACCTACTTATTAAATCCCAACCGAGGACCACATCATAAAATATTAAAGAAAGCATAACTGTTACTGCATGAAATGGTGTCTAAATTCCAAAGTCTGTAAATGCCCCATTGCTGAGCTGATGGCCTCCTCTCAGTTCCGAGACGGTTTTGGAGCTGGGAAGAATCCGCCATACTGTTCCAATGCGGGTTGGCGGACTTCACATGTTCAAGACATCCTTATTCCTCAGACATGAAGTTTTGCTCACAATATTTTCCTTCACCACTGAGCCCATGGTAAGTCAGCACTTTCTTAATATAGCAGAACAATTTTAGAGGTGCCAGCACAGAGAATTGAACTGAAGTCACTCGCATACTATAAAATTCCAGGTTGCCCCTGAGCTACCACAGCTATGGAAATTTGAAGGTATGGAACTGAAAACTCCATTTCCCCTTCCAGCACAGGAAACGCCTATGAGCTGCAGTTGGGTGTTGAGCGAAGACACTAGAGGATGGACGTTGAGAAGAATCTGTCCAGACAGACCCATTCTCCAGAATCTTTACCCTTATATTTTATAACCTAACCATAATTATAAATGGTAACTGTATAACGTAGTTACGTGCACTGTTACTTTTCAAAACACTTGAAGTCACTGGTAGCAGTATATTCACTTCAATTCACTTTTATCTTCTTATTAACATGTTCGCTCTCTTCACCAAAGTTTAAATCATCCAGATCCCTCTTGATGGAGTTCCTCTTTGAGTTTTCGTCAATATTCTCTTTATTGTTAGTTTTCTTCCCTTTGCCTTTGCCCTTGTTATTTTTTTCATAATACTCGTCAATTTTATGACTGCATCTCACCGGTTAATGGTTCCAAAACAATTGATTCATCTAATACTGTATTTTTGGGATCATGTTCTGTGTCTTCATCGTCTGATTGTATTATGTTACGTTTTGGTTTGGGTTTTGTGCTGCTCTCTGTAAACAAATATTAAAGTTCAGAAAAAGAAAAACATTGACATGGTGTAATTCCACAGGATGCAAGTGATTTGGGATTGTGAACTGGGAGTGATTAACGATTTGCAGTACACTATTAACATTGTTAATGGCAATTTCAAATTGTCAATAGCAATATTAAGTAGTGATTTAGGTTGCGCTGAAGGAATTACATCATTCATCATCATCATTTCAGCTTATCACAATTCACTGAACACATCCTCCATAGATTGCCACAAATGTTTGTAGCTCCGATTTTGTAATGATTTTGCCATAGTTGCCACGCCTGGCAAGCGAATTGGCAACCGCAGTTTATTCAGATGTTCCTGGAATGAAAAGAATTAGGTCGAATTTTGTAAGACCCACTATGGATAAATAATATGTATACCAATTTCAAGCAAATAGGTCTTGTAGTTTCGCAGACATTGTCATAAGAGTTATAAATAACCTATAGATAGAGATGTGATACCTGCAACATTCTTCTCTTCAGTGTCCAAATCCTTGCTGTTATTGTTGGTAATGAAGAAGTTAGTGATGGGTTTCTGCCACTTCGGCGTCTCCCGGGGACACACGGGGTTGCCTCCGGAGTTACTTTTAGATGAACGATCCCCTCCACCTGATAAAGAAATTACACAGTAAAGAAAATCTTGCATGAGCTATAGCTGCAATTAAAGCATTTAATCTTCTGACATTACAACAATGCCAACAGAGGCGAAGAAATTTAGAACAAGTGAGTTCCGTAGTAAATTTAGAATCAAGTGAGTGACTGCATATGTACATTGCGCACTGCTATAACACTTGCACAGTTTATAGCTTCCAACAGTATCGGAAAGTAGTCGCCACAGTTGATTTTCGAAAATCAACCAGGAGGGCATCATATTTCAAATGCATAAAAATTACATTACCTGTGGAGCCTACATTGCTCGGCGGTGGGGCAGCACAGCACCTTGCTTTGCTGCTTTTGCCAACAGCCACTGTGAATACCAAGAAACATATTGTATTAACAAAGACTTTTTAAGAAGGGTTATTATAATATTAAGGAATACATGGATGATGAAAACCCCCTGGGTGTGAGGTGATCGCTGCCAAGCTATTTCTACATCTTTATAAAACTGCTGTATTTGTATATTTAAAATAAATGAAAACATGTGTAGTCTGCCAACCCACATTGGAGCAGCGTGGTGGATTCTTCCCAGCTCCAAAACCCTCTCAGACATGTGAGGAGGCCTGTGCTCAGCAGTGGGACATTTATAGGCTGAAACTTTACCCATATTGAGTAAAAAATATTCTATTGTATTGTAAGATTATCTTGTAATATCTGTTTAAAACTACACAGTGAGGAGATGAGCAAATTGTTCACCTGATGGTAAGTGCATCGTCTGCCCATAAGAAATGCTGTGTCTCCCAGAACATTACTGTGTGGCGCCACACTGCACCCGTCACCCTGAGACATCAGTTCTTGAGTCTCAAATGCCCAGATACAGTCTATCAAAGCCTATCAAATTAAATACAGCTGTGTTTGCATTGCGGTAGCACCTACCAGGGTGGATTTCTGCATATAAATCCAACCAAAAGGTATTTGAACCTAACTAGATTTTTTATAGTATGACAGTCATATTGTTAATGTAACAAAATAAAGTTGCTAAGAAAGAAACCTTACATAAATGTAATGCTACAACCTAGTGGTGAGTGGACCTGACTTCTATGCTGCGGGTCCTGGGTTCAAATCTCAGCTGGAGCCAACTTGCAAAAACACAAATTGTTGATTTTCAGGTCAATTTATGATTGTTTAACGCACCCGCGATACAGGAGAAATCCTACTGCGAGCTTCATTATTTTTAAAAGAAAAAAAAATCAACGAAATTTATTTTTAACATAAAAAGTATGAAGTTCATTAGTCAAACATTTTTATATTATAAATTAACACTGGTTTATAAGGAGGTTCTCTTGATGGAGAAGAAACGGGCGAAAGACACTCCGTTGGTATATTTTTAGTCATTTTATAATTTAACGAAAATATTTAATAAATTCCCAACAAATGGTCTCACAGACAACTATACTTAACTTTTATTTTGATACATGACTATATAATGTACTGTAAAGAAAATAATTTCAGTTGCTTACGTTCATTAGAATTGTAAATTAATATTATTTTTGTGTAGAAAGATTCGTTATTTTTAAAGGGATTGTTAATGTGACAAAGATCTGTGGATTTTTAAAAGACAATTTTTATAAAGGATCTTTAAATAATAACAGATTTAAAAATTACATTCGGTAATTTGTCTGAAGAAAACACAGGTAAAAATATATGTACCTTTAGCACCTACTGAGGCCTTAGTCCTTGCCATTTTGCTTTTTATTTTTCTTTTCCGGATTTCACACAATCTTCGAGCCAAAATAATAAAAAAACATGAAGTTATATTAAATATTCTGTATTTGGGAAAACTTTTTGAAATTAAAACAGATGTCACATTTTGGCGCGAAATTAAATAAAAAAAGAAAAGGACTCTTGGTGTACACTGTACAAATAGATGTTCACTCAATGTATACGATGAAACCATAGAGTATAGTAATGGTTTACACAGGATGAAACTATTAGGCATGAGCGATACAAAACGTACATAGATACAATATCTATGTATCGGTACAAAAACCGATATCAATGTATTGGACGGCACACTAACTAGATAATGGATATTGAAATATATGGTATAACGTTTGTTGGATACTCAGAGCGCTTTACTATGGTTTGGGTATGGGACGGTACGGTACTCCGGCCGATGTTAATATCCGAATTGGACCGAGTGCGCGCGAATGTAAGCAAGGGTACTGGGTACTTGAGACGTAGAAGTAGATTGGCATATGCTTATTTAAACCTTCTCGTTAACGAAATAAGGTTTTTAGTTTAAAGAGATTTTTCTAAACACTTGTTACTTACCTTTTATAGAAATTTCAAAGGATTTTAAATCATATTTCGTGCGACATAAATTCACTTCTGCATCAGATTTATTGGATTTTACTTAATATGACCTCACGTTTTCGTGTAAGTGTTAACCTTTTGTAATTGAGTAAATTTTACTTAATACTTTGATTTTTGTGTTATATTATTATTAAAGCCACTTCCGTTCCATGTGAACGAAAATTTATTTAGAAAAAATCCGTAATATTAGTTTTATTTAAATGTGTAGTATTCGCGTGGGTATAAGAAATTAATTTATAAATTTACATATCACGAAATGAACTTAAACGCCTTCATTACATACCTTAATTATTGTAAATGTGGACACGTATAAACTATCTTAGTTTATTTATTATATACGTAATGTAGTCATTCCTAAGCCTGATAAAAGTAGTAATGAAAGTTCAATTTACTGATTTTGATTATTAAAAATATTATATGAACGAGTAGGCGCGATATACCTACTAAGTAAAAATAATTCAGCAACGAAGCAATCGAAACATAATATTTTACGACGATATCCAAATATCATGACGAAGTTTGTGCACTTCGTAGCGAATTACTGATACGAAATACCGTAACCAAAATCAACACGTTAAAAATACATATCAGTACGTTTCACCCAATATATAGATATTGAAATATATAGATACAATATCTGATATTCAAAACCGATACGGTTCGGTACGCCGTCAAAGCGATATTACCCACCGCTAGAAACTATACTTATGTTTTTTATAATGGATAGGGATGGACAAAAGTCGTAGAAACACAGCCATTTTATACCACATTCAAATAATAAAAAAATATTATAAAACATTTTTTTTAAATTATAATTCATAGTGACACCTTAATTTTTAATTAATTAATATTCACCCTATAGCCAGTTATTCTGCCGTGAAGCAGTAATGTGCAAACATTACTCTGTTTCGGTTTGAAAGGTACTGTGAGCGAGCGTAATCACTGGACATATGAGACTTAAGAACTGATGTCTCAGGGTGACGGGTGCAGTGTGGTGTCACTCAGGAATATTCTGGGTGACATAACATTTGTTGTGGGCGGATGTTGCACTTACCATCAGGTGAATGTTTTGCTCGTTTCATCACTGTAATCTAAAAAAAGCGGAATAAATAAGACAAAATCGTTTTCACAGTTTGATCTTCATGTATGTATTGTTTTCAGATTTATATTTCTAACTGTAGTTTTATGATATACGAAACAGATTAAAAAAAACAAAAAAATGTTACTGCATATATTTGATATAAAATACAAAGTGGTTGAGTAAAATAGTTAATTACGTATAATTACTTATATTATTTTTGTTATTAAACATTGATGATAATTTATAGTTTTGAGTTGAATTTTTAGCTTCACAGCTGTGGTCGCGCCACGCCTCTAGGTTAGGCGCCGCAAGTGTCGAGCAGTCCATGAATTCGTTTCTAAAAACATAAAAAGGTAATCGAAAATTAACAAAAAATAGATTAGAGGCAGTCCACATGAAAAAAAGCTGTGCATACAAGTAAACATTATATTAAATTATTCATAATTTTTTTATATCATAAGTATTGAATTATTTCATAAATTTTTGTTTAAAGTAGAGCCGCCTAAAACGTCCCACTGCTGAGCTCTCCTCTCTTTTTATTTGAGAAAGTTTTAAAACGGGCAAAACGCTACGCCAATTAAATATTTTCTCTTTCTCCACCAGATTGCAGGTTTCTTCACCTTCTTCTTTATTGAGGAGTGATGTTAATATCAGGGGTTGAGGGTTACCATTTACTGTCACTTCCTAAAAGACTCCTTGGTCAACACAAATATAAAACAAAGAGCCTTCTAGGGCAGATGATATTCTTGATTTTTGCTTTATGCTCTTAATCGCAATTCTACCTGGTATGCCCTGGCCAATGTGAGTTTCGAAGTGGTTCAAGTTCCAATAGCACAACATACCTGCGCCCCGGCAGCAGGAACGCGAACGGCTGTATTGAGTCGACCGAGTCGCCATGATCGCAAATCATTCGCGCCATTGTAATCTTCCTTATTTCGTACAATTGATCTGTAATAATAATTAAATATCTTAATATGCATTTGCTGTATGACATACATCATCATCATCATTTCAGCCTATCTTGGTCCACAGTTGAACATAGGCCTCCCCCATAGATTGAAACAAAGCACGGTCCTGAGACACCTGCATTCATCGACTTCCCGCAAAATCGCGCAAATCGTCGCTCCATCTAGTGGGGGGGGGGGGGGGGGATGTTTAGTTTTAGCCTTAAAATTGATTTTTTTAACTATGTCCACGTGCAGTGTGTGGCATACTACAAATAAAACTTGCTTTTTATGCTAATATATAAGCAATTTATTGGAAACTTAACTGATGTATGTTGTTTTGATTGTGAATTTGTTATGTCTGTATTATAAATATTGTGTATCCCAAATAAAAAAAATCAATCCTAATAAGCTCACTAAGACACGGCGTCTGAAATCTCAAAGAATACGGATTATTTAATTTCTTCATAATGTCCCGCTTTCGACAAATCTGGAAACGCTGCCTGTAACCTATTTACCGCCCTCGCGGAAAACGAGATGGGTGGAGAACCACGTCGCGCGTTTTGGTAAGAGTTGAAATTCCTGCACCACATTGCGTTCCCACGCGTAACTAAGGCGGACGTTATCCACCCAAACAGCCCCGCATGATTGGGTAAGGCTACTCTTATTCTGTGGTCACCTGGCCCAGAGCAGATCGGCGCCAACGATCAGGCTCGCCCTTGAACACGCAGACATCGGCACGGTAACAAGTCAGTATAACGTCTCAAAATTCACATAAATATCCGGGTCATTGGAAGGATTGCTGGTACTTATAGCACAGGGATTCCCCTTTTTTTAAGTACCAGCAGTTCATTTAGTGATAAATTATTGTATACAACTATTTAGACTCATAAGTATAGTGTGTAAAAGAATTGTGAAACAAATAAATATATTTATTTATTTAATATAGTTTCCGTGTGGTAGCGGCGTAAGAGAATCTACCACCCCATCTCATCCCGTGGGTGTCGTAAAAGTCGACAGAGCGAAAATGAAAACCAGGAAATGGGCGGCAGCTTCTTCCAGGAACATCTGAATAAATAAACTGCGGTTGCCAACCCGCCTGCCAAGCGTAGTAACTACGGCAAAATCCCCCTAAATTAGAGCTTCAATTTTTGTGGCAATCTATGGCGGAGGCCTATGTTCAGCAGTGGACTAGTGATAGGCTGAAGAGATGAAGACGATTTAATATACTTAATAGAATCAGGCGTTACTTTGCAGAAATCCATTATAATGAAGGAAAGTAAGTTAATTTGCTAAGATCCGCATGCAAAATATAAAAATGTCGACTACTCTGCTACTCGACTCGATTAGAGAGACAGACGGCCGTCTGTCGTAGAGTCTATACACTTGATAATGCATTGTTTTGGAGCGAAACACGTGTCGTGTTCTCGACTTCAGTGGTGTATATTATCTAGTGGTAGTATTGTAGTGGTTGGTGGAGGGTATCTGGTGGCGGTGCCTGGTGGCGGTGTCAGTTTGCTTGTGCACGCTACTGAGGGAGGGCGGGCCGTGTTCTTCAAAAAACTAGGCAATATACACTATTTTTATATTTTGCTTGCGGATCTTAGCAAATTAACTTACTTTCCTTCATTTTATTTATTTATTTAGTGGCCAGTGAGCCAGTCAGTGGAGAGGAAGGAAATAGGTTGTTCCTTATCAAGTCGCTATTTCCGAGGACATTATCAATTGCTAATTGAATTTTACACTTTGAATTATGAATTTTACTGGTGGTAGGATTCCTATGCAGGAATCCGTCTAGGTAGGTACCACCCCAGGGCCAGTTACTCTGCCGTGAAGCAGTAGTGTGCAAACATTACTGTGTTCCGGTTTGAAGGGCACTGTGAGCTAGCGTAATCACTGGGTATCTGAGACTTAAGAACCTATGTCTCAGGGTGATGGGCACAGTGTACTGTGACACAGAAATGTTCTGGGTGACACAGCATTTGTTATGGGCAGACGTTGCACTTACCATCAGGTGAACGTTTTGCTCGTTTCATTACTTTATGCAATAAAATAAATAAAAAAATAAAAAATAAAAATGAAATACCTGGTGTGAATGCTCCCGGGTGTACGGAGTTCTCATACCAGAACCTGTCGGCCCTCCGCCAGCGTAAGAGCTGGTCGGCCATCACGCAGACGAGGGTAGGGCCCATGATCGCACCGGGCATGGGCTTCTCTGCCAAAATACCCGCCATCAGGTCCATATCGTCCACGTATTCGAAGGTTCTTGCTAGAACGTCAACTTGCTGTAACAAAGGATAACAAATGAAAGGACAGTCGGCACCCTCTCAAAGTCAAAGTTAAAGTCAAAGTCAAAATTTCTTTATTCAGTTTAGGCTTGTATAATGCTCTTATGAATGTCAAAATCTACACCGGTTCGAAAAATAAGACCTTCTCAGAGAAGAACCGGCGAGAAACTCTGAAGTCTTTCTTTTTAAATGCCATACTACATGTCATTTATAAGTTACATAAAAATTACATCATAAATTTGGTGGGCAGGGGGTTTGCAAGTGCAGAGTAAGAGTTATTTTCACAGATCTCTGTTCTCTATGTAATAGTTCTAGTTCTTAAAGTCTCTAGTTCTTAAAGTTGGATGTAGTGTATATATACATTCAACATTCATCCTAGAAGAAGTTCTTAGAACACTAGCAAGTGTCTCAGCCGATGATAAGCGATCATCGCCGCCCATTACCATCTACTGAAACAATAACTAGGTGGACTGCGGTGCGTTGCCGGCCTCTGAAAATGGCGTAGGCTTTTCGGAGCTCCCGCGGTCCGGCAGAAAATTCCTTGAGAAGCGCACAGTTGGAATGATAAACATCAAGATGATGTGGATGGAACTTTGAATTCAGCCGTAATGCGCGATAAAATATGCAATGAAATTGGGAAGAACCTGGTCTACTACTTGGTCTTTTCTAAGGTGACGTTGACGTGAGTTTTGTATAGAGGATGAAGCCGTGCGAAAGCGGCTTTAGAGAATCTACCACCCCCTCTCAACCTGTGGGTGTTGCAAAATTCGACAGAGGGAAAATGAAAACCAGGAGATGGGCGGCAGTATCTTCCTGGAACATCTGCATAAATAAACTGCAGTTGCCAACTCTTCTGCCAAGCGAGTACAAACTTTTTTCTTCTTCTCTATCGCGACTGCTTTCTACAAACACAAATCGCTTACACAACAACCAGAACCGGAGACGAATAATTTGGTTTTGCTCAGCTGAGATTCGAACCCAGGCGGTCAAGCAGGCGTCGCTATGCCGTATGTTAAATATAGAGTTAGAGAAGCAGTAGAGCTTACGCACATCTTTCGGCATCCAATTGTACAGGTCGTGGAAGCTCTTGGCGACGGGAAGACCACAGTATTCCCGATACTTGTTGTAACCGGGAAGACCGACGTCGCGACCCTTCTTTATGTCGTTGGCGGAGACGTCTATAGCGAGCTGGAGTGGACCCAGGATCCGTTCACCAACCTGAAAGGTACATTTCTGATGGAAGGATTCCTATGCGGGAATCCGTTTAGGTAGGTACCACCCCAGGGCCAGTTATTCTGTCGTGAAGCAATAGTGCAAACATTACTGTGCACTGTCAGCTCGTCATGTGAGACTAAAGAACTGATGACTCAAGGTGACGTGTGCAGTGTGGTGCCAAAAGAAACAGGAGCGGATGTCCCTGAAGCTAAACCTGGGGGAAAACTTAGTGATATTTTTTATTAATTGTTATTCATATTTCAGTATCATCATTTAAGCCTGTGACTAGTCCACTGTTCAGCATAGGCCTCCCCCAGAGATTGCCACAAAAGTTGGTGGCTCTCATTTTGGGGGGATTTGCCACGCTCGTCAGGCGGGTTGGCAACCGCAGTTTATTTTTTCAGATGTTTCAGGAAGATGCTGCTGCACATCTCCATCATAGTTACTCACAAATAAATATCTATATCGCATTAGTATCTAATTACACTGATTGCCATAATTTATAATTTACAGATTTAATTAAATTTAATTTTTATACGTCATTACTGGTCATTTACTAGTTGTAGGATTCCTATGAATCCGTCTAGGTAGGTACCACCCCAGGGCCAGTTATTCTGCCGTGAAAGCAGTAGTGTGCAAACATTGCTATGTTTCGGTTTGAAGGGCACTGAGAGCTAGCGTAATCATTCGGCATATGAGACTTAAGAACAGATGTCTCAGGATGACGGGCGCGGTGTGGTGTCACACTGAAATGTTCTGGGCGACACAGCATTTGTTATGGGCAGACGTTTCATTTACCATCAAGTGAACGTTTTGTTCGTTTTTTCACTCTTTACAATAAAAAAGACAACCACCAAAAAAGGAGTTTAATCTGTTTTCCTTTGCCCGTGTGGTAGCGGCTTAAGAGAATCTACCACTTCATGTCATCCCATCATAAAAGTCGACAGAGGGAAAATTAAAACCAGGAGATGGGCAGCAGAAACTTCCTGGAACATCTCAACAAATAAACTGCGTTTGCCAACACGCCAAGCGTAGATACAATGGCAAAATGCCCCCAAAACACGAGCTACTAACTTGTGTGGTAATCGATGGGGGAGGCTTCGTTCAGCAGTGGACTAGCGATCAGAATAACTGACTTCTACGCCGCGGGTCCTGGGTTCGAATCCCAGCCGGAGCACAAACACAAATTGCTGGTTTTCGGGTCTGGTTGTGTTGTTTGTCCCCGTGTTTCTGACCCTGCATCCTTGCCTACCTCCGATCTAATCGCATCAGCGTTACATCGGGCGCGGGTAGGTTGGGACGAGTGAGTGCCTCTGTGTTTGCGCGTTCACACGTGGCACTTTAATATCTCCTGCGCAGTTGATGGCTCTCGACAGTATTCAGAACATCAGTGATAGGCTGAAACTGCTACTGCCGCTGTTTTTCTTACATCAGGATCCACCAGGTAGTCGGTGTTGGCGCAGGGCTGTCGGAAGGAGCCCTGAGTGATGCCCTCCATGGTGTCGTTGTTGGCGAGCGCGCCCGTGCGCAGTGCGTACTCCACCACCGCCAGCTCATTCAGCAATCTCCCCCGGTTGTTGAACAGTCTGAGACAGAGCAGATTTCATGGACGATAGCCTCGGCTAGGATTTTTTTTATTTATTTATTTATTAAAACTTTATTGTACACATTAATTACAAGGGTAACAATGGGCGGACTTAATGCCTATTGGCATTCTCTACCAGTCAACCCGTGGGCGTGGAGAAATTCATGAAGGGTGCAAGATAAAAAAAATTTAAAATAACATAAATGCAGAAGTTAAAAACAAAACTTAAAGCAAATGAAAAAAAATATATACTAATATTGTATACATAAACATACACACATATACATACATGCTTCTATATACGTTACATATACATAAAACTGCAATGATCAAAGAAGACGTATACATATTAACTATCAATAGATGTCTTCAGATAGTATGCCCGCACCAACCTCTTAAAAGTATTTTTGTTGGATGCTTTTCTAATATCTTTTCCTTGTAGAAAGTGAAGAGACGAACCGATCGCTCCTCTGATGGTAAGTGCAACCTATGCAGGAGTCCGTCTAGGCAGGTACCACCCCACCACCCCTAGGCCAGTTATTCTGCCGTGAAGCAGCAGTGTGCAAACATTACTGTGTTTCAGTCTGAAGGGCACTGAGAGCTAGCGTAATCATTGGGCATATGAGACTTAAGAACTGATGTCCCAGGTTGTTCGGCGTAGTGTGGTGTCACACGGAACTGTTCTGGGTGACACAGCATGTGTTATGGGCAGACGTTGCACTTACCATCAGGTGAGCGTTTTGCTCGTTCCGTCACTAACTGCAATGGAAAAAAAACCTGGGAGCTGAAAGCGGAATCAAAGCCACGACATCAATATCAGTCGCCGTACAACACTAAGTTAGTGCGTGCTCCATATGTCTTATGCCGACTGCGTTTTCAAAACTTGATATCCATATACATCCCTCACATACAATCCACTTTTGGCAACATAGTTTTGGCGCCAGAAACTACGCTGCGGTTTGGCGATGCGAAGACACAGTAGAAATATTCCTTACCTCATTCCCAAGGTTTGTTATCGGCAGTGTCATCATTTCCGAACATAGGCCTTCCCCCATAGATTGCCACAAATGCAGCTCTCGCATGGCAGGCGGGTTGGCAACCGCAGTTTCTTTATTCGGATGTATCAGAAAGATGGTGCTGCCCATCTCCCGGTTTTTATTTTCCCTCTGTCGACTTTTACGACACCCACGGGATGAGATGGGGTGGTAGATTTCTCTTAGGCTTAGGCTACCACTTGGTATTACCGTGCACTTTTTGGGATCTCGTTCATGAAACGTATATTTGTCTCATAAATTATATTGTAATCACTTCTTGTTCCGTGGTAGCTCAGGGGCCTAGTGCTCGCCTTTAATTTCATAGTAAGCGAGTAACCTGGGTTCGATCCCTGGTGCCAGCACCTCTAATATTGTTCTACAATTTTAAGTGCTGATTTACCACGTGCTTAGCGGTGAAGGAAAACATCGTGAGGAAACCTGCATGTCCGAGGAATAGAAATATTTCGAGGACATGTGAAGTCCGCCAACCCGCATTGGAGCAGCGTGGCGGATTCTTCCTAGCTCCAAAACCCTCTCAGAAATGAGAGGCCTGTGCTCAGCAGTGGGACATTTATGGGCTGAAACTTTACTTTTTTTTATCACTTCTTGTATGACAATTGAACTCTAAAAGAACATGGTCAGTAAGTCCAGGTTTTGACTTTTAGGTTCTCAACATTTTTATAATATATCTATATTTGTGCGTTTATTTCTCTCCCACTGTTATATGTTTATATTTTAATTTTTAATAATTAACTGAACTATTAACTTATGTGTTTACTCCCCTCTTTTAGAGTACTCAACAAGGATGTGTTACTGAAGTTCGTACACAATTTTTTTTTTCCATTTTATCAAACTTTCCCTTGTAAAGCCGTGTGGTGGCGGCTCGTTAAAAGAATACTGCCACTCCATCTCATCCAATGGATCTCGTAAAAGGCGAGTAAGGAATTAAACTGCACTGTGCACCCAACAGCGCATGGTGGCGATGGGCTCACCACCTATCACACCAAGTGCATTATATTGTTTTGGTGAAACGTGGATTGTGGCAGTCATCAGTTTTTGCATTGAGTGCCCAGTCTCTGACTACCCCTAATGGGATACAGTCGTGATCTCATGTATGTTTCCCTTGTATTCTTCAACCTTGACATTGGCAGAGAATCATCAGTGAAACGATGGAGCCATCAATTTAAGAGAAGCAGAAGAAGAAGTCCAGGGTTGTAATACGTACTGAAGGCGACCTTCCTGAATGGTGTGGAACCATCTGGTCCCAATGACGTATTCAATGCTGACCCTCGGTTCCAGGGTGTCGTCGTAGTCTTCCACGTGGCCATAGGTGTTGAAGATGATCTTGTTTCTCAGTAGGAGTTCTTGACCTATTTGTTAAGATAGTTGAACATTTTAAGTATATTACGACCGCAAGACCTAATTATAATACCCGACTTCTGTCAAACAATTTAACGAAGCTACGATTTATTTACTAGTGGTTTCCTTTGCGGGAATCCGTCTAGGTAGGTGCCACCCCAGGGCCAGTTATTCTGCCGTGAAACAGTAGCGTGCAAACATTACTGTGTTTCGGTTTGAAGGGCACTGTGAGCTAGCGTAATCATTGGGCTTTTGAGACTTAAGAACTGATGTCTCAGGTTGACGGGCGCAGTGTGGTGTCACACTGTTCTGGGTGATACAGCATTTGTTATGGGCAGACGTTGCACTTACCATCAGGTGAACGTTTTACTCGTTTCATCACTTTATGCAATAAAAAAAACCCATTTCGATTGTCTGCGATACCTCAAATAGTAGTAAAATACCAGCCCATAACTGTCCCACTGCTCAGCACAGGTCCTCTCATTTCTGAGAGGGTTTTGGAGCCGGAACGTCCTTGAAATATTTATTATTTCTCAGACATGTAGGGATTCTTATTTGTACTGGTAATAGGATTCCTATGCACGAATCCGTCTAGGTAGGTTATTCTGCCGTGAAGCAGTGTGCAAACATTACTATGTTTCGGTTCGAAGGGCACTGTGAGCTAGCGTAATCACTGGTCATTTGAGACTTAAGAACTGATGTCTCATGGTGACGGGCATAATGAGGTGTCGCACAGAAATATTCTGGGTGACACAGCATTTGTTATGGACGGACGTTGCACTTACCATCAGGTGAACGTTTTGCTCGTTTCATCACTTTATACAATAAAAAAAATCCTCAGGTTGCTTTTCAGCGCCACCGAATTCGTGGTAAGCAGCATTCGAAGTTGCAATTAATTATTTTTGTGGTGCCGGCACCCTGAACAGCCTCACAACAATACCTTACTTAGGCAACTTTAAAGAGTAAGATTCGGTGAATCTCATGAATAGTTTTGAAGGACTGGCACGATCCAACTTATCAGCCTCCCCGTGTGACGTATTTCCGACTTATCAGCCTCCCCGTGTGACGTATTTCCGACTTATCAGCCTCCCCGTGTGACGTATTTCCGACTTATCAGCCTCCCCGTGTGACGTATTTCCGACTTATCAGCCTCCCCGTGTGACGTATTTCCGACTTATCAGCCTCCCCGTGTGACGTATTTCCGACTTATCAGCCTCCCCGTGTGACGTATTTCCGACTTATCAGCCTCCCCGTTTGACGTTTTTTTGCCCCACAGTATGATTTCTCCTGTGTCGTGGGTGCGTTTTACATACATAAATTCCACATGCACAAACACCCAGACCCGGAATAACTATTTGTAGGCCAAACAAATATTTGTCCCGTGCGGGAATCGAACCCGCGACCCACGAAGCGGAAGCCAAAGGCTTAGCCACTGCGCCAATCGAGCCGACAAGTTAGCCGAAAAAGTATTACCAAACCCTTGTACGTCCGACGCACTCTGGGCAATCAGCGAGACATCTATCCTGATTGGCTAATCCATTCATCTCGATGTAAATCGACACGCTAAGAAGAAGACTTATCAGAAGTAAAGCGATACTATTTTTTGTGAAGAAACACAGCAAAATGGTCTTTGGTGGATGGGTGGGAGTGTCACGGAGACATGGGGCAACAGATGACTGTTACAATCCACGTTTCACCAAAACAATATAATGCACTTGGTGTGATAGGTGGTGAGCCCATCGCCACCGTGCGCAGTTGGGTGCACAGTGCAGTTTAATTCCTTACTCGCCTTTACGCCTTTACGAGATCCATTGGATGAGATGGAGTGGTAGTATTCTTTTAAAGAGCCGCCACCACACGCCTCGCTTGATACAGTTATTGAAAATATAGGAACAGAAAGAACAAGTGATACCCATCACTGCCGGCATCAGCTCGTAGTAAATGATGTGCTGGTAGTAAGCAATGTTCATATCCCTCGCGACGGTGAACAGCCTATTGTCGTCCCAGCATGGATTCATCATCGCCAGGGTCCTCGCCAGCTGATTGTGGTTCCTGTACTGCCACATCGTTACCAGCTGTATCCCGATGAGGCTGTTGAAAGCGGGGTTGCCTGCAATGAAATTTACTGGTGATAGGATGCTTATGCATGCTAAGTGGTTACCACCGCAGTGCCAGTCATTCTACAATCAAGCAGTAGTAAGCAGACATTACTGTGTTCCGGTCTAAAGGGCACTCAGAGCTCGTGTTATTGCTGGGCATATGAGACTTAAGAACTGATGTCTCAGGGTGACGCGCACAGTGTGGTGTCACACGGAAATGTTCTGATAACATTCGTTATGGGCAGACGTTGCACTTACCATCAGGTGAACGTTTTTCTCGTTCCGTCACATTTACCAAAAAAAATGTACGTAAGTGTATGCGCCTCTGTGTCGTCCTAACCCACCTCCACCTTATATGACGCTCAGCCGATGAGATCGTACGTGGGCAAGGATGTACTGTCAGATTCACAGGGACAATAAAAAGACAATCAGACCCACAAACCAAAAAATTTTATATTCGCAAAAATGTTTGCTCCACCTGGGACCCATGCATGACCATGACCATTGACTGGATAGAAGTTCTAGAAAGGTAGAATTGGCGGAAACTGGATGCACACACCCACACTCGATCGAACCCGTGGTAATTAGCTCTAAAGCCAATCGTTCAGCAACTGCACCTAACGAGCCGACACTGTATGATAATGAAGGAAAGGAAGTTGATTTGCTAAGATCCGCGTGCAAAATATAAAATGGTGTTTAATATCTAGATTTTAAAGAGCACCGCCCTCTCATAGCCGCGTGCACAGGCAAACTAACATTGCCACCGGGAACCACCACCAGTTACCTTCCGCCACTACAAAACTGCTACTAGACACAGTGTTGCCACCTTTTGGAAAAAAAGTCGGGACAACCGGTCGGTCGGTCAGTCATCGAAGACGATCGGAGTTTGTACCTTGTTTGAGACTTGAGAACTGATGTCGCAGGGTGACTCTGAGACATCTGTTCTCGAGTCTCATATGCCCAGTGCTCTCAGCGCCCTTTAAACGGAAACACATTAATGTTTGGACACTACTGCTTCACGGCAGAATAACTGGTCCTGGGGTGGTACCTACCTAGACGGATTCCTGCATAGGACTCCTACCAACAGTAACATACATACATACAGTCACGATTCTTTCCCATTGGCGTGACAGAGATCACATCTTTCCACTTCCTACGATCCTGGCACACATTTTCTTCTTCCACTTTCATTAGTGTTTTCATACAAGCTCGTTGGTTGCGGGTACTTTTGACGTGGCCTTTCCTGAAAACGATTTCGATCTGATCGTAATACGTTCGCCTAAGTCATTCACACTCGCTTTATAAATCTTCTTTCATCCATCCTCTCTACGTGTCGAAACCATCTAAGTAGTGATTTGTCAACTCGATTTACTAACTCGAGTTAACTCGAGTTGGGCGTAGCTCAAATCAACTCGACTGGAATTGGGTTTGGCGCTATAAATAAATATCTAAATCGAAGCGAGTACGCGATTGACGCTTTCTCATTCTAACGTTTCGTTCGTTTTGTGAGCTTATGGCGCGAAGTTTACCGGTCATTTGCGACTATAATCATTTCATTCAATGAAGGAAAGTAAGTTAATTTGCTGAGATCCGCATGCAAAATATAAAAATGGTGTGTATTACCTAGTTTTTGGAAGAGCACCGCCCGCGTGGCGTGCACAAGCAAACTAACACCGCCACCGGGAACCGGGTACCCTCCACCAACCACTACAATACCACCACTAGATAATATATACCACTGAAGTCGAGACACGTGTTTCGCCCCAAAACGAGGCATTATCAAGTGTCATAGACTCTACGACAGACGGCCGCCGATTTTATTCATTAATCAAATGTCATAATATTGCAGATTTGAGGTTAATTAACTCTGAAGTGCCGGTTGTTACATACATACATACATAAGACCACGACTGTATCCCATTAGGGGTAGTCAGAGACTGGGCACTCACTGCAAAAACAGATGATTGCCACAATCCACGTTTCACCAAAACAATATAATGCACTTGGTGTGATAGGTGGTGAGCCCATCGCCATCATGCGCTGTTGGGTGCACAGTGCAGTTTAATTCCTTACTCGTCTTTTACGAGATCCATTGGATGAGATGGAGTGGCAGTATCCTTTTATCGAGCCGCCACCAAACGGCCGGTTGTTGTTGTTAGTTTTTAGTGTTATTAAGTGCGGTTTTTGAAAAAATGCCGGGACCTAAAAGGGAATCTCTTTAAAATCTCCTTAAAATCTCTTTGATTACGAATCCGTTCCAACTTTTTTAATCTTGTTGCGAAGCGGAGTCATTAAACTGAAAAAAAAATACTGAGTTTCAACCAGTTAACTCGAGTTACGTACTCGAGTTAAATCGAGACGAGTTTATCCCGAGTCGGCACATCTCTTCTAAGCATCCCTGTCTCTATCGTGGTCACTACATTTTCTACAACATCACAACGTTCCCTTATCACGCTTGCGGATACACTTGCGGCATTATAATATCACCTGCGCAGTTGATAGCCCCTGACAGTAATCAGACGTTGTCACCGTGGTGACAAGATCCACTAGTCAAAGTGACAGCTTACCATCAGACGCATTGTGTACTTTATTTGTAAACTTATTTGTGTACTTACCAGCGTCATGACATCGTGTTTCCCGTGGTGGTTGGTTGAGCAAGCAAACTGGGATCCCGCCGTTGGGAGGCCACTCTTTGCTCTTGATTACGTCAGCTCGTAAAAGGCCGCCTCTCATCTGACGAAACTTGTCCACGTTCAGCTTATCGTTCCCGTAAAGATTTGTTAGGTCCAGCATTGGTGGTGATGTGTTGATCTGAACACAAGTGACTAATTCAATAAATAATGTCCTTTATTTTTTTTATTGGATAAAATGACGAAACGACCTAAACGTTCACCTGATGGTAAGTGCAACGTCTGCCCTTAACAAATGCTGTGTCATCCAGAATATTTCTGTGTGACACCACACACGGCCCGTCATCCTAACATCCTGTCATCTGTTTTTAAGTCTCATATGCACAGTGATTACACAAGCTCTCAGAGCCTTTCAGACCGAAACAGTAATGTTTTCACACTACTGCTTCACGGCAGAATAACCAGCCTGGGGTAGTACCTACCTAGACAGATTCCTACATAGGAGTCCTACCACCGGTAGAAAGTAAAACCGGTGTGAGCTAGTTACAGTGCCCTTCAAACCTGATCACAGTAATGTTTGCACACTACTGCTTCACTGCAGAATAACTGGCCTTGAGGTTTATCGGCTAATACATACGGTAAATACGTTAATATGAACTGTCTCTGAGGTAGGTACCATCACCTAGACGAATTTATTTCTTCAAGCTTGAAATCATCTTCCAGACACTGTCGAAAGCTATCAATTGTGCAGTAGATATTATAGTGCAACAAGAGAAGGCGCTAATACAGAAGCACTCGCTCGTCCTAACCTACCCGTACCCGATGTAACGCTCGGGCGATAAGATCAGAGGTAGGCTAGGATGCAGTGTCAGAGACACGCGGACAATTGCAATACAAGAAGACCTGAAAACCAACAACTGTTTCCGCACAAATATTGGCTTTGGCTGGGATTTGAACACCAAGACATGGTGTAGGAGTTGAATTGCAAGCATTTTTGGCTTTCAGTCTGAAGAGCACTGAGAGGAAGTGTAATTACTGGGCATATGAGACTTAAGAACTGATCTCTCAGGGTGACGGGCGCAGTGCGGTGCTGCACGGAAATCTCCTGGGTGTGACAGAGTTATCGACAGACTTTTTTTTTATTGGAGAAAGTGACGAAACGAGCAAAACGTCCACCCGGTGGTAAGTGCAACCACAACATTTCTGTGTGACACCACACTGCGCCCGTCACCCTGAGACATCAGTTCTTAAGTCTCATATGGGGTGGTACCTACCTCTATGGGTTCCTGCATAGGAATCTTACTACCACGTTGCACATGAAATTAGGTAAAGGATTTACTTAAAAGAACTTACCCTTTCTGGTGGTAAAGTGTTCGCGGCACATCCGAGTTTCTGATAAGTTATGGCTCTCGTCAGATTCAAGCAGCGGATGTTGCTTCTCCTCAAATGAAGATCGTCAGATGGCACTTCAATAGGCATGCACATTGGATTTACGTCACCGGTGGCAGTGCAGCAGTCCCTTGTGAAAATCACGTAGTTGACTGTGTCATGGAGCGAGGTGATATCAGCAGTCATCGCCAGTGGCAGGTAGGTGATGAGCTGAGTAAATCGCTTGTTGTGGACTCGTCCATCCGACATGAGGGATACACGCAGGGTCCTTGGGTTCGGGAGCTGTTCGCCTGTTGTAGAAGTTCTGAGGCCTCCATCCATGGCATGGTTCGGTGGAAGCATGCGGTGGTATGGCGTCATGGTGGCGCCGCGTGATGGGTATCGTAAGTTGTTGCAGGAGCCGTCGATTCGGCGGGTTTCGTGAGGGGAGCACTCCGTGACATCTACGGTGCACCATCTGCGAGTAACATGCAGGGGTAGGTACCACCCGAGGGCCAGTTATTCTGCCGTGAAGCAGTAGTGTGCAAACGTTACTGTGTTTCGGTCTGAAGGGCACAGAGAGCTAGAATAATCACTGGGCATATGAGACTTACGAACTGATGGCTGAGGGCGAAGGGCGCATTGTGGTGTCACACCGAAATGTTTTGGGTGACACACCATTTATGGTCAGACTTTGTACTTACCATCGGGTGAACGTTTTGCTCGTTTCATCAATTAATGCAAAAACAAAATATCCTTTATTGTTGATACCACTTAGGGCTACCATTAGCGGACTTAATGTCTTTAGCTTACTACTGCTGATGGTGAGAAAAATATGGTATGTGCTATCTGTTTAAAAACATGGCAGCTCAGGCCGGCGCCTCTACAATTGTTCTGCAATTTCGGTGAAGGAAAAACATCGCGAGGAAACGTTCATGTCTGAGGAATAACGATATTTCGACGACATGAGAAGTCTGCTAGTCCGCATTGGAGCAGCGTGCGGACTCTTTCCTGCTCCGACCCTCTTGGAAATGAGAGTAGACCTGTGCTTTGCAGTGGGACATTTATAGGCTACGTCTTTTCCCATATAAGGGGTAGGTAGAGCTCACACTCAGAGCCCACTTATAGCCCCCGAGGAAGACGACGTTCCGACGACAGGATTTTTTTCAGCCTTGTAGGACACCAGCATTCACAGACTTAGGGTCCGAGTATGCACCGTCAACTACGACCTTGATGCTCCGGTCTATGAGAAAACTGGTGACCCAATTGCAAAATTTCTCGGGAATTGCGAATTATGGTGTTTCTGCGTCTATTCACAAATAAAGGCTGCCCGTACAATACTTAAGCCGCCTTTTAGGACACCTCGGTAGGTAAAAGGGGCTGCCCGTACAATACTCAAGCCGCCTCTTACGACACCTCGGTAGGAAAGAGGTAGGTGCTATTCTGCTCTGCCGAAAACCTATCGGCAAAATTAAAATATACTAAAATAATTATAAAATTTACTACTTAATAACGATAAACAGAAATATACTGGTGTTAGGATTCCTATGTATACGTCTACCTAGGTACCACCGCAAGGCCAGCTACTCAGCCGTCCAGCAGTAGCGTGCAAACATTACTGTCTGAAGGGCACTGAGAGCTGTGGGTGCCAGGTGTAATACTTAAGAACTGATATCTCAAGGCGGGACGAGCTCAGTGTGGTGTCACGCAGAAATGGTCTTGGTGACACAGCATTTTTTTATGGGCGGCCGTTGTTGACACCACCAACGGAACGTTTTGGTATCTTATTTTTTTTTGTGACGAACGAGCAAACCGTTCACCTGATGGTAAGTGCAACGTTTGCCCATAACAAATGCTCTGTCACCCAGAACATTTCTGTGTGACACCACACTGCGCCCGTCACCCTCAGACATCAGTTCTTAAGTCTCATACACTCAGTGATTACGCTAGCTCTCAGTGCCCTTCAAACCGAAACAGTAATGTATGCACAGTACTGCTTCACGGTAGAATAACTGGCCCTGTGGTGGTACCTACCAAGACGGATTCCTGCATAGGAATTCTACCACCACTCCCACGATATCTCGTCGACAATTTATGATTTTCATAAAAGAAAGATTGCTCCGATGATCGATCCGCAGAACTCAGTACTGTGACCACTAGAGACCTACAATTTACTCACGGCAAAACCCCAACGAACAGAAGCATTTCGTCCGTCAAGTTCACTCCGCCACTGTTCACAGCCCGTGGCCCTGCCACGGGGCGCCCTTGGAACGCATCGTAGATCACAGCTGAAGTCACACGCAGCTGCAGCAGCGCCAAAAACGCCAAATGCGGGCGCATCGTCACTGCCGGCGCCAAACGCCGATGGAAGCAAACTGACCGAGCTTAGCTAATTTAGTTTGGTTTCACAGACGAGTGTTAGTAATGATGGGAAATAGGATATTATAATCGGTTAGATCTTGGAATCGTTAACCGAGTGGCGGTCAATAAGTGAAATCATACACTACCGACTATATAATTCGATACAGCGAATAACCCCGAGCTGCGGAGCGATATTTTCATGACTAGTATAGATTACTGTTAGTTAGAAGAAAGTGAGGAGACGAGCAAAACTGGTGGTGGGATTCCTATGCAACACACCGTCTGTGTAGGTTCCATCCCGGGGCCCGTTATTCTGCCGTGAAGCAGTAGTCGTCAGAGGGAAAATGAAAACCAGGAGATTTCCAAAAGGCAGCAGCATCTCCTTGGAACATCTGAATAAATAAACTGCGGTTGCCAACCAGCCTGCTAAAGGGTGGCAACTATGTATGCAAAGTACTCCCAAAATTAGAGCTTCAAACGTTTGTCGCAATCTATGGGGGAGGCCTATGTTCTGTAGTGGACTAGTGATAGGCTGAAATGACGATGATGATGATGAATCAGTAGTGTGCAAAAATTACTGTGTTTCGGTCTAAAGGCCACTGAGAGCTAGTGTAATCACTGTGAGTTGTGAACTGGGACTTAAGTACTGATGTCTCAGGGTGACGGGCGCAGTGTGGTGTCACATAGAAATGCTCTGGGTGACACATTATGGGCACATATGACATTAATTATGGGCAGACGTCACATCAGGTGAACGTTTAGCTCGTTTCATCACCTTAAAGTAACAGCCTATAAATAACCCACTGCTGAGCACATGCCTCCTCTCATTTCTGAGACGGTTTTGGAGCTGGGAATAGTCCGCCACGCTGCTCCAATGCGGGTTGGCAGACTTCGCATGTCCTCGAAATATTACTATTCCTCGGACACGCAGGTTTCCTTGCGATGTTTTCCTTCACCGCTAAGCACGTGGTAAATCAGCACTTAAAATTGTAGAACAATTATAGAGGTGCTGGCACCGGGGATCGAACCCAGGTTACTCGCGTGCTATGAAATTAAAGGCGAGCACCAGGCCCCTGAGCTACCACGGCTTATCTATCACGCTATCACGGTTTCATCACCTTATTAAATAAAAAAAACACGATGGTAAATGCAAAGTCTGCATGTAACACAACAGCAACGCTTGCACGTTACTGCTTGACGGCAAAGTAATTGGGACAGCGGTGGTACCTACCTAGACGGATTCCTGGATAGCAATGTCAGTTGAATGCATTTATTCCCTTCCCAGTTATCGCAAAGGTAGCGACACTGCAATGATATCGAAGGAATCCCAACATAGCCGAATCAGAACACAGGACTAGGGCTGATTTAATAAACATTTATGGTGGTAGGATTCCTACGCAGTAATTCGTCTAGGTAGGTACCACCCCAGGGCCAGTTATTCTGCCGTGAAGCAGTAGTGTGCAACGTCACTGTGTTTCGGTCTGAAGGGCACTGAGAGCTAGCGTAATCACTGGGCATATGAGACTTAGGAACTAATGTCTCAAGGTGACGGGCGCAGTGTGGTGTCACACAGAAATATTCTGAGTAACACAGCATCTGGTATCGGCAGACGTTGCACTTACCATCAGGTGAACGTTTTGTTCGTCTCGTTACTTTATGAAAAAAAAAAACAATTTCTTCGCAAAGGTAGACTTTATAATTCACAACCTCGTGGCACAGTGGTGAGTAGCTGACTTATACGCCGCGGGTCTTGGGTTCGAATCTAACATTAATACGAAAACAAAAATTATTGGTTTTTGGATCTTGTGTTAAAATTTTTGACCGTCTCGGACCACCTTCTGGCCGTCTGCGATCTTATGCCAATACTTGCATTATAATATATCTGTTATGGGCAAGCATGGCACTTAATATCATCATCATCATCATCATTTCAGCCATTCACTAGTCCACTGCTGAACATAGACCTCCCAATTGATTGAGACAAAAGTTTGTAGCTCTCGTTTTGGGGGGATTTTGTCATAGTTGCCACGCTTGGCAGCCGGGCTGGCGAACGCAGTATATTTATTCAGATGTTCCAGGAAGACGCTGCCGCCAATCTCCGCGTTTTCATTTTCCCTCTGTCGACTTTTACGACACCCACGGTATGAGATGGGCGATGGATGAGGCGAAAGGACATTTGCTGATCTCTCGTTTTGTTTTTTTAACCGATTTCAAGAAAAGTAGGAGGTTCTAATTTCGCCTGAGTGTTTTTTTATGTATGTTCAGCAATAATTATTTACCACGTGTACCGATTTCGATGATACTTTTTATTAGGAAAGGGTCCCATATAGTCTGGTCGAGTTCTGATGATGGGATTCATGAGAAAATCATCAAGAAGAAGAGATCGGTGGAAGTCGGGTTTTTTGGTAAATAATTGTTAAAAAGGTGTCCGGCAGAGTAGAATAGCACCTACCTTTTTCCTACCTAGGTGTCGTAAGAGGCGACAAAGGTATTAAGTACGAACAGCCATTATTCGGGCAGAATAATATCATAATATGCAATGCTGTCACTAAACTGCTCGTGGGAACACAATGGCGAGTAAGAATTTTTTGACTCTTACCAAAATTGCGGCGACATCATTCCCCACCCGTCACGCCTCGTCTCCCGCGGGGGCGAATGTGGTGGCTCTTACAACCAGTGGGTTGGCGTGGCGGTGCGGCAGAGTCGCGAAAAATCCGCCCAATCTATAGTCTATTCCGGGAGCCGTAAGACAAAAGGTAAACAAGTCATAAAAAATATGCGTGCGATTCTCAAAGTTAGAGCGCATTTTAATGCTACCAAATTAATAGAGTACCGTTGCGAACATTTTCCATTTACATGTGACGTTTTGTCATCGGTCGCGTTATATCCGCCATCTTTACTGTCGATGGACTTCTTGTTAACTGAGAGTGCTGTTTCGGACCACGATACTGTCAGAGACCACGATACTGTCAGTGACCACGATACTGTCAATGACCACGATACTGTCAGTGACCACGATACTGTCAGTCACGATCCAGGCCACACTGTACACACAGTCAATAGCTTTAATATAACACGCACCACGACGCGCGACCGCCGTAGAGAGCGGCGCGCAATAGTCAATAATCACATCGCGTACACAAGATTCACCCGTGTTCCAGGGCGGTTCTCACCGCCCAGAGTTACCGACACACAAGTCGACAGTCCGAATGGACGCGCGCAGCCTCCTTCGGACGGTCAGTAGACGACTTAAAATGTTTAAGATTTTCGAAATCGCGAAAGCACGCAGCGAACGCGACACAGTCCGAACTTCGAGGGTTTTGTAGGAGTTTTTATTTATTTATTTATTTATGTTTGGGTCAAACCAAACCTGGCACGCGGGCCCCTGGCCCGCGAGCACAGTATCCGATGAAGCTGTAAAAGCCGAGAAGGCTAACAGCAATTACATCACCGAAAATATATATATATAGTGCTGTTTCCATATAATTCTTGTTAATCCGTTGTGACTTTTATTGTTTTATTAAGTTTAATTTTGTGTTTTTAGTTATCTGTTTATTGTTACCATCAGGTGGACGAATAAACCGTCCCGTCCTTTTTTTATATAATACTTAACAGTATTTTATTTATTTCCTACAACTAGATGTTACATAACTTATGACACAATATAAATGTGCGGGGAACTGGTGTCCAAACTAGGAAAAAACCTGTAATATGTATCAACAGGCCTCCACCCCACGGATCAATACAATCTTTTTTTATGATAATGTTACAAAAGGCGTTTGATTGTAAGATCGGGTGCGCGTGTGTATGTGTGCGAGTGTGTGTATTCGTTTATAAAAATAATAATAACATTTTTATGGCTGTGTAATAATTCAAATAGCCGTAATTCATCAAGGGCCTAATTGTAGGTGTATCCGCACGTATTCCGTCCGCAGCGTTTCACAATAATTACAGTAATTTAAAAATAATTACGGTGTTATTAAATACTTTGTTTTAATTCAAGGCGTATAAACAACGTTTAAAGAATAGAATAGAAAAAAATATTTATTCAGCACAAGAACATAAGACAGTTTTATATTAAAAAAAAACAAAATTACGTGAACAAAATAGTTCTGTGTCGATAAGAGGTTGGCTCAGCATGTGCTGTGTAAGTATGGACCCACGCAGCGCTGATTTTCAGCAAAAAACCTTTGTATTGACAAACGGACTAGACTCGACTGCAAAATAATATATTTTCAAAGTGTTTAACATTGTAATTTTAAAGAAAATCGGATAATTTGACTTAAATCGAAAGATTATAAAATATATTCTATTAGTTAATAATATCTTTTAGTATATAATGTAAAAAAATGGTGCTCATAAATATAACAATAATCTCAATATCAAAGTGTTCATAAAATTGCAAGGAACATTCAGTGAACATAGATATAAAGTAAGAGGATAGTAAATCCGACATGTCAGATAGAAGAAACATCGTGGTGAACATTGCCATGTTGTCTTTGGGATTCAGTGAGAAAAGACCAAGTTTAATTTTGAAGGCTATGATATTATTTACATTCCTAATTGGTGGAATACTTTGATGCTGCATATCGGAAACTGCCTCTGAACGCAACTGATCTGAGTCTGAAAAAAAAAAATTTTTTTTTTGTATTGTATATACCTTATGTTATGTGTACCATGTATTATGTAAAGTAAAGTTTCAGCCTATAAATGTCCCACTACTGAGCACAGGCCTCCTCTCATTTCTGAGAGGGTTTTGGAGCTAGGAAGAATCCGCCACGCTGCTCCAATGCGGGTTGGCAGACTTCACATATCTTCGAAATATTTTTTATTCCTCAGACATGCAGGTTTCCTCACGATGTTTTCCTTCACCGCCGAGCACGTGGTAAATCAGCACTTAAAATTGCAATTAACAATTTTAGTGGTGCCGGCACCGGGAATCGAACCCAGGTCACTCGCGTACTATGAAATTTAAAGCGAGCGCCTAGCCCCTGAGCTACCACGGCTCTATTGTATGTATTATGTGTGTAGATGGAAGTGTAGAAAAAAAAAATTTTTTTTTTGTATTATGTATGCCTTATGTTATGTGTACCATGTATTATGTGTGTCGATAGAAGTGTCGGAATAAATGTCTTTAATGTCTTTAATGGCTAATTGCCGGGATCACTGCCTGCTTGTACAGCGTCTGTTATCTGCAACCATAGACAGCTTTTAAAGAAGGTTTTTTGTCTGTATTCTTATGGTATTTTTTTTTCTATTTCGTATTTGTTGGCGCAGCGGTATTAATAAATCAAAATATTTTATCTCCGACGTAAGAAATTTTAATTTCGTTTGTCAAATGTAATTTTTTCACAAACAACCAGTATTTCTTAATGATGTTCCTCTGTCTGGAGAAGAGAAGCTCCGCAGGTATCTTCTTTTTTAGCATTCTTATCGAATTATTACACTATTTAAGCACCCCCACTGATTTCCTAGTAAAGATAAATATAAATAAGTAGATTTTTAATACACTAGCTGATGCTCGCGATTTCGCGTGGGCATGGGTTAGGTCAGGTTTCCCGTAGGAACTGTTCTATTTTTCGGAATTGCAAATCCAGATTGCAAACTATCTCTGTGCCAAATTTCGTCAAGATTGATTCAGCGGGTGAACCGTGAAAAGGTATAAACAGACAAAGGGACAGAGAGAGTGACTTTCATCATCATCATCATCATGTCAGCCTATCACTAGTCCACTGCTGAACATTGGCCTCCCCCATCGATTGCCACTAAAGTTTGTAGCTCTCATTTTGGGGGGATTTTGCCATTGTGGCCACGCTTGGCAGGCGGGTTGCCAACCGCAGTTTATATAATCAGATGTCCCAGGAAGATGCTGCTGCCCATCTCCCGGTTTTTATTTTCCCTCTGTCTACTTTTACGGCACCCACGGTATGAGATGGGGTGGTAGATTCTCTAAGTATGGATATGTATTTATTGGGCAAGTAGATAATATATATTTTAAACTTGTTTTAAATAAAAATACTACTTTATTTTAAGGTATTAACATTATTTAGTTATTTATTTAACTATAAAATTCGAATAAGCTCGAGTACCTACTATTTTTTTTAATAGTATAAAGTGACGAAACGAGCAAACCGTTCACCTGATGGTAAGTGCTACGTCCGCCCACAACAAATGCCGTGTCACCCAGAATATTTCTGCGTGAAACCACACTGCGCCCGTCACACTGAGACATCAGTTCTTAAGTCTCAAATGCCCAGTGATTACGCCAGCTCACAATGCCCTACAAACCGAAACACAGTAATGCTTGCACACTACTGCTTCACGGTAGAATAACTGGCCCTGGGGTGGTACCTACCTAGACGGATTCCTGCTGAATCCTACCACCAGTTAAAAGTCACTGTGGCGGCATCTATCGAAAATTTTATGAAACACTTTAAATTTATGGATGGCGTAAAGTTATACAATATAAACATAGATGGCGCTTAAATCCAATTTAAATAATTTGCTGAGTTTAGGTACTTGCATGGGGTATATGCAAATTACTTTCCAGGACAAAATGCAATATTTTCGTGATTACCATAAAAAAGTATTACATGTAAATAATATGTACGTAAGTATGTACAATTATATAATAATAAAATTTCAGCAGACGCGTTAGGTGTTACGTGTTATTCGAAATTTGGCGGAAAATTCTCATCTCAGTACTACAAAAATGAATAAATACTCATTTTATAAATGTTTAGCAATCGTATTTACTATGTTGTGTCACTTTTTTAAATAACTTTGTTATGTAGTAAAATACTTTATATTATTTTGTAGGTTGGATATTTTATCTGTGTAGATTTTGTTTATGTTAACATCCCAAAATGTTGAAGGGCATCTCTATGAATAATTTGCCGTTCAGATATTCACACACTGAGAAAACTGAACCTTTTAATTTTGAATGAGTTCTAAACTTCAGATTTTGGGTGGTGATCCTTAAAATATATAAGTACTGGCCTGTATTGACCATTAGGATTAACTCAAAGTCTGTGACATTGCTTAAAGCAGTTATATATATTTTTTTATAAATTATTGTTTTTTTTGTATGTTTGTTTGGTTGTAATGAATAAACTCAAAAATTACTGAATCGATTTAAAAAATTCTTTCACCTGTAGACAGCTACATTATCAACGAATAACATGAGCTGTATTTTATTTTAAAAAAATGCTATTCCTACGAAAATTTGCTATAATGTAACTCAAGGTATCAAAAATTTACTAATAAAAGTCAATATCTGGCAAATATTTGGCGTGCACTGCGAGAACTATTAATGATAAATAAAATAATGATAAATAAACTACTATGGAAATGTAGTACACATTTCCATAGTACTCGTCACTACTCACAAAAAAGTCATAATAATAAAAAATAAATTAGTTAATCTAAACCCGGATAGAACGAAAGATGATGACATTCGTATCATGATATTAATCCTTATCCTACTAAATAGTTTCACAATTAAGTTTTATTATGTACATGTAAATTCCACTTTAAATTATTCGAATCAGACCTTAGAAGTTACGACGGGTATAAAAATGATAAAAGTAAGAAATATGCCTCCGTGTGAGCGAACAGTATCTATAGTGGGTGTCCCGCAGGGTTCGATTCTCGGCCCATTTCTATTTTCTATTTACATTAATGTCTTACCATACCTAGTAGGGGACAACCATGATATTTGCTGATGATACATCTTTGGTTTTTAAGATAAAACGTCAACTTTTATATATGATGAGGTAAATAATGCTATTTCGAAATTAGTACATTGGTTTAACGTTAACAATTTGCTTTTAAACGACAATAAAACAAAATGTATAAAATTCAGAACACCAAATGTTAAACGATTAGATGTAAATGTGCTTGTGAATGGGGAAGAGTTGAGCCTTATAGATACTACTGTGTTTCTTGGAATAACTCTTGACGCAAAACTTCAAAAGTCTGCAGTCTGTGACCATGTTCTGGATCATCCCAACCATTACATCAGATTTGATAAACCACAAATCCTCGCAAAAGAACACCGATTCCTACTAAGGATCCTAATTTTAATAGAGAAGATGGTTGGGTATTACCACCAGCTTGGGATCCTATAATTAATAAAATTAAGTCAAAAACCAAGCATACCACTGCAAGACTTCAAGACACAGTTAGCTCTTTCTGTGTAGATCGGACCACAAATAATAATTAAAAGCTGAAGTGTACTCCGGGCAGTGTTACCAGATACACGGTAATTACCGTAGATGCACGGTATTTTTGACTAAAACACGGTCTACGGTAGTGATTCACTACTGTGTAATTTTCTACGGTAATTTTAAATATAAACTACCGTGTTAAACTGTAATTAATAATGGAAGCCAATGAAAGTTTTTGGTCGAAAAATAAATGTTTAAACTATATTTTTCGTGGCAGTAGCGACAATTACAAAAAATGCATTTCTAGTTTTTGTCGCTAAAAAATGCATTTTTAGTTTTTGTCGCTTGGCAATAATACTTCGCTGCGCGGGGAAATTCCGAATTGTATTGTCCGTGACAGCTGTCAGGTGAACTTAATACAACTAAATTCAAAAGTGTTTCTGCTAGTTTCTCCGCTTGTCGAACTATAATCGAAATTGGTTGTTTTATAATGAATGGCTAAATCGCAGAACCGCTGCACCAGTGAATTTTCAGCCAGTTCGATCAATCTGTATTGCAGTGTTACGTTATTTGAGTAACGGCAGCAAGTGATTTTTACTCAAAACAATGCGACAATGAACGCAGAAATAACTATCATCAAAAGGCATTCAGAAGGAACAAAACATAAACAAAAACTAAAAACCTTGCGGTCAAATGTTCAGCCCATAGATAGAATGCTGAAAATATCTGCACCTTTCGGTGATGAACAAAAATTAGCAGAGCTAAAGCTAGCTGCCTTTATGGCCGAACACAAGTTATCCTTATAAAATTGAACATTCAAAGTGTTTTCTTTTATATTATACACGATAATTTACACGGTATTTTTCAAATGTGTCCACGGTATTTTTAGTCTGAAACACCGTATTTTTAGTTCATCAACACGGTAGTAATTTTTTTTTATCTGGTAACACTGACTCCGGGTTAACTATGACATCAGGACATCTGTCACCTCAGTCCCCCCGTGACCATGGGTGCTGTAAAGCACTCGAAACGTCGGGTTATAAATAACAAAATAAACGCGATAAAATCCGTAAAATTAGTTTCATTTAAATACTAAGACTTAAGTAAATTCCTTAAAGCGGCTGGAAAAGTAATAATTAAAACAAAAACAACTAAAAAGTCAAAGAATTTCGTAAAGTGTTGCCAGAACGCCTAATTCATATCTTACCACTAAAATAAATGACCTTAGTAAAGGACTAAATAAGTTGAGTAAAAAAGAACAACACTATAGATTTCTGAATATATTGCAATAGTGGCATATTTTAGTTTTCAACTATACACGACCTGAGTTTATTTCATTTATTTAAAGGAATTTGTGGTGACAAAATTTTACCAAAAAGTACAAACGTAATTAAACGACGTTAAAAAATTATATAGCCAGTTTTAGGAGACACTCAATTTGCTGTAAAGTTCACTATAATCCACATACATACATACATTTACTGGTGGTATGATTCCTATGCAGGAATCCGTCTAGGTAGGTAACACCCCGGGGCCAGTTATTCTGCCGTGTGCAAATATTACTGTGTTTCGGTTTGAAGGGCACTGTGAGCTAGCGTAATCACTGGGCATATGAGAGTTAAGAACTGATGTCTCAGGGTGACGGGCGCAGTGTGGTATCAAACAGAAATGTTCTAGGTGACACAGCATTTGTTATGGGTAGACGTTGCGCTTACCATCAGGTGAACGCTTTGCTCGTTCCGTCACTCTTATCAAATAATAAAATAATAATAATAACCTATCTCTTTTAATGTTATTTTCTATATAGTGGTGTCATCTGATACCGGTAACTAACAAATTATAATACCACTAAATCAAAGAGATCTGTACTTTAACTACGTCTGATTGTATTTTCTGTTCATCAAGATTGAATAGCCTGTGTCTGCCCATAACGAAAGCTGTGTCACTCAGTAAAGTTCTGTGTATCACCACTCTGCACGCACTTAACTCCTAAGTGTAACATCGTGAAGCGTTTTGTATATCCAAATAAGGAATGGAACTTCAGCAAAAAAAGCTATATACGCAATAAAGTATAGGTAAGTGTGAGAGCAGCAAGATGAATTCAAAAACCGGTTTATACCTTATACGGCTTTGCCTGGTGACGAATCAAATTTGTAGTATTGTTTTTTTTATTATTAGGTAAAGTGATGAAACGAGCAAGACGTTCACCTGATGGTAAATGCAACGTCTGCCCATAATCAATGCTGTGTCACTCAAAATATTTCTGTGTGACACCACACTGTGTCCATCACCCTGAGACATAAGTTCTTAAGTCTCATGTGCCCAGTGATTACGCTAGCTCACGGGCACTGTGTGTGTTCAAACCGAAACACAGTAATGCTTGCACACTACTACTTCTCGGCAGAATAACTGGCCCTGGGGTGGTGCCTACCTAGACGGATTCCTTTATAGGAATCCTACCACTAATTTTACAAATTTTGCTCACTTTGTACAAAACAGGACTACAAGCAAAATTAGAAGACTTAAAAGACATGCTGAAACACAAAAGCACCAACAAAAATTGCATATAATTTTCGGCAAACAAACGTTGACGCTCGCTAAGTCGAAACTAAAAACAAAATCCCGTAAAGCTGAAGGCATGCTCGATCCCTACATGACAGAAGTTCTGTTTTGAAGAAAGATTTCAAAATTAAAAACTTTGCAGGGGAGCTTCTATTTCCAAATTAAAAAAAAAATCTTTTGTTGGTCCTACCATTTCCGAAACCCAGCGTACAACGCATTTTCAGCCAACTCAAACTAATAAAATATGACAACAGGAATAGGCTTGGCACTAAAATAATTTCACTCAACTACCAAATGGGTCATCAAAAAGCGACGACATTTGGACCAACAAAAGCGATGCTCAATACGATTGATGTATTTTTTTACAAAAAATTTTAAATCAGTGTTGTAAGATTTTTTTACAGTTCTGTCCTTTTTTTTTGACTTGCAAATTACATTATATGTACTTTATTTCAAGTGTTTAAAAAAAGTAACTGGTAAATTCAACTTAAAATAGAAAACTACTGAATTATCCATATTTCTGTAAGTTAACACATACAATATCTGTCTGTATATCTGACTATATGGAAAAAAATGTGGAAGTTAATTTTTTATATTATAAGGCTACTTTTTTATCCATTGAAGGTAACTTTTGACAACACCCAGCTGGCAACACTGCCGTGTTCTCACCTCTGTTACTCTCTGTTCCTCAGTAGTCTGCGCTTTGTGTTTATATACTCTTTGGCATAGCTCTTTGGTGCTTTACAGTTTATTACTTTAACCTAAAACTCTGATTTTTAATTCCGTAGAATTCTGACAGCTATCATTTTTTGACATGTCAGAGATTACAAACCTTTTTGGCCGGGAATTTTTTTTAATTTCAAAACGAGTCTGTACATCTGAGTCCATACAAAGATTTTATTTGTTAGTGAATGTATCCATTTTATTAAGTGCGGTGCTCTACATAAGAAGTGGTTTTACGGCGAGTGATAATTACGTCTCTTTTCATCGCAAACAGTAAAAAAAGCACAAGTAAAGATAACATATTTATATTATAATATTTAATCATCATTAATAATTATATGACTATCTTTGTCATCATCATCATTGCTGACATGAATTATTAAAGAGTCTGCGACTGTGTCAATCAAATCGTCGAGAGTGCACATCTTATCTTCTTCTGTGATTGTATGGATGATACATTCTTGCCATTTATCAGGAGTAACATTACTTATACTTCCCAGTAATAGTTTTTTAACTTCCGCCATTTTAAAACTTCTGTTGTGTCTTGCGACATGCCCCTTCGCTTGAGCCCTGGGTGGCTGCAGTCTAAGCACAGTAATGCCTTGTGCTGCGGCCATCTCGTTTACAATACACTGTTGGTATTTGTATTTCTCCTGACCCACAAATTCCAATAAATTAACTTTTAGGATTTTTTCTTCAAAATTTAAATTTTTTGAAGACAACCACGCTTGGATATCGTCTTTTCTCCATGCACTTGTTGGTACTTTTTTGACCTTCCTCGAATGATAGGGAGCATGATCCAACACTACTACCGAGTTTGGTTTTAATTTTGGAAGTATTTTTGTGAACCACTTGTCAAATACATCCCCAGTCATCTCCTTGTGGTAATCTGCCAAGCCGTTTTTTGCCCCAAACCAATAAGCCATCTTCTAAAAATCCTTCTTCGCTCCCTATATGGCTAACTATAAGTTGCCTCCCTTTGCCTGTAGGTGCCATAAGCCTTGTTGTCAAGTCATCGAGGAAAGCTTGTCGTGAAGATTGAATGTTAGTATCACACCACACTTAAAAATATTACCTATAAATATGGATTTCTTTGTTTATTTATTCATTTTGGCAACAGAAATTTATTAACAAAGTTAATTTAAGTGTTACATATGTACAGAATCTGATTGCCGACAAATACTTTGAAGAAAAAATAGGTTATAAAAAGTTAATTACCACATTATTCAATACTTGCCTTCGTTTACCCACGTTTCATCCTGATAATATAGATTGTAGATTGTAGATTGCAACGGGCCGGTTTCCGCAACTCCACGTCTAGCGAGTATTTTGCGTGTAGGCAGGAACGTTGTGCTACTCGAGCCAACCAAGCTCCTCCAGAAATCGCAGCAGGCCCTTGATGTTCCCCGCGACCTCAGGGAGCGGTCTCGGCGAGCCGAGATGCTTGACCCGGTGTACGGCGACCGCAGGGCAGTCCAGTAGGACATGGGCCGCCGTTTCGTCCGTCTCCATACAGGCTCTGCACAGAGGGCTGTCTGTAACACCTAAATTAAACAGATGTTTGTTAAATGATCCATGTCCAGTTATAGCACTACTGATCGTTCTGATTTGGGGTTTATTCAGACGAAGTAGCGCCTTGGAGATGCGAATGTTGATAACGGGCAAAGCTGTCTTTGCCTGTCTGCACTCTGGGTGATTCGCCCAGATTTGTACATGTTGGTTCCTGGTGCGCTTACAGACTAGCGAACGAACATACCTGAGGGGAAGTGGCAGTATAGGTTCTGGACTGAATTGACATACCTCATTTAATTTCTGGTAGCATTCGTAGATGAGCCCTGAATTTATATCATTGCTATTGAGGGCCAGTAGTACCGCCATGCTGTCAGAGAGTATTCGGATGGAAGTCTTTTACTTTCCTTTCAGCTACAGCCGATGCTGCGTGAATAATACCCATACACTCTGCCTGAAACACTGTATTGTGGGCACCGAGTGGTGTGCTTATTAGTATATTTAGGTCCTCTGAAAAAGTTTCAGAGCCTGTACCTGACCCGGTTTTGGAACCATCTGTGAAGATTCTAAGTTCCCTAGGGTTTAGTCCTTCGGTACGATGGTCCTCGTGTAATTGTATTTTGTACTTCTTGTCGAATACAAATTGCTTTGGGATCCTATCATACACAGCCTGTAGAACGGGCATTTCTGCAAACAGTTCTGTAAGTATATTGGTATGTGGGATCTTGTTATTACTCCAGAGATTCAGTGTTTTGAGCCTTATGGCTGCCAAAGCTGCTTCCTGTTGGATGTGTAGGTGCAGCGGTGGCAGGTCCAGCATGGCTTCTAGGGCCACTGTGGGAGTAGTCCTCATGCATCCTGTCGTGGCGAGACATGCTAGCCTCTGACATCTTTGGAGTTTGTTGATAGCAGTAGTTAATCTTGTTCTTGGCCACCAAACTACTGCACCGTATGTAATCATAAGGCGAATAATCATCTTGTATAGCCACATGATGATTTTCGGTGACAAGCTCCAGCGATTACCAATCATCCTTTTGCATTGCTAAAAGGTGATAGTCGCTTTTTTGATTTTGTTTTCAATGTGATTGTTCCAGTTTAGTTTGCTGTCCAGTATGATGCCTAGGTATTTTACCTCTGATGACAGCCGTAGTTCGGTACCGAATAAACTGGGAAGATGATATTTATTCAGTACCCGTTTGTGGGTGAACATTATCAGTTTAGTTTTGTTTGGGTTGACTGTTAGGTCGTATTCCTTGCACCAGCGTTCTACTATAAGTAGCGCCGCCTGTGCAAGGTCACAGACTATACTAGCTTGTTTTCCTGAGATTAGTATTGCTAGATCGTCTGCGTACCCTATTGTGTAGAAATGGTTTACATTTACTTTTGTGATGAGGTCGTTGATGACTAGGTTCCACAGGAGCGGTGACAACACACCTCCCTGTGGACAACCTTTCGCTATTTTAACTATTTGACTCCCACCTGCGATGCGCACTATACGTTTGCTTAGTGCGTTTATAATCCAGTTCGTTAAGGTTGGCTCCACATCATGTTTGACATTACCTATGCTAGTGAAGTTGGTTTTGTCAAAGGCTCCTATATCAATGAAGGTTCCTAGACAGATGTTTTTCTGGTTAAGGGCTAACTCGATCTGGGTGACTACCCAGTGGAGTGCCGATTCTGTTGATTTACCTGAGCTATAAGCATGCTGATTGCTATGCAACGGTTTGTATAATAGTTCCTTTCCCCTCAGCTCTCTTTCACATACCTTTTCCAAAGCTTTCAGCAAAAAGGATGTGAGGCTGATAGGTCTGAAGGATTTGGCATTTGTATAGTCACTTTTGCCGGGTTTGGGGATGAAGATTACTTTCACTTCCCTCCTGATTTTTGGGGCGTATCTATGCGCTAGGCATGCTGTCATAATTACGGCAAGTACCTTTATAATCAGTGCCCCCCACTGAAGAAGAGCAGGGAAGATACCATCAGGTCCTGCCGCTTTGTAAGGTTGGAAACTGCTTATGGCCCATTGTAGTTTTTCAACTGTAACCACATGTTGAGCTTATTTCCAGTCTTGGTCACTAGGAATTATGTTTTCCTCTTGCCTTATAATATATAAACCTGCCTTCTCTTCTATATTGTTTAATTTGGTGCAAGTATTTTTGACGCTATAGTTCTGTCTCCTTGCGATTTATTAGCGTACTTTAACGTTTGCGACTTGCGTATTTAAATTTTAATGTTGATTTCGACATAACAGGCATGTCTGGATCACCAGCTATCTCCCGGTGAATCTGAAACAAGCATTTAAATTACAGTTAAAATGTAGACAGGCAACACAGGTTAAAGTATAGTTTAAAAATAATGGGAGATGTAAGCAACGATGTGTTAAAGAAATAGCAATAACTTTACCTTTTCAATAGTCGGAATCTCAAAACTTAACAAATATAACAAAATAATAACAACAAATAGCAGCAAACACCGAGAACACATGAGCGCATTCGAGCATTCAAAGAATTCGAATGAAAATAAATCAATGTGACAGATGCGACGTGACAGGTAACATTTTTTTAAAAGGTTTACTAAACCTGGAATTAGTAGGCATTTATGCCGGCTAAAGAATAAAATAAAGTAATTAAAGTTAATTCGATATATTGTTCGTGATTTTTTTGTTATGTCACTTGAGTAAGTAAATATTTAGATTTACCTTTTATATACCTATTTACCTTTTTTTCGATATTTATAAAAAATACGTAGCATTTTTTTTCCGTCAAATGGGTCAATTTTGTCCCTTTTTCGGTGGAGAACTTTTTGAGTAGCAACACTTATGAAATGTCAGAATTCTACGGAATGAAAAATATTACTAAATTACTATGTATGTATTAGTACAGGTCTGTTCTGTTTTCCTAACATTGTTTCACGAAGTTTTCAAATATATGTAAGATCATGCCCTATTGTGCTATCTTAGAGTGTAAAAACGATAGTGGAAGTAAAAATTTGTCCAAAGGTGGAATTTCGTATCATCGGTAAGTATAAATATGTATTTATTTTATTAAAAAAGAATTTATAACATGAAAATATTATTAAGCTAAACACGTTATAGTATTTGCCACTTTATTTACATAGACTAAGTTACAATTTTCAGTGGACAATAGTCCTAAAGTTTCCGAGCTTTCGAGACATTCGAAAGAAATCGATTAATAGAATATTAATTATCTACGTACTTGTCATTTTTTTTTGAAAATATACTTTATTGATGTAACATATATTTTGTACAATTTATTCGTCAATTTAAGGCGCCATGAAAATTGCGTTGTAAAAAGTAACTTACTTTTTTCGTATGCAGAAATCCGTTTAGCTATGCACCACCCCTGGGCCAGTTATTCTTTTTTGTGGGGCTCTTGTATTCAATATGAAACTTGCCCTTACCATCAGGTGAATATTTAGCTAGTTCCACCACTTTATTCAATAAAAGAAAATTACAATAGTTTTGTGTAAAATTTCTAAGTTAATAAGTAAATCGTGTTTTAATTTCAGTTTCCCTAAATGTCCAGATATAAAGGGGCAGTGGATCAATGCAACTGGAAGACAAAATTGGATGCCCTCTAAAACAAGTACCATATGCTCCAAACATTTTGAAGAAAAATGTTTTATTTTAAAGAAAAGTGTAAATAAATATTTAACTGATTCAGCAATTCCTACACAAAACATTTTATCATTTTCTGTTCACGTATGTGTATTTTTAATATAAATCAATTCATGGATTGATCCTCTATTAGCCACAATTGTCTTAATGAATATTTTTTATTACAGCAACCAAACTGTCCCACTAATGACGGCATTACAGGAACTGCACAGAAGCAGACAACAGAAACTTTTGATGAGCGTACCTCTTGTAACATGCCGCCAAATCAGAAGCCGCATAATGAAGATGATGACGCAGCGCCCAGTTCTACATATTCTGCACCTTGCAAGCAGAAAATGGAGCAGATGTTGAGGTGGACACAGTCTAGAATTAAAAAGCAACATTTAAAAATAAAACGTTTACAAGTCCAAAATCGAAGACTGAAAAAAAGACTCCAAAGTGCTAAAGATATATTAAAAACATCTCAAGAGAAGTTTGAGATGGCGAGCGAAGGTGTTGGCTTAGAAAATAGAAATATTGGGGTATGTTAATACATTTAAATAATATTTCAATTATCAAATTAACAAAGGATGTACTGACAGAATTTGTTTTCTTTTGCAGATCAATGACTTATTTCGTCGTAAGCGTTGTAATGAAAAGTCTGGATATATTTCGAAACAAATGTACTCACCCGCATTACGAAGTTTTGCCATTTCCTTACATCATCATTCGCCTAAAGCCTATAATTATGTTAGGAAGACATTCAGTACGTGCTTACCGCATCCGCGTACATTACAAAAATGGTACTCTAACGTCGGTAGCAAGCCAGGCTGCACAAAGAGTCTTTTGTTAAAAGTTGCAAATAAAAAGAAAAACAATTGTGCATTTTCAGTAACAGATAGAATAATAGGCAATTGTGCCGGAGCAGTTTTTGATAATCAGGTGGTAGAAGCAATCCTGCATAGCAATCCTACCAATCCATCTAGATAAGTGATGATGTTCTTCTAGCCGATTTCGACCACCGCGACAACTGCCGACTACTGTCGAGAGCCATCAACTGTGCAGGAGATATTATACTGCCACAAGTGTACACACAAACACAGAGGCACTCACTCGTCGTGTTAATATTATATGGTTATTTATTTAACTTTAAAATTCGAATACGGATCACTACCACACTCTCTTTAATGTAATTGTATTGAAGTTCCAACTACACAATGAAATCGAATCCTATTGTTAAAAAGTAAGTAAAGTAAAGTTTCAGCCTATAAATGTCCCACTACTGAGCACAGGCCTCCTCTCGTTTCTGAGAGGGTTTTGGAGCTAGGAAGAATCCGCCACGCTGCTCCAATGCCGGGTTGGCGGACTTGACATGTCTTCGAAATATTTTTTATTTCGAAGACATGCAGGTTTCCTCACGATGTTTCTTCACCGCCGAGCACGTGGTAAGTCAGCACTTAAAATTGCAATTAACTATTTTAGTGGTGCCGGCACCGGGAATCGAACCCAGGTCACTCGCGTACTGTGAAATTAAAAGCGAGCACCTAGCCCCTGAGCTACCACGGCTCAATATTGATCTATTGTTAAGCAAAATTTTATTTCATTGCTTTTTATTTCTGAATATTGTTCTTTTAATGCCTTATAGTTTTACCATTTAGATCTATTGTAGTCTTTTCATGTTCAAAATTTAATTAATTCTTAAGCGCATGCTGTGATCATGTTATTGGTACAACAATGACCTCATTGTAAATATTGTCTCTATACAAACTTGTATGATTGTATGTACTGTCGATGGTACTAAATAAAACAAAAAAAAATCAGTGTTTATTACCCTTTAAATAGTTTAGATTTGTTTATTATTTGTCTTTTTGTAATTTTTTAATATATAAATGCGAAAAATCACTCTCTGTGTTACCTTTTCGCAGCTCAATCATCAAAACGACGACATTTGGCACAGGCATACCTTGCATCCTGGCGGAGGACATAGGATACTTTTTATCCCGGAAAATAAAGTTTCTTCGGGATATTTAAATAAAACCTATATCAAAGCGAACGAAGTCGCGGGCATCAGATAGTAGTACATATTTCTTTAATAACTGTCTTTTTGTAATTTTCTTGTTTAGTTTGGTCGTAAATAAAACAAAAAAATAATAATCAGTGTTTATTGCCTTTTACGAATAAATAGTACATATTTGTTTAATACTTGTCTTTTTGTAATTTTCTTATTTCTTCTTCTTCTTCTTCTTCTTTTCAGCCTATCACTAGTCCACTGCTGAACATAGGCCTCCCCCATAGATTGCCACAAAAGTTTGTAGCTCTTATTTTGGGGGGGATTTGCCATAGTTGCCACGCTTGGCAGGCGGGTTGGCAACCGCAGTTTATTTTTTCAGATGTTCCAGAATGATGCTGCTGCCCATCTTTTGGTTTTCATTTTCCCTCTGTCGACTTTTACGACACCCACGGGATGAGATGGGGTGGTAGATTCTCTTAAGCCGCCACCACACGGCGAAATTTCTTATTTAGTTTTAGTAAATGATGGTTACGTCGTTTTCGTTTCAGCCTATCACTAGTCCACTGCTGAACAGAAGACAACTGATGGGCTGCAGCATCTTCCTGGAACATCTGAAACAATAAACTGTAGTTCCCCCAAACTCATTTTGGCTACAAAATTTTGTGGCAATCTATAAGGGAGGCCTATGTTCAATGGTGGACTAGTGATGGGCTGAAGTGATGATGATAAAATGATTTATAGTATGAAATAATTTAGTTCCAATTAACGCAGTATTTCAGGCATTGCATTTACAATGTCTTCTTAAAAGATGCCCATCAATGTTTTTAAACATAGTTCCAGAGGTTTTACATATTTTAAACACTGATGACAGCATGATATACCTCCTTTATCTTTATAAATGCTTAGGCTTAGGCTTTTAGGCCATTATAAATTTGTGAAATGTATCACTTTGGTTTGTTACAAGTGCACTGGCACAAATGTCGCAAACGTCTGCCCATAACAAATGCTGTGTCCCCCAGAACATTTCTGTGTGACACCACACTACGTCCGTCACCCTGAGACATAAATTCTTAAGTCAAATATGCCCAGTGATAACACAAGCTCTCAGTGCCCTTCGAACCGAAACACAGTAACTTTTGCACACTTCGACTTCACGGTAGAATAACCGGCCCTGGGATGGTAGGATTGCTATTCAGGATTGCATTGCAGGAGGCTCCTACCACCTGATTATCAAAAACTGCTCCAGCACAATTGACTTTATTTATATTTGTCACTGCAAATTCACTATTGTTTTTCTTTTTCTTTTTATTTGCAGCTTTTAACAAAAGACTCTTTGTGGAGCCTGGCTTGCCACGGACATGTGAGTACCATTTTTGTAATGTACGCGGATGAGGTAAGCACGTACTAAATGTCTTCCTCACATAATCATAGGCTTTAGGTGAATGATGATGTAAGGAAAAGGCAAAACTTCGTAATGCGGGTGAGTACATTTGTTTCGAAATATATCCAGACTTTTCATTACGACGCTGACGACGAAATAAGTCATTGATCTGCAAAAGAAAACAAATTCTGTTGATAGATTCATCCTCAGTTAATTTGTTACATAAAATATTATTAAAATGTATTAACGAACCCCAATATTCCCATTTTCTAAGCTAGTAACACCTTTGCTTGCCATCTCAAACTTCTCTTGCGATGTTTGTAATATATCTTTCACACTTTGGAGTCTTTTTTTCAGTCTTCGATTATGGGCTTGTAAACGATTTATTTTTAAATGTTGCTTTTTAATTCTAGATAGTGACCATTTCAACATCTGCTCCATTTTCTGCTTGCAAGGTGCAGAATATGTAGAACTAGGCACTTCATCATCATCATCATCATTATGCGGCTTCTCATTTGGCGGCATGTTAGAAGAGATACGCTCATCAAAAGTTTCTGTTGTCTGCTTCTGTGCAGTTCCTGTAATTACGTCACTGGTGGGACAGTTTGGTCGCTGTAATAAAAAATATTCATAAGTCAATTGCAGCTCCTAGAGGATAAATCCATGAATTTTTCACTGGTGATAGGATTCCTATTCAGGGATCCGTCTAGGTAGGTACCACCCCAGGGCCAGTTATTCTGCCGTAAAGCAGTAGTGCGCAAACATTACTGTGTTTCAGGTTTGAAGGGCACTGTGAGCTAGCGTAATCACTGGGCATTTGAGACTTAAGAACTGATGTCTCAGGGTGACGGGCGCAGTGTGGTGTCACACAGAAATATTCTGGGTGACACAGCATTTGTTGTGGGCGGACGTTGCACTTATCATCAGGTGAACATTTGCTCGTTTCGTCACTTTATACAAAAAAAAAATGAATTATATTAAAAATACACATACGTGAACAGAAAAAGAGAAAATGTTTTGAGTAGGAATAGCTGAATCAGTTAAATATTTATTTCCACTTTTCTTTAAAATAAAACATTTTTCTTCAAAATGTTTGGAGCATATGGTACTTGTTTTAGAGGGCATCCAATTTTGTCTTCCAGTTGCATCGATCCACTGCCCCTTTATATCTGGACATTTAGGGAAACTGAAATTAAAACACAATTTACTTAACTATATTCACTTTTTAAAAATTTTACACAAAATTTTTAAAAATTGTAGTTTCCATTTATTGGATAAAGTGGTGGAGCTTAACATTCACCTGATGGTAAGTGCAACGTCTGCCCATAACAAATGCTGTGTCACCCAGAACATTTCTGTGTGACACCACATTGTGCCTATTACCTTAGACATCACTTCTTAAATTTCATATTGAATACACTAGCTCCGCAGTGACCTTCAAAACAGAATAACTGGCCCGGGGGTGGTACACACCTAGACAATGTTTTTACTGGTTGTAGGTACCAGTAAAAACTTAATTAAAAAGTGAATATGGTATTTTTTTTTAATATTACAAGTATGTGGGTAATTAATATTCTATTTCATCATTTCAGCCTGTCACTAGTCCACTGTTAAACATAGGCTTCACCCATAGATTACCACAAAAGTTTGTAGCTTTTTTTTGAGGGGGATTTTGACATAGTTGCCATGCTTGGTAGGCAGGATGGCAATCGCAGTTTATTTATTCAGATGTTCCAGGAAGATGCTGCTGCCCATCTCATGGTTATATTATTAATATTCTATTTATCGTTATTTTTTTCAAATGTCTCGTAAGCTCGAAATCTTTAGGAGTAATGTTCACGGAAAATGGAACCTTACAGTATGCAAATAAAGTGGCAAATACTATAACGTGTTTAGCTCAAAAATATTTTCATGTCATAATTTCTTTTTCAATCAAATAAATACATATTTACACTAACCGATGATACGAAATTCCACCATTTGACAAATTTTTGCTTCGACTATCGTTTCTACACTCTAAGATAGAGCAATAGGGCATGATTTTACAAATATTTGAAAACTTGGTGAAGCAATGGAAAAGAGAAAAGACAATAGAGTAAAGTAATAAATAAACTGGAAAGCACCAAACACTATTAAAGTATAAACACAAAGCGCGGACCATGTATTACTTTACTCTATGGCGCAGACTATTAAGAACAGAGTACCAGAGGTTATAACACGGCAGTGTTGCCAGCTGGGTCTCGTGGAAAGTTACCTTAAATTGATAAAAAGAAGCCCTTTTAGTATGAAAATAACCTTTCATATTTTTTCCAGTAGTAAGATTACAATTAGTAAGAAATAAAAGACAAATAATGTTATTTGCAAGTCCAATAAAAAGTATAGAAATGTACTTAATCTACCGAATGAAAAAATTCTTACAACACTCATTTAAAATGTTTTGTAAAAAAAAATACATCAATTGTATTGAGCATCGCTTTTGTTTGTCCTGTGGGGATTCCTCCACATTAGTACACACACCTCATATATACACAGACATATAATAACACTTACACATAGACACATACAACTCCTACAGTTTACGTATTTAATTATATATTTTATAACCACAGTAGAACAAGCATTTTACACATTGTGACCATTGTAGATCGACCTTTTTCTACAGCTAGCCTCAGGTACGTGTGTCATCAAACACACCACGACGCGCGACCGCCATAGAGAGCGGCGCGCAGCAGTCGACAATCACACCGCGTACACACGATACACCCGTGTTCCAGGGCGGTTCTCACCGCCCAGAGTTACCGACACACAAGTCGACAGTCCGAATGGAGGCCCGCAGCCTCCCTCGGACGGTCATTAGACGACTCAAAATCATAAGAGATATTGTAAATCGCGCAAGCAAGCAGCGAACGTGACTGTCCGAATTTCGAGGTTATTGTAGGAGTTTATTTATGTATTTATGTTTGGGTCAAACCAAACCTGACACGCGGGTCCCTGGCCCGTGAGCACAGAATCCGACGAAGCTGTAAAAGCCAAAAAAGGCTAACAGCAATTACATCACCGAAATTACATATGCGTCATAAAAACAAGAGCGGGCGGGGATTTAACCACGGCGCTCGCGCATATTCTATTGTGTTATATTAAGTTAGTTACCTGCTGATCGCCGTCTGCGACTAGACCCTTGTAACACCTTTGCACCCGCGGCTAATTACGTACAGTTTTTATGTTAATACTATCTTTTGCTTTCTTATTTGTGCTATTCTTTGTAACTATTATGGTGCTCGCTTTCCTTCTGAACTCTTATTGTATTGTGCTTTGTGTCGTGGACTATTACAAGACTGAACGTTAAATATAAACTCTTTTCTTCACCTAACCTACGACGCTTTACGCCAAAATGGTGACTCCGGTATGAACATCGTAACCAGCTTCTCCGAACCACTGTAACAACGTCATCGCCATCGCAGTCACAGTACCAGACTACTGTCGGCTCAACTCGTGCTTGAGGATCATCAAGGGCGAGGGGCGCCCTCTTCTCAGGCTGACTTCTGCGGCATCAACACTTGTCTCCATACGTCTCGACGCACTGAAGACCTGGACACAGGTTCACCGCAACGCCAGACTGCTCCTCATTGCCTGACATCTCAAGTTCTCCACGCTAACTACTGATTTCCAGTCTCAGCGGGGAGTAATGTAGCGAAATCTATGTCGCATGACAAACTCAAGAAATATTCCCATACGTCCATAATCGTGCTATGAAAGTTTTCTGAGATGCGAACTATATATACAACATCTAAATATTACTAGTTGGAGGAGACCTCCTCCTCAGATCAGACCACCCGATGATGGCGGGTAGCTACCCTTTTCATTGGCAGTAACATCCGCCAAAGTCCAAATGAAGTCGCATTTTTGATGGCTCCTTTGGTAGTTGAGTAAAATTATTTCAGTGCCAAGCCTATTCCTGTTGTCATATTTTATTAGTTTGAGCTGGCTGAAAATGCGTTCTACGAATGTGAACGCGACCAACGAAATAGAGGCTCCCCTGCAAAGTTTTTAATTATGAAATCTTTCTTCAAAATAGAACAGTGTTCTGTCATGTACGGAGCCAGCATGTCCTTCAGCTTTACGGGATTTTGTTTTTAGTTTCGACTTTACGAGCGTCAATGTTTGATTGCCGGAAATTATATGCAATTTTTGTTGGTGCTTTTGGATTACAGCATGTCTTTTTAAGTCTTCTAATTTTGCTTGTAAGTCCTGTTTTACAAAGTGAGCAAAATTTGTAAAACGTCTAGGTAGGTACCACCCCAAGGTCAGTTATTCTGCCGTGAAGCAGTAGTGAGCAAACATTACTGTGTTTCGGTTTGAAGGGCACTGTGCGCTAGTGTAATCAGTGGGCACATGAGACTTAACAACTTATGTCTCAGGGTGATGGCTACAGTGTAATGTCACACAGTAATTTTCTGGGTGACACGGCAATTGTTATGGGCAGACGTTGCTCTTACCATCAGGTGAACGTTTTTCTCGTTTCATCACTTTATCCAATAATAAAAAAAAAACAAGACTACTACTTTTGATTTGTCACCTGTCGAAGGTATAAGCCAGCTTTTGAATTCATCTTGCTGCTCTCACACTTGCCTATACTTTTGCGTAGATTGCCTTTTTTTTTGCGGAAGTTCCGTTCCTTATTCGGATATACAAAACGCTTCTCGATATTACACTTAGGACTTAAATGTGTGCAGTGTGCTGATACACAGAACTTTTCTGGGTGACACAACTTTTGTTATGGACAGACGTTGCATCAGGTGAACGTTTTGCTCGTTGCGTCACTTTCTACAATTAAAACAAAATATTAACTTCTTTGTTTAATTGTTTTCTGAGTCGTTTTTGCTGCTTATAGATATATTAAAATGGAAGGATAAAATGATTTAATCGCCAAATTATTAATAAATACATCGCCAGAACATTTTAAAAAGCACCAGATCTAGTAATAAAATCTCTATGGTGACAACACTGGCGCGGAGTCGTAAGTGTCACACTCCCTGTACTGAATAAACTGCTATGAATCCTATCACCAGTAAAATGGTTACACCGCCATCTGTCGGAGACTATGAGGTTTTTCTGTCATTTCCTTGAGTCGCCGAAGAAAGTTCATACAAAAAGTAGTTATCAATAACCATATAGATATCAATAAGAAAACATATAACATCTTCGTCTGTATGTATTTAATTTTATTATTTAAGTTCACCGATATTTTCGTCAGTTGCAGACCAATTTTAAAATATCTTTTTTTTTGTTAGAAAGGGTATACAGTAAGTAGGGTTATCACCTTTTACTTGACCAAATAAAGTATATTGATTGATATTGGTAGGAAAAAAGTACATTGTATCAATATTAAGTAGTATTTATTTTAGTTGATAAATTTAGTTTTAACCATATTATTATTGCTATTAGCAATCTTTAACAAATAATTGTCACTGTTAATCAGCTTCACAGCACCTTCCTCATCTACATCACATCTACATTTCAGTTTAGATAAATAATAATTGGTTTTTTTATCAAATTCAGAGACCTTTAGTTTCTTTCGTCCCGCCAGTTAATGTCAACCTATGTGAAACAAAGTATTTTCACGTACTTTACTGTTCTCATAAAGTATAGAGTGCAATGGCCCAAATTAACGTACAATACTTTATAACTAAGTACGGCTGGCAACCCTAACCGTAAGGGTGGTCCCATATAATTTTGAAAAAGTTCCATGAGAAAATCGTGAAACCTAAATTCGCATAAGTACAAGCTGGTGCGTTTATCGATTTTTTGATTATTATAATTGTTCAAAACAACGCGACAGACACTAACTGTAAAATAATATATATAAGATAAATCCCCAGCGTTACGCATACATACATACATCACGACTGTATCCCATAAGGGGTATTCAGAGACTGGGCACTCACTGCAAAAGCAGATGACTGCCACAATCCACGTTTCACCAAAACAATATAATGCACTTGGTGTGATAGGTGGTGAGCCCATCGCCACCATGCGCTGTTGGATGCACAGTGCAGTTTAATTCATTACTCGCCTTTTACGAGATCCATTGGATGAGATGGAGTGGTAGTATTCTTTTAACGAGCCGCCACCACACGGCACACGCATAGCATTGTACTATATAGAAACCCCCACGCCGACGAAGACGTTTTAATTTTAAGAGTACAATTATTTTCATAGATCTATTATGTATGCAATCACTGAAACTACAAAAAAATTATCGATAATACTATTACAGAACAAAAAGTGCGCTATGGGCCTAGGGCGCCATCTAACTTAAATCAGCTTGTGAGTGTGGTATCACGTTAATACATTGTAACTCCACGCCACGCCACGCCACGCCATGCCACGCCATGCCATTCCATGCCACGCCCTGCCACGGTGAGCCACGCCGATCCACGCCGATCCATTAAATAAGCCTATCATTGACCTTTGGTGACGTCACATCCTAACGCGCTCAGTATGGAGGGGATGACATTAGGGCCTTCTGCTCGCGAGTCGCTACCTATGACGCAGCCAAAGCCATAAGGCTATTTGCATATACGCAATCACAAAAAAAAATTGATTATCTTACGTTGTGCGCACTCTGATGCGTTGTTACTCTGTACAAATGCGTGGTGATTAAATAAGTTAAGACTATTACTAGTGTTTGTACGTGTTTTATTTTTCTTCTGTTACAACATACCTATTCCGTCACGCCTCTTTCCCATCGGGGTAGGCATAGACCACATCCGCAGCCCTCTTTCCGCCCTCACGTTAAGAGACGCGCACCGCGTCGCCGCCATTTTCATAGGAGTTACATTTCTTGCTCTCCGTTGCGTTCCCATGAATCGCTGGGGAAGATGTCCAACCGAACATGGCCCTGCAATAATTTATTAAGGCTAGCCTTATTCTGGGGTCGTCTCTAACTACTATGCAGCGCCCTAGCCACTCGGCACTCAGCCCTTGGCAGGGCAATCATTGTATTGGCGGAGATGAAGGGTAAAGCATTAGATAACGTGGAATGCAGAAGTTGGGAAAGCAAATATAAGTTGTAGAATACTACTGTCTCGGTAGGGGCAGGAGGAGTCAGCAGTAACTCAGGAGGCCGGGGTCAAGTATTCCCTGGCTGACCTTAGCACACGTACAATACTGACTCGTTCGCGCCGAATCTTTTTGAGTGTGTATTACTGCTTTTTTTTAGGTTGGTAAGAGCGTTTTCCATGTTGGCAAGACAATAAATAAATGATTTATTGAAAATGTTGTCAACATTGTGCCGATAGCATCCTGACCGATTGCGACAAGTTCCGGTTATTTATTTTAAATTTTTTTATGGGAGAAAGGGATGAGGCTCAATTGACTCTTCTGAGTGCTAAGTGCTACCGGCCACAACAAATGCTGTGTCACCCTCAACATTTCCGTTTGGCAACAATGCGCCCGTTACCCTGAGAAATCTGTTCTTAATTCCCATATATCAAGTAACTACACTAGCTACCAGTGTCCTTCAAATCGAAACACCGTAGTGTTTGCACACTACTCCTTTACAGCAGAGTTACCGACACACAAGTCGACAGTCCGAATGGAGGCCCGCAGCCTACTTCGGACGGTCATTAGGACGACTTAAAATCATTTTGAGATATTCTAAATCGCGCAAGCAAGCAGCGAACGCGACAGTCCGAATTTCGAGGTTTTTGTAAGAGTATTATTTATGTTTGGGTCAAACCAAACCTGGCACGCGGGCCCCTGGCTCGTGTGCACAGTATCAGATGAAGCTGTAAAAGCCAAAAAGGCTAACAGCAATTACATCATCCGAAATTAGATTACGGTAGATTAACTTCCACTGCGACGGTATTTGCCTAGACGGATTTCCTATATAGGTATTAATAAACTGGTTTTTTTTTTAATACCACACCCCTAAAACTAGGCAGTTGACGACTCATCGGTTTCTGTACCTGCCCTTGAGGGAAGAGGTTAGCGATATGTCAATAGACGTCACAATAAGTCGTCCTCCAGTGCTAGTACCCATGTACCGGACGGGGAAATACTTAGCCAACACATTGATACTTTCATGTAGTGGTTTTTATACTTGCGTGTGGTGCAAGTGAAGAGCGATTGTTGTTTTTAAATCGTTTTTCATGAAGCGAAGCGGAACCTAACTCAGAAAAAGTTACGTCCCCTAGTTAGCTTCGCCTCAATGGCTGGGCTGCGCGTATTGATGCATAACACTAATAATGCAGGGAATCCGTCCAGATAGATACCACCCCAGGGCCAGCTATTCTAGCGTGAAGCAGTAGTGTGCAAACATTACTGTGTTTCGGTTTGAAGGGCACTGAGAGCTAGCATAATCACTGGGCATATGAGACTTAAGAACTGATGTCTCAGGGTGACGGGCGCAGTCTGGTGTCACACAGTAATATTTCTGGGTGACTCTGCATTTGTTATGGGCAGACGTTACACTTACCATCAGGTGAATGTTTTACTCGTTCCGTCACTTTTATGAAATAAAAAAAAATGTGTTGCGTGTGAGCGAGACATGAGAACTATGTTGTTTGCTTATAATTTGTTCTTTTACTTTCCCTATTCTTTAATTTTAATTATATTTTTTTTTAAAGTATGGAACGTTTATGCTCTGTCTCTTTCTGGTAATTTCTGGTTGTTTCCAGAGTCAGACACGGTGTATTTTGTTTTTTCGGTAATCTTTTTGAAATAGAAGGGAAAAAAGGCTTCGCTTCTGACGGGTGTCCCGGGAAGATGAAAGGAAGGGCGACGATTATAATTACGTCGAGCGATGACATCACAACTGTCAAAATTATTTATTTTTTTTCCATGCCGACGCTCCAGACTTTTTCCTTGTTCTTGATATCATGTCCATTCAGCGGTTGTCTGGAAGATATTGCTGTCAGCGATAAGACCGACCATTGCTCACTCTGAAGTGTATATTTTTGTTTACCAATTTACGTTTTTTTTAATTTATTTTTCATATAAGGGTTGCAATAAAGAATATAAATAAATAAATAAAAAAATAAAAAACGCGCCAAAAATGAAAAAGTTACTATGTAAGTCCGAAATTATTTGGGTTTTGGCGCGGTTTACGTTTCGTTTCACGTCTATACGAATAAATAAAACTAGAAGTGTCTGTTTGTAATAACAAAGTAACTGCGTTTTACTCAATGCTTATGAAAGTAAACACGTTACTTATAAGAAAAAAAACATTTTTTTGTCTGTCTGTCTGTCTGTTTGTTCAGACTATTCTCCGAAATGGCTGGACCGATTTCGACGAGACTTCAGTGACAGATAGCTGACATTACAGCGAGTAACCGAATTTTTAAAAAATAATTAGGGTTCCGGGCAAAAAATGAAAATCCGATCCGATTCAAAAGGGAAGTATATATGTACATCGATCGGGGTCGGCATTTTTACGCATGGCTATTTTTCTCATATGATTTGGGTACTTTTCCGTACGCCGGGCGCAAGCGAAAAATCAAAATATCCTATAAAAAATTTCGCTTGCGCCCTGCTGACAGAAACGTACCATGATTTGTTTTGACATATTTGTATGTATGAGAAGTTGACTAGAACATATTTTTGTAATATTTTTTTTATTATATAAAGTGACGAAACGAGCAAATCGTTCACCTGATGCTGTGTCACCACACTGCGGCCGTCACCCTGAGACATCAGTTCTTAAGTCTCGAATGCCCAGTGATTACGCTAGCTCACAGTGCCCTTCAAACCGAAACAATAATGTTTACACACTACTGCTTCACGGCAGAATAACTGGGCCCGGGGTGGTACCTGCCTAGACAGATTACTGCATTGTAATCCTACCACCAGTAAATTTAATTATACGCTTCCGCCTTTAACATGGAACAACAGCGGACACGCGGACAACTTGCATACCATTACCGTCATTAATGGCGTCAAGTGCAGGGCTGGCGCCTCCAAGTTTAATAATAATAACCTTGCGGTCGACCGCTGATTCATATATCGGAATAATTCGATATCTCGCTATTCGCATATTTCATTAATTCATTAAAAAAATATATACGTTTACTGCTCTGCTTAAAGTACGTCCAGGTTTTTCCATGGAACTCTACACCATGTTTGTTTTATAAATACATTTCCTAGTTGTGAAGCATATAGCATTTTTTTATAGAAGAGGGGGATAACGAGCAGGTGGTCACGTGGTGGTAAGTGATCACCGCCGCCCATGAACACCTACAATACCAGATGAATAGCAGATGCGTTGACTCTGAGAAAGGAATAGGCTCTTTTCTTGAAGGTGCCTAAGTCGTATCGGTCCGGAAAAACCGCTTGCGGCAGCACATTCCATAAAGTACAAGTGCGTGGCAGAAAATTACGCGAAAAACGCACTGTGGTGGAATGACAACCATCCAGATGGTGACGATGGATATTTTAAGTGGTGCCGTAAGGTGCGATGGTGAAATTCAGTGGCTAGAATTGATCCGAAAAATTTGTGATAAAGTGACGAAACGAACAAAACGTTCACCTGATAAGTGCAACGTCTGCCCAGAACAGATGCTGCGTCACCCATAACATTTCTGTATCACACAACACTGCGCCCATTACCCTGAGAGATCAGTTCTTAAGTCTCATATGCCCAGTGATTACGCTAGTTCTCAGTGCTCTTCAAACCGTAACAATGTTTGCACACTACTGCTTCACTGCGGAATAACTGGCCTTTGGGTGGTACCTACCTAGACGGATTCCTGCATAGGAATCCTACCATCAGTATTGAATCTTTTTGACGTCGTAACTGGTCCATGTTACCTATTCTGTTTTTTTCTAGTTCTGTTTACTTAGCTATAGTTTTGTAATTTTTGTATTTAAAATTTAAATGTGTTTTTATTCCACACGGCCGTGTGGTGGCGGCTCGTTAAAAGAATACTACCACTCCATCTCATCCAATGGATCTCGTAAAAGGCGAGTAAGGAATTAAACTGCACTGTGCACCCAACAGCGCACGGTGGCGATGGGCTCACCACCTATCACACCAAGTGCATTATATTGTTTTGGTGAAACGTGGATTGTGGCAGTCATCTGTTTTTGCAGTGAGTGCCCAGTCTCTGACTACCCCTTATGGGATACAGTCGTGATCTTATGTATGTATGTATGTATTTATTCATAAGTTTAGTTGTGGTTGTTGTTTCAGTCTATCACAAGTCCACTGCTGAACATAGGCCTCCCCCATAGATAGCCACAAGTTTGTAGCTCTCATATTGGAGGGATTTTGCCATAGTTGCCACGCTTGGCAGGCGGGTTGGCAACCGCAGTTTATTTATTCAGAAGATGCTGCTGCCCATTTCCTGGTTTGAATTTCCCCCTGTCGACTTTCACGACACCCACGGGATGGGATGGGGTGGTAGATTCTCTTGGGCCGCTACCACATCGGCAGTTCAGTTGTCTACTTCTCTAATTAGTTTCACTTAGCCCTGGTCACCTGGAAATGAGATATAGCTTGACTGATATGCTTGTTTCTTAGTTTCAGTGTTTGGTTGCAACTTGTAAAGCTCATATCTTGTTGGTGCCTAAATATTTTTTTTTGTATAAAGTGACGAAACGAGCAAAACTTTCACCTGTTGGTAAGTGCAACGTCCGCCCACAACAAATGCTGTGTCAGCCAGAATATTTCTGTGTGACACCACACTGCGCCCGTCACCCTGAGACATCAGTTCTTAAGTCTCAAATGCCCAGTGATTACGCTAGCTCACAGTGCCCTTCAAACCGAAACACAGTAATGTTTACACACTACTGCTTCACGGCAGAATAACTGGCCCTGCGGATGGTACCTACCTAGACGGATTCCTGCATAGGAATCCTACCACCAGTATAAATAAATAAAGTAATCCTCCGGAACTGGTAATCACCAGTCAACTGGTCAAGCGTGGTGATTACGGCGTATCATTCCTTCTTAGCAGAGGCCTATCTCCAACTTTTGCAAAAATGTAATAACAGCTGTATTCATTTGATATTAATTAGGTAATATTTTAATTACTTGTCGAACGGTGGTAGGTACTGGTGGTAGGATTCCTATGCAGGAGTCCGTCTAGGTAGGTACCACCCCAGGGCCAGTTATTCTGCCGTGAAGCAGTAGTGTGCAAGCATTGCTGTGTTTCGGTTTGAAGGGCACTGTGAGCTAGCGTAATCACTGGGCATTTGAGACTTAAGAACTGATGTCTCAGGGTGACGGGCGCAGTGTGGTGTCACAAAGAAATATATCTGGGTGACACAGCATTTGTTGTGGACGGACGTTGCACTTACCATCAGGTGATCAGTTTTGCTCGTTTCGACACTTTATAAAACAATAAAAAAAAAACGCGTGAATGTATTGCATTTTTAATATCTTTGTTACTACATACATACAGTCAAGGCTCTTCCCCATGTATGGGCTAGGCAGTGGTCTTTGCCTATGTGGATCCGTAGCCCACTTTTCGACCCCGCAAAAACGAGATGAAGGGCGGCGAACCACGTCGGCGCCATTTTGTTACGGTATTTGTTAATAGGGATTTAAAAATTTAAAGAATCCAAATAAATTAATAATACTTGCAGCTTAGTATCCCAATGCTAATTTAATTTGCCTCATACTTGTAGTATAAACAATGCAGAATATAATGATTTCTTATATTTACGCGAACACTACACGTTTAAATGAAAATTTTATGTCCGTGGTCAGTCCCTCCGTGACCATGGGTGCTGTAAAGCACTCGAAACGTCGGGTTATAAGTAACAAAATTAAACGCGATAAAATCCGTAAAATTAGTTTCATTAAAAATGCAGAAAATATTCATCTTATTGCACGTCTCATGGCGCGAAGCGGCGTGTGATAGCGTTTTTATACCCGACATGTCAAGGTCAAGCGATTCGGCGCTCTTCAAATGCCTCTATCACAACTAAATTGCACTTATATGCTAATCTGAATAGACTCATATCAAGAAAACACTTTAATTGATTCACTAATTTTATTTAAAAAATCATCTAATATTGCTACTATGATGAATTTACGTTGACGTCCGGTTGTTTTTTTAGAGATGTGGTCACGATAACTCCCGAAAAAATTAACTTATCGAGACCTGGTTTTTTTTATCGTTTCCAGAATTTTATCTACCGGTCTCCCGTTAAAGTCCAACACTTGCAGTTATTAAGAAAAATAATCGTTTTGCACGTGCAATTGATTTTTTCTTATTGTTTTCATCTGAAATGGAAATGACTAGAAATATCTGAACCTCAATACGATTTTTTTTTTCTTAAGAGTTAAATGAGCGTTACGTGAAATCGCTTGTATTTTACAAATTCTTTCGATAATATATTCGACCGTGTTGTAGGAATAGTTTAATATTTTTTAGGCAGAGGCAACACTGAACAGTCATTACTCTGTACAGTACGCTGAGACCGTGCCTTACACTACGCAGTTCACATTGCCCCCGGCTCGGAGAAATATGTTAAAATGTACCCGTATGAGGTTTTAATGTAGTCATAATCCGTAACTGTTCTCATTTAGGAGCCCCGCATTGAGTCAATTAATAGCTCACGACGTATTAAATTGTTCAATAGTAGGTATTTAGAAAATATGCCATTACATATACATATTTCTATAATTTCGCATTGGGATACTAAACTGCAATTATTATTAACGCTTGACAATTTTTTTGTTAATCAGTAAAATAATGCTGTCGTCATTTTTAAATAGTTAATAACAAAGATCATACCAAAATGGCGACGATGTGGTTCATCTCTTGAAACGAGTAAAACGTTCACCTGATGGTAAGTGCAATCGTCTGCCCATAGCAAATGCTGTGTCACTCAGAACATTTCTGTGAACACCACACTGCGCCCATTTCACCCTGAGACATCAGTTCTTAAGTCTAGTGGCCAGTGATTACGCTAGCTCACAGTGCCCTTAAAACCGAAACACAGTAATGTTTGCACACTACTGTTCCACGGCAGAATAACTGGCCCTGGGGTGGTGCTACCTAGACGGATTCCTGCATAGGAATCCTACCACCAGTAAAAACTCAGTGGTGCCCTCTGCTACGATTCACTTCAACCGCTGATAATTAACGATATACCTCGAAGGATTTGCGGCATTGACTTAAATTCACTTTCTCATATTCGATATGCTTCCTAGCTATAAAATTGAAGGATGGATGTGTAAGATAATCAAGCAAGTATTACTTAAATAATTAGGATTCAAATGTTATATGATAATCTGAAATGTCTACAAAGAACCCAAAACAAAATTATTAAAATTTTTTTTCACTATCCCTACCTTACTCCCACAAACCAGTTATATAAAACATACATACATACATAAGATCACGACTGTATCCCATAAGGGGTAGTCAGAGACTGGGCACTCACTGCAAAAACAGATGACTGCCACGTTTCACCAAAACAATATAATGCACTTGGTGTGATAGGTGGTGAGCCCATCGCCACCATGCGCTATTGGGAGCATAGTGCAGTTTAATTCCTTACTCGCCTTTTACGAGATCCATTGGATGAGATGGAGTGGTGGTATTCTTTTAACGAGCCGCCACCACACGGCTTACACAACTTTATACTTATTACACTTGCATTTTAATAAAAAAACATTACTTCAAATTCAATTCAGTCTAATATACAGTTTCAAAAAAAAGTTAATACACACAATCTTTTTTTTTTTCTAAAAGTGACGAAACGAGCAAAACGTTCTCCTGATGGTAAGTGCAACGTCTGCCCATCACAAATGCCTTGTCAACTAGAACATGTCTGTGTGACAACACACTGCGCCCGTCAACCTGAGACATCAGTTCTCAAGTCTCATATGCCCAGTGATTACGTAAGCTCTCAGTGCCCTTCAAACCGAAACACAGTAATGTTTGCACACTACTGCTTAATGGCAGAATAACTAAATAAAAACAAAATAAAACTCGCTTGCTCACGCACTAATTACGGGAAGAAAACAATTTTGATGGTATGAGTAGAGCTATATAATAAGTTACCAAATGAAATAAGAGAATGCGATAGACTACACATTCTAAGAAGGAAAGTAAGTTACTTTGCTAAGATCCGCATGCAAAATATAAAAATGGTGTATATTACCTAGTTTTTTGAAGAGCACCGCCAGCCCTCCATCAGTAGCGTGCACAAGCAAACTAACACCGCCACCAGGTACCCTCCACCAACCACTACAATACTACCACTAGATAATATACACCATTGAAGTCGAGAAAACGTGTCGTGTTCTCGACTTCAGTGGTGTATATTCAAAAAACTAGGTAATATACACCATTTTTATATTTTGCATGCGGATCTTAGCAAAGTAACTTACTTTCTTTCATTATAATGGATTTCCGTAAAGTAATGCCTGATTCTATTAACTACATTTTAAGAGTAAACTTGAGACCTATATTTTGCACAAGTGTAATATAATTTCTTTTTTCTCAAATACGTAATGTCGGCAGTCCAAGTGCATTAGAGGTAAATTGTTTAAATTTAAGTATATCGTATCACATTTTAAGTGAACCTATGCTCTTATGGGAAATAAATATCTTCAAACCTACATGAAGGAAAACAGTATTAAAGAATAATATTGTCAAACTAGCTTCGCCCGCGGTTACACCGGCGTAAAAAAGCAGACCCCGATCGACTGATGTACATATGTACATCCCTATTTGCCTTATCTATTTTTTACCCTAATCATTTTTCTAAAATTACAGTAGACTAAATTACCCGCTATAAAAAAAAGTAAAGGTAAAGTTTCAGCCTATAAATATCCCACTGCTGAGCACAGGTCTCCTCTCATTTCTGAGAGGGTTTAGGAGCTAGGAAGAATCCGCCACGCTGCTCCAATGCGGGTTGGCGGACTTCACATGTCTTCGAAATATTTCTATTACTCGGACATGCAGGTTTCCTCACGATGTTTTCCTTCACCGCTAAGCACTTGGTAAATCAGGCACTTAAAATTGTTAGAATAATTTTACAGGTGCTGGCACCGGGGAGCGAACCCAGGTTACTCGCTTACTAGTGAAATTAAAGGCGAGCACCAGGCCCCTGAGCTACCACGCCTACCCGCTATAATATCAGCTATCTATCAGTACGCGAGCGACCTGGGATTCGATTCCCGATGCCGGCACCACTAAAATTGTTAATTGCAATTTTATGTGCTGATGCCACGTGCTCTGTCGGTGAAGGAAAACATCGTGAGGAAACCTGCAAAGTCCTGTCCGAGAAATTAAAAATATTTCAAAGAACTCCGCGAACCCTCATTGGAGCAGCGTGGCGGATTATTCCCACCACCAAAACCCTTTCAGAAACGAGAGGAGGCCTGTGCTCAGCAGTGGGACATTTATAGGCTGTGACTTTACTTTTTTTACTTTACTTATGTTTATGTGTTTAATATATATTTAAGTCCCGTCAAAACAGGTCCAGCCGTATCGGAGATTAGCCGGAACGACAAAACAGACAAAAATTTAAAAAAAATATTTTTTTCTTATCAGTACAGTATGTAATGGTTTCTTATATTTACGCGAATACTACACTGACACTAAAACACATATAAAGTACATTTAAATAAGACTTTTTGGATAGACCACAAATCCTTGCAAAAGAACACCGATTCCTGCCAAGGATGATTCGCGAGGTTATTGAAATTAAAAAAATCCTAATTTCAATAGGGAAGATGGTTGGGTACTACCACCGGCTTGAGATCCTATTATTAATAAAATTAAATCAAAAACCAAGCATACCACTGCGAGGCTTCAAGACACAGTAAGCTCTTTCTGCGTAGATCGGACTAAAAATAATAACTAAAAGCTTAAGGTACCCCGGGTTAACTATGACATCAGGAAATCTGTCACCTCAGTCCCCCCGTGACCATGGGTGCTGTAAAGCTTTTAACTGGTGGTAGAATTCCTATACAGGAATCCGTCGAGGTAGGTACCACCCCAGGGCCAGTTATTCTGCCGTGAAGCAGTAGTGTGCAAACATTACTGTGTTTCGGTTTGAAGGGCACTGAGAGCTAGCGTAATCACTGGGCATATGAGACTTAAGAACTGATGTCTCAGGGTGATGGGCACAGTGTGGTGTCACACAGAAATTTTCTTGCTGACTACAGCATTTGTTATGGGCAAACGTTGCACTTAACATCAGGTGAACGTTTTGCTCGTTTCGTCACTTTATCCAATAAAAAAAAACGTGCTCGAAACGTCGGGTTATAAATAGTTTAAATTAAACGCGATAAAATCGGATGTGTAATATTCGCGTAAATGTAAGAAATAAGTGTCTCGCCTAATATTTTAATTTGCAGTTGCGTAAACCTTGTATATGAAACAATGATTTAGATAAAACATATTTAAGTAACATCTTACATACAAATATAAAAAATATCCACAAATCGGATATATATATCTTAAAGACTATAATGTTGTCGTCATCGAAACAGGCTCTTGGCCGATTTCCGATCACGACAAAAACTTTTGAAAATCGAAAACTATCGATAAACCATATCAACTGTTTACTGTTAGGATTCCTATGCAGGAATCCGTCTAGGGTCCGTAAAAATTGTTTTATTTAAAAGTACCGTATATACTTTCATTTGCATTCATTAAATTCATTCATAAAAAGCTGTTTGTACTATTTTTTTAGTACAAACAGACACTTCGATTTGATTTTCTTTGTGTAGATTAAGAAGGCGCCATCGGTTTAGAAAAACCCGAAACCGGCTCATTTTGGAACTAGAAATACAGCATTATTGAAACGAAATTTAGGAATAAATTAAAGATATCGTCATGCGGAGCACGGGTAGTTGGAGGATGACTTTTGTCATGTTTTTGCTACCTAATGAGTATTCAAGATTCGGTGGTAGGATTCCTGTGCAGGAATCTGTCTAGCTAGGTACCACCTTATGGCCAGTTATTCTGCCGTGAAGCAGTAGTGTGCAAACATTGCTGTATTTCGGTTTGAAGGGCACTGAGAGCTAGTGTAATTACTGGGCATATGAGACTTAAGAACTCAGAAGAATGTCTCAGGGTGACGGGCGCAGTGTGGTGTCACACAGAAATGTTCTGGGCGACACAGCATTTGCTATAGGTAGACGTTGCACTTACCATCAGGTGAACGTTTTGCTCGTTCATACATCTACACAAATAAATAAAATTGAAGTGTCTGTTTGAAATACCAGAATAACAGCTTCTAACTCAATGCTTATGAAAGTATATACAGTACTTATAAGAAAAAACTATTTTTACAATTTTCGTCTGTCTGCCTGTGGGTTTGTTCCGAGTAATCTCCGAAACGGCTGGACCGATTTAGATGAGACTTTTACTGACAGATAGCTGGTATTATAGCGGGTAACTTAAGCTACTTAAATTTAATAAAAATATATACTTTATTTTTACGCGGGCTTAACCGCGTGACTCGGCGAGTGATAGAATAAAAAAAAAAGTATCCTCACAGAATTAGCTGTTGTAGTACGAGTATGTATGTCAATTGTACTCCAGGCATTGTTTTGTGGGAATATTTTATTTATATATATTTATTGCCTCACCTTCATCATCACACTGTTGATAGTCCACTGCTGGACAAAGTGATCTCCCAACGAGAAGGGAGGGAGAAGGTAGGAAGGAGAAAGGGAGGTTTTTCTGTAATCACCACGTTCGACAGCCAGGATTGGTGATCGCTATACCAGAAGCCTCGCACCCTAGACGCTTCCGTCCGTCACTGGCCTGTTTATTGTCGGTCTGGCATTTTCGTGATAATTTTTTATAGGAAAAATTGACCAAACGAGCTTCTGCCGCAATTGGAAATGACGGTATATGCTCCAAGGTGGTCTTTAATTTTTCCAGGTGGTTAAACCTGTTGTTTTACATCGCAATAGAAATTAGCTCACATTATTCCTGTCCCTAAAGTTTCTAATCCATCGTCTGCTTCTCAATTCGATTTTTCCTTTCCTATCAATCAAAGTTCTTGAGCACATTGTTTGCAAGCAATTTTCGATATTTCTAAACTCCAACAAAACCTTAAATTCTTATCAGTCTGGTTTTCGCCTATCTTTCCATTCTACCACAATAAATAATTATTGTAAGAATGTACCATTTGTTAAAGAATATTTTTGTATGTGTGGGTATATTTATGTATGGATGTATATGTAAGTATATATACATGAATATATATATATTTATATATAGTTTTTTATTATTTATGTATGTATATGTATGTATGAATGAACGTGTCATGTAAGTAATTTTGCTAAGTGCACACTGTCTTCATCACTTTTAAACTGTCCAGTGTCAACCCTGCTGGAAGAAATTTCTAAATGAAATAAGCTGTGCCTTTGTACTAAATTTCTTTATACCGTTTTTTTTTGTAATCATTGTTTGTGTGTACAAAAATTATTAAACAATAAATATATAAAATAACGTTAACCTGACGGTAAGTGCAACGTCCCTTAACAGATGTTGATACAGGAAGATTCTGTGTCACACTGAACATTTCTGTACTGATGTCTTATATACCCAGTCATTACATTAGCCCATTACCCTTTCAGACTGTGTTTCGGCACAGCAATATTTGCACACTACTGCATCACGGCAGAATAATTGGCCCTGCGATGGTACCTACCTAAATGGATCCCTGAGCAGGAATGCTACCAGTAAATGCCAACGATGTTTTCCTTCACCGCCGAGCACGTGGTAAGTCAGCACTTAAAATTGCAATTAACAATTTTAGTGGTGCCGGCACCGGGAATCGAACCCAGGTCGCTCGCGTACGTATGAAATTTAAAGCGAACATATATAGCGATATATATTATACATATAAATTAACGTTAAATAAAATAAATGAACACTTGTAACGGTGACTTATCTTCATAATATATATATATATATATATATATATATATATATATATATATATATATATATATATATATATATATATATATTATGAAGATACATATTTAATGCTTAAGGAACTGTATGCACAGCTTATCCTAGCTGATGCCCGCGACTTCATCCGCGTTGACATAGGTTTTTATCTATCATTTCTTATATTAGTATAGAAGTAAATACATGTACAGTCAATAAACAGAAACATAATGTTGAAAGTTTCTGAAAAAGTAAACAAAAAAGTAAGTTTTAGTTTATTACACTATATATCTATTATATATATCTATTACTACATATTAGTTTTATTCAAAAGAATAAATAAAAACTAAAGCGTACCAGCCCTGCAACTTGGCTAGTTGTAAACTTATTCCGTTTCCACATATTAAGTAGTATCTGTTACAACCTCGTTAAGGAAGCACGTCGGCCATTTTGATTTTTTTTTAATCATTTTATTATGGCAGTGATTTAAATGAGACGAAGTTTTATTTAAAGATACCTTAACCGTGGAATTGTATGTGTCATTAATGGAATTCATTGTTTTGTAGTGTGTACGTTTTAAGTGATGCGATTGTGATTATCGTTTATAATCTGTTTATTGTTCAAAACTGCTTCAAATAAAATAAAAACTCCTATAGGTAAGATAACTTCTACATATTTTTTCATTTTGACGTCTAAACTAAGAGTAACATTTTTTACGCAACAAATTTTTTAAACAACAAAAATGTCTAGTTTTGTTGTTTATGTCAAAGTCTATATTTTTCGAGATAGCGTCTACAAAGACTACGAAATATGAAACCGTATCTACTTTTAGCATTGAGTAGAACTTTGATGGAACCAGGTCGTGTGGTGGAACGGAGGGCGTGTGGTAGCTTAGAGGAGGCTTAAGAGAATCCACCACCCCATCTCATCTCGTGGGAGTCGTAAAAGTCGACGGAGGGAAAATGAAAACCTGGAGATGGGCTGCAGCATCTCGCTGGAACATCTGAATAAACAAACTGCGGCTGCCAAGCGTTACAACTATGCCAAAATCGCCCCAAAATGAGAGCTACAAGCTTTTGTGGCAATCTATGGGGAGGCCTATGTGCAGTAGCGGATACTGCATAATTACAGCCTATCACTGTAGGCTGAAATTATGATGATGAGAGGGAACCAGAATGTTTCCGCAACATTAGCCAGAGCACCATCTACTTTTACTTCCCCTACTACATTTAATGAAAAAACGCAATATTTTTTATTAAAAAATTGCCTTCTTTGAAGACATATTTTAAAAAATTACGTTTTCCTTAATCTCATTTATTCCGAGAACAAGTTTCTTGCTGGTTTGTTCGCGGGAATATAAAAAAATATTAAAATATAAAATCTTTGAAGCGTAGCTATGACAAAATAGGTTTGTACAATGTTCGCACAGACATACAGACAGATAGATAATTACTTATTATATGGTAACATTTATTTTATTTTATCTTATGGATGACTACCAGTGTTATTCGCTGACAGCAAAAACAACAATTTTTTTGTTTATGGCACTAACGACTATTTTTGTTTTCGCGCCTTCGAGTGACATACGCCAGTGACGTTTCATTCAGTTTTGCTTTGTGGTTTTAATAATTTAAATGAGATAATTTGCATAAAGACTCGACCTTTTCGACCGTTGACACACGTTTATTATACCTTTAAGTTTGCTGTCATTGGCACTGTCCGAGTCGGCCGACAGCAAAATAGCGACACATAAGCCATACTGTTTGAAGGGTTCTGAAGATAGTGTAATTAATGGGCATATGACATTTACGAACGGATGTCTCATGGTGACAAGCGCGGTACTTTATACGGAACTTGGTTAGTTACTAATACAAGGTTATTTCTTCTCAGTTACCTTAACTGCTATAAGCCGGTGCCACGCCTGCTTATAACAGTCATCATCAGGTGAATGATGATCATCTGGTCACTTAATTACTTAAAAAAGGATTAGTAAATATTCTCTGTGGTCCATAGACAATTACATGCACCCCCAATGAGGATACGGTACGATTATCATGACTTCGCAACCAGACAGCGCAGTTCGTGTCATAGACAAATTATTGGTTTTCTGTGTTGCCATAATATATAATAAAAGTAAATGATATATGCGGATACGGAACAAGTGCACTCGTGTTCTAAGCAATACGGTTGTGTGTTTAGTCAAAACTCAGTCGAGTTATCATATCTTCTTTCACCTTTGTTTATGGAAAAGTGACAAGACGATTAAATAGTACCAGCAATTACACTAGCTATAAGTATCCTTCAGACCAAAACACAGTAATGTTTGCATACTACTGCTTCACGACAGAATAACTGGCCTTCCGGTTGTACCTACCTAGATGGATTCTTGTATAAGAATCCTAGAAAATGTTGTTCAAATATTATGCTATTGGTGGCGGCGTAAGAGAATCTACTACCCCATCTCATCCCGTGGGTGTCGTAAAAGTCGACAGAGGGGAAATGAAAAGCAGATGGGCAGCAGCATAGTCCTGGAACATAAAAAAAATAAACTGCGGTTGACAACCCGCCTGCCAAGCGTGGCAGCTATGGCAAAATCCCCCCAAACGAAAGAATCCATGGGGGAGGCCTATGTTCAGCAGTGGACTAGTGATAGGCTTAAAATATGATGATGAATAATAATAATAGTATAGCAATATACTGGCAGCCTCGAGGAAATATCAGGTTGTCAAAGTAAATAGTGCTTCTGACATTATATTTCTTTTTTAAATTTAATAACCTGTTACACAGCTCCATCAAAGATTCACATTCGAGTTCGTACAATTCGTTTTTTTTTTGTGTCAATCGTTATAATTTCTGTCGGACTGTGTTGCTGATTTTATGTTTTTGGGGTCAGGTTATTTTATTTTGCTTCGGTCCCATTTATCCGTGACTAAATGTGCTTAGTTAGCTACCTTACTCATCGATGGGCGGAGGCAGTCGAGAGCAAAGGCACTGCCAGGGCCTCTGCAGTTAATTTGGACTTAGCGAAAGCCTTTGATCGGGTTTGGCAGAAAGCGCTTCTCTCGAAGCTTCCTTCCTATGGGCTTCCCGAGAAATTATGCGATTGGGTCATCAGTTTCCTCGCAGACGGGAGCATCAAAGTCGTAGTAGACGGTGCATGTTCGGACTCTCAAGTCTGTGGGTGCTGGTGTTCCACAAGGCTGCGTGCTATCGCCAACCCTGTATCCTCTGCATATCAATGATATGTTGCAAATTAGTAACATTCATTGATATGCAGATGACAGCACTGGTGACGCCTTATACACCGGCCGTGCTATTTTCTCGGGAACAAGTCGGTCGTCGGTTAGTCGGGAAAGCGTCGTAACAAAACAAGTCGAGATTTTGTCTAACAAATGAAGGATTGGGGCCGACAAAATTTAGTCCAGTTTAACCCAAATAAGACACAGGTTTGCGCGTGTACCGCTAAAAAGAAACTCTTCGTCGTATCACCTCGTATTGGAAGCACTCCTCTCGTTGCCTCAACCAGTATCGGAATCCATGGCGTTGACATATCGAGTGACGTTCTGTTTCGCGGTCACTTGGTAGGGAAGGCCAAATTGGCTTCTAAAAAGCTTGGCGTGCTCAGTAGAGCGGGACAGTACTTCATGCCGGTTCATCGGTTGCAACTTTACAAGGCGCAGGTTCGGCCTCACATGGAGTACTGTTCTCATATTTGGGCGGGGGCACCCCAGTGCCAGCTCCTTCATTTTGACTGTATTCAACGAAGAGTGGCTCGAACTGATACACTGGCCCCGCGAAGAGATGTTGCATCTGCGGCAGAACACAAAATTCCATCGTCACCACCTGGATGTTTGGCATTCTACCACAGTGCGTTTTTCGCGGAATTTTCTGCCACGCTCGACCACTTTATGGAATCGGCTGCCGCCGGCGGTTTTTCCGGACCGATACGACTTAGGGACCTTCAAGAAAAGAGCCTATTCCTTCCTCAAAGGCCGGCAACGCACCCGCGATTCCTCTTGTATTGCGGATGTTCATGGGCGGTGGTGATCACTTACCATCAGAAGAGCCAATTGCTCGTTTGCCCCCTCTCCTATAAAAAAAAGGCCTATGTTCAGCAATGGACTAGTGATATGCAGAAACGAGGAACGACGACGTCGACTACACTGCGCTCTGACAGGTCTCGGATTTAGTCTTTTTTTCAAAAAAGGTTATTTTGTGGAAATTAAATGGATATAGAATCCTTAGGCAGCTCCGTCTGCGCGTTGAATGTTGGAACCGGACTGACTCTAAGATGGCTAACAGCCCTATAACTTATCATCATCATTTCAGCCTATCAATAGTGGCCTAGTGGTCAGAGTACCTGACTTATACGCCGCAGGTCCTGGGTTCGAATCCCAGCCGGAGCTAACATTTTCGCTAAAACACAAATTGTTGGTTTTCGGGTCTGGTTGTGTTGTGATTGTTCCCGTGTTTCTGACACTGCATCCTCGCCTACCTCCGATCTTATCGCATTTAGCGTTACATCGGGCAAGTAGTTTGGGACGAGTGAGTGCCTCTGAGTTTACGCGGACACTTGTGGCACTATAATATCCCCTGCGCAGTTGATAGCTCATTATCATCATTAGTCCACTGCTGAACATAGGCCTCCTCCATATATTGCTACAAAAAAGCTGGCAACCGCATTTGATTTGTTAAGATTTTCCAGGAAGAATGCTTATCTAAAAATTATACCTATGATATGTTACTTGACATTGGAAAAAAGTTTGTCTGTTTCCATAAATAAACAAATAGCACGCCAATATGAACGAAATAACATCCCAGAGCTTTTAATGTAATTCCCTTAAGACTTGCGTTACATCGAGATGACAGACGAAAATAGCAAGGGAGACAGAATAAAAAATTGTTACACGCACACAATTCACAGACAGATAAATCGTGTAGAAAAAAAAGACAATACAATAAAAAAAAATCCATCCGTTTATGGTGCAATGCTCCAAAAAGGACTGCCACTCAGGATATGCTAGGATGCACGATCCTGCCCTGATTTTCAGTGTTATCCAATAATACATTAATAAATAGAATTATATTTTTTTAATAAATAGGAGTGGCACAAGATATAGACACAAAATAGGCTCAATTGATATTTGATTGAATGATATTGCAGTTTTTACAAAGTGTTTTTACTGCACCAACCGACGTAATCGTGAGAACACGAAAGCTAATTAAATGATATTACGATATAAACAGTACAGATTAAGTTACTGTAGTATAGTGAGTTATGTTAAGCGCGAGATATAGCAGAGTAATTGTTATGTAACGAACATTCCTCGAAGGAAATTTGAAGGAAATCGTAAATCAAACTTTACTGGTTGTCGGATTCCTAAACAGGAATCCGTCTAGGTAGGTACCACCCCAGGGCCAGTTATTCTGCCGTGAAGCAGTAGTGTGCAAGCATTACTGTGTTTCGGTTTGAAGGGCAGGTTCTGGGTGACACAGATATTGTAAGGGCGGACGACACTTATCGTCTGATGAACGTTTTTTTTAATGGATAAAGATCCATTAAAACAATCTATCCGAGAGGGTTTTTTAGATTCTATCTGTTTAAATAAACTGCGCTTGCCAAAATGAGAGCCGCAAATTTTTGGCAATCTGTGGGGGAGATCTAAGTTCAACAGTGGACTAGTGATAGGCTGAAATGATGATGATGATGAAGCAATATTTTTTTACAATAGGTGTGCTGATTCATCCAAAGCATACCTATAATGATTTGAAGGCTTGTTTTTAGATAATATAAATTCGACTCGCCCCACAATTTTATTTTAGTCTGATCAATGCTCTAGATTGATGAGGAGAGTGGTGTGATAAGTGGTACCTGTTAGCTACCTAATTATTACATACCTTATTTCATTTTACAATGTTTTTAGGTAGTTTTTTCATTATATATATTTAGTTCATTTATTGCCCCATTCTTACCAGGTTTATTTCCTGATGTCCTTTATTTCGATTGATTGATTTGATACCTAGATTTCGGTTTTAGTATATTGACTGTCTCTGTCTCTTAGGTTCCGCCATTTTGTTTCGGACGTCTTGTTGGATTATTTGTCAAGCCCTTTCATTTTTACCCTTATTTAGGGGATTGAAAAAAAAACTAATCTGCCATTTCGTTGTTGCAGCTTTTCTTGGATTTGGATTTTTTTCATGGTGTACTGTATTCTACTAGTGAAGCCCTTTAATTTTATACCGATATTGAGGGTGTTGAAAATAAATGTAATCCGCCATTTCATGGCGGGGGCCATCTTTATTGTCCATCTTTATAATTGTATTGTCATCAGAATTTAAGGTGTGTACCAAATTTCACCCTGCTGTGTAGTACAGGCAGTCCAAAATAGAAGCCTAACTTCCTTTACTGTCTTTTTAGTATCGGAACTCTTTCTAATAATTATTATGCATAATGCCGAAAACGCAGCTGTATTTAATGGCAGGAAATTATTGATCATCTTTGGTTAGGGGAAATTCCCGAAGAATTCTAGCTAAAATATTCGAGGGACTATAAACCCTGCGGCTTTAATTGAGGTCGCCTTGTCGCGGTCAACGAACGCCGGCATCGGTTAGTAGTCCAAATCTCAGCCCAATGTATGAGCAATACAACAATTAAAAACAAAAACCATATTTTTTTAAATAAATGGCGGGAAATTTTTTCCTGTTTCATGCTCAGTATGAAGTATTTTTTTTAAATTAACATCGTTCGTTTTTGTCTTCCGCTAGATAAGTTCTTATCTATAGCAATACTTTTGAAAGTTCTGATATATACATACATACAGTCACGCCTTTTTCCCATATAAGGGTAGACTGAAGCCACGGTTGATGAACCACGTCGCCGCCATTTTGGTAAGAGTCAAAAAAATTCTTACTCCCACTGCGTTCCCAAGAGGAGTAGAGTGGCGAGCATTGGATATTATGGTACTACTCTGCACGAATTAAGGCCATCCGTAAAATACCTTAGTCGCCTCCTACAACACCTGGGTAGGAAAGAGGTAGGTGCTATTCTACTCTGCCGGACACCTATAGGCAAGTTCCGATATATAATTTACAGTTAAAAAAAAAGTTTCATTTACTATGATAAAACGATTGCAAAATAACTTTCCGAACTTCGGATCGCTCAGAGCGCTTATTTTGGCAGGTCTTCTTATTTATTTATTTATTTATTAATGGAAACAGTCATTAACTATTTTCCAGTGTCAAGTAACGTATACAAGTATACAATCTTCAAGCAGCAACGCTTTAAAATTTCGATCAACAGTAAAATGATAGTTGACTTTTACTGAAGATTTGCTGGACTGATAGAGACAAAACGAAAAGCTCAATTTTGGTTTTGAATTGAATTTTACAATCACTGTACACTTTCAGGAGCACTTGCTGCATAATAAACTATCAATATCAAACATCAAAACTCCAAATATACACAGAAATTACAAAATTAAATAAAAACACTACCGCCACTCTTCGAGTTGGCGCCAAAAGTCCCAGGTCTTCTTTTTAATCTTTTTCTTTTTCCTCTCGATGTTGCCAGTCCATGAAATTAATTAACATTATTTACGACGGATTGTTCCTCTAATTTAGAGCTGCCGGCAACGCTTAAATTGTATAGTGCAATTTTACGTGCATGCCAGAATTTTATTAGTCTTTTTTTTTTGTATATTGTTTAGTGTGGTGTAACCTCGTCAGCTTTTAGAGCTTCCTCGGAAAATACTCGCGAGCATAAGGCCCTCGAGTAAGATATTTAGTAGTCTAGTGCTAGTGGTTTTATAGGTCTGTTCAGCGATTAGTGATTAGTAAGTTTTTAGTAGCGCGTTCTATTCAGGCGCGCGTCACAACTCGTAAAGTTTTTTTTTAAGGTAGTGAAGAGACGAATAATACGACATACCGTGTGGTGGCGGCTAAAGAGAAACCAGGAGAAGGGCGGCAACATCTTCCTGGAACATCTGGATCAATAAACTGTGTTGCCAACCCTTGGCAGGAGTCAAGTGTGGCAACTAGGGCAAAATCCCTCCAAAGTGAGAGCTACAAACTTTTGTGACAATCGTGGGAGGGAGGGGGGGTCTATGTTCAGCAGTGAACTTATGGTAGGCTGAAATGATGATAATGATGACGACACGAAGAAATCGTTCACCTGATTGTAAGCGCAACGTCTGCCCATAACAAATGCTGTGTCACCCAGAACATTTCTGTGTGGCGCGCTGCGCCCGTCACCCCGAGACATCAATTCTTAAGTCTCATATGCCCAATTATAACTACCTAACTGTGTTTTTCGGACCGAAACACAGTTTGGAGGATGTAGCCGGGATGGGTGGTCTGATCTGGGGAGGACGTCTCCTACGATCAATGGAAGCAGATTTAGGTTAGATAGCGCCCTAGGCCCTGCGCGATAAAGGGCCCTAGGCCCATTCCAATAAAACGCACTTCTTTTTCTGTTATTGTATTATCAACACACTTTTAATAGTTCTGGTAATTGTATAGTTAGTTTTTTTTTATTGGATAAAGTGATGAAACGAGCAAAACGTTCACCTGATGGTAAGTGCAACGTCGGCCCATAACAAATGCTGTGTCATCCAGAAAATTTCTGTGTGACACCACACTGTGTCCATCACCCTGAGACATCAGTTCTTAAGTCTCATATGCCCAGTGATTACGCTAGCTCACAGAGCCCTTCAAACCGAAACACAGTATTGTTTGCACACTACTGCTTCACGGCAGAATAACTGGCTCTGGGGTGGTACCTATCTAGCCTAGGAATACTACCGCCAGCACCTCTTTCGTGTTGCCTTATTGCTTCCAATAGGGATGTCTCCTGGCCGATTTTAGAATATAGCGACCACTCTTGAATACTGTCGGATACCATGAACTGCGCTGGAGATATAATGCCAGAAGTGTACGCACAAACAGAGATGCGCCCAATCGTCGTAACCTACTTGTATAAAGCTTATGCGATCAGATCAGAAGTAGACTGTGACAGTCACAACACAACAAGATCCGAAGACAAACAAATTGTTTTTGCGCAAACGTTGACTTCAATTCGAATCTAGGTCAGATACATTGAGGCTATCAGACCAATTTTATGACCACAAACACCACAAAAGCCAATAATTTGTGTTGACGCCGACCTCCCATTCGCTGTCGTGTATTCTTTCTAATAAGGTCATCAGAAAAAAAAACTATTTTTAAAATTCGAACACAATCTAGGTTAATCGCAACGGATTCCCGCACAAATCATATCTAACGGAAGTTATATTCAATGTTATTGCCGATAATGAGAGTGCATTGTCTGTTTGAAACGTTTTTCATTCGACAACATCGACGAATCTATACGCGGGACAGTTATTTCGATTATAGTTTCATTTAAGACCTGTCTAGGTCAACCTAGGTCTTCTGATGTCTGGTCTGGCGGTTGGTAAGATAATACTTATTTAGATATTACAGCAATCGTAAACTTTTTTCTACTCGTAGTTTGAAGTAACATATATACACTCAGCGTCACAAAAATCGCACCTCACTGAGTTTGCGCGAAAAATGGCTGTAATGGCTAGAAACGAATTATATTTATATAAATATTGGTATGTTTGAAATGGGTATTTGAATAGCTTTACATTATTAATAAAAAAATCATGAAATCATTAAAACATTTATCATTATAGAGCGTCAAAAATAAACACTGTCAAATGCTCGTTAGTAAGGACGCTAGTTACACCACCTAAAAAGGGTATAAAAGGGTCGATCTGGATGAAATATGGGCCAGTCGTAATTTAGACTTTGCAGTGAACACACGTGAACAAGTAACCCAAGTAAGGAACAAGTAAAGATGGACACCAGCTCTGAAGAAACCGCTCAAGTGATTGCCCTATTACAGTCGGGGATGCGGTAGTGTGACGTTGCTCGACAGTTGAACCTGTCCCGTTTTTCAGTTCGACGGGTGTTCCAACGTTTTCAGCAGACTGGTGGTTATGTTAGAAAACCGGGATCTGGAAGAAAACGGTGCACATCAGATAGAGATGACCGTTTCATCGTTACGACATCTTTACGAAACCGTTTTACAAATGCTGTTGAGTTGCAACAACAGCTTCGATCAACTCGGAGAAAATCTGTGAGTGTTTCTACGATAAGAAGAAGGTTACACGAAAAGAGTTTAACAGCCCATAGACCTGCTAAAGGTCCAAAACTTACTGCACAGCATCGCAGAGATCGCCTATAGTTTGCTCGCAATCATTGCGAGTGGACTCTAGAACAGTGGCGGACCGTACTCTTCTCTGATGAGACGAGGGTCTGTCTCTTCTGCAATGACAGACGTAGAAGGGTCTACAGAAGACAGGGGGAGAGGTACACAACCCTGCTTCGAAGAATCCGTCGAATACGGGGGTGGCTCGTGTATGTTTTGGGGCGGCATTTCCGTCGACGGGAAAACGTAACTTGTGTGCGTTTCCCGGACTCGGGGTGGCCGTGGGCAAGGGTCATTAAATGCTGGTCGGTACCTTACTGAAATCCTGGACACAAGGAACAAATACTGGAACAAATACCCCAAGAGGCTGTTGCGATCCTTGTAAGGTCCATGAAAGATCGCATGGAAGCCGTTATAAAGGCAAGGGGGGTAACACTAGGTTTTAAGAACTTTTTTGTATTTATTAAGTTTTTTTTAAATTATTAATTTGCAAATTTGTACATACCCTGTCTTTTTCTTTAATTTCTCTTTCCTCTCGTTATAAAAGTAAAATTCAATTAAAATTCCTAAAATGATACCCTCAAACCACAACATTGCCATTGGCCTGTTAAAATAGTATTTAAATTATTTTTTTCGGATGTGCGATTTTTTTGACGCCGAGTGTATGTAATGTAGATGAAAGTTGTACCAAAGCTAAATATAAGTGGATAAAAACCATTTCGTAAATGATTAGTCGTTTCCATGCTATTTATCTTCAGTACCATCAATGGCCGTGGTAGCTCAGGGGCTAGGCGCTCGCTTTTAATTTCATAGTACACGAGTGACCTGGGTTCGATTCCCGGTGCCGGCACCACTAAAATTGTTAATTGCAATTTTAAGTGCTGATTTACCAAGTGCTTAGCGGTGAAGTAAAACATCGTGAGGAAACCTGCATGTCCGAGGAATAGAAATATTTCGAAGACATGTGAAGTCCGCCAAGCCGCATTGGAGCAGCGTGGCGGGATTCTTCCTAGCTCCAAAACCCTCTCAGAAATGAGAGGAGGCCTGTGCTCAGTAGTGGGACATTTATAGACTGAAACTTTACTTTTTACTATCAATAGTTACATTAATTCTAGTCGAGTAAACCTCAAAGTCTTAAATTAATCTTTGAGCAGTGCGCCCTAACACACTTGTTACAATAGATTATGTGAGATAGGAAAACTGAAGAAGAATTTTAAGAATCGTTTTTAGGCAAATACGGTAAGGTACGGTAGTGATGTGATGATGTTCTCCTGGCCGATTGCGACCACAGCGACTAAGCGATGTAACGCTGATGCGATAAGATCGGAGGTAGGCTAGGATGCAGTGTCAGAAACACAGGGACAATCACAACACAACCAGACACGAAAACCAATAATTTGTGTTTTAGCACAAATGTTGGCTCCGGCTGGGATTCGAACCCAGGACCCGCGGCTTAGAAGTCAGGTACTCTGACCACTAGGCCACGCGGCCGGTACGGTAGTACCGGGTTAGCGACCCCGGCCTTCCGAGCTACTGCTGTCTATACTGCTCTTTCCGAGATATTAGTATACTACACCTTACAGTTCCTTTCCCAACTTCCCACTCCCTACCCCAAGTCCATTTCCTACTTAATCCCCTTCCCTTCCTCTCCGCCAAGCTAGTGGTTGACGTACCGATGGGTAGCCACTGAACGATGGGTAGGAAGAATTTAAATTCGCACCAAAACGGCAACAAGGCTTCAGTATGTATGTCTAAAGGAACATCACATTTTTAATAGTCACTCTGACGTCAAAGACGCGTGGCCTTACTTACAACTGGATCCATGTTTAAATTATCTTTTTTTTTAAAGACCCACATTAATAATGAAACAAAGCATACAAAAAAGAGCACTGGAACTCAAGAGTAGCAAAAACTTACAACTATGTGACGACTACATCACAAGTTGATACATGTGATTGTGACAATTGGGGTAACAATGGGCACGGCACTTCGATGGACTTCCCGTAAATGTTATCCTGATCTATACATAGTCTGGTAGTGGCTTAAGGGAATCTAACACTCCATCTCATCCCGTGGGTGTCGTAAAAGTCGAAAGAGGGAAAATGAAAACCAGAAAATGGGCAGCAGCATCTTCCTGGAACATCTGAATAAATAAACTACAGTTGCCAACCCGCCTGTCAAGCGTGACAACTATGGAAAAATTCCCTCCAAAATGAGAGCTACAAACTTTTTTAGTAATCTAGGGGGATCGGCCTATGTTCAGCAGAACTAGTGCTAGGCTGAAACGACGATGACGACGAAATGTAAATGTATTTTTTGTATTTTTATTCAGAAAGGATTTTAAAAGATCTACAATATGCTAACCCCCACACTAGGCGTAGCCTGTCCTATGGGGGAAGTAATCGATTTCAAAATGATTGAGGCCCGTGTACAAACAGTAAAGAAAAGTAAATTACATTTTGAAAATAAAAAAGAAATAAAATAAAATAAAAACATAATTCTAAATAACATTTAAAAAACAAAAATTAAAGTGTCTGTTTGTAATAAGAAAATAACTATAACTGTTTTTAATAAGAAAATAAACAGCTTTTTACTCAATGATTATGAAAGTATATACGGTACTTCGGAGAAAAAACAATATAGAAATTTTTTGTCTGTATGTTTGCTCCGGCTAATCTCCGAAACGGCTGGACCGATTTTGACTTGACTTTCACTGAGAGATAACTGATATTACAGTGGATAACGAGAGCTAGGCTTTAATTTTTAAAAATAAATAGCGTTCTGTGCAAAAAAATTAAAACCACAAAATCCGATTCAAATAAGGGTAGTATATGGTGGTGGAATATACACACATCCTACCATAGGATTCCTATGCAGGAATCCGTCTAGGTAGGTACCACCCCAGGGCCAGTTATTCTGCCGTGAAGCAGTAGTGTGCAAGCATTACTGTGTTTAGATTTGAAGGGCTCTGTGAGCTAGCGTGATCAGGGCATCAAATGCCCAGTGTTCACGCTAGCTCACAGAACATTTCTGTGACTATTGTCACAGAAATGTTCTGGGTATCGCAGCATTTGTTGTGGGCGGACGTTGCACTTACCATCAGGTGAACGTTTAGCTCGCTTCGTTTGCATGTTGTTTTTTTTATATACACATACACACGTGTAGTTTTTAAAACGGGCTAAAAGTATGAAGTTAGTTTATAATCAATTGCAAAATGTATACCCAACAGACAAACAGACAGACAGATAATAATTAAATGTCATCCAGTTCTAAGTTACGGTTAAGTCTCCAGCTCCTCGTGAAGTTAGTTTAAAATAGATTAATAAATTTGACCCGAACGACTTAGCGTAAGCGAGTTAATAAAACTGTGGTAAAAAAGGCGGTAAAATCAAATAATTTTGTATAATATTGTAAATAAGTCACATGTATTACGAAGCGAATTATGAAAAGAATACAATATTATTACAGTTTTGAATGGACTTGACAGAAAACGTCAAAAATAGCGCGCAAGCCACCATTTACAATAATGTCAAGTGTTTTTTTTTTGACAATTGAATAGTGGTTCGTTATTTTAATTATATTTTTTTTTGATTTAAAACTTTGAAACGCTCTAAAAAAAGACAGAGACCGCGGTCTCCAACGCCGCGCCTCTGTCCGGCTTCGTGCGACTTGGGCATCATCGAAGCGGTCGAGAGCGGTCGTTTTATTTTACTAACATGATACGAGTATCAAATATTGTTTACAAAGAAGCTCTGAGCCACTAAACTTTCATAGCTTATGTTTCAATAAATAAAAAACATTATTTTAAAGGAGAAAAAGTGACTCTGCGACTGGATTTAAAAAAAGCGACGTTTGGCAAACGGAAACGAATTTTAATGGACTTTTGGCGCCAACTCGAAAAGAAAAAATAAAAACACTTTTTATTGAATTTTGTAATTTCTGTGTTTAATTTGAGTTTCGATGTTTAATATACATTGTTTATTATGCAGCAAGTGCTCGTGAGAGTGTACTTGGGAAATTCAAATTAAGACCAGAATTGTACTTTTCGTTTCGTCTGCATCAGTCAAGCAAATTTTCAGTAGAAGTCAACTATCATTTTACTGTTGATCGACTATTTGAATTATCTATTGTCACTCTCGTGACTGACTTGACATTGGCAGAATTCTATTGAGAGTGGCCAGAATAAAAGGAAAAAGAAAAATTTAAGGTAGGTGTAGGTGATAGCTTCTGGCTTTCAACCGGAAGATGTCACAAGCCAGGACATGACGTCATGCAAATCAATCGTAATTAGCAACAACAGACCACGATTACACGGAAGTTACTTGACATTTAAGCTTGCTTGACTCCCATCAGATGGCATTTATCTGTAATTTCCACAGGGATTCATTTTACTCTTAATGACGTCAGACAAAAAGGGTCATGTTAACTTTACGATGTCCAATTAAGGTTTCTGCGTCGGCGAGTCTTCGGCGTCATCATCCGCCCGTTAAAATTTGCGTCGCTTATACTTCTTCTTAATTAATTCGAAACATACGTTTTTATTTAATTCACTTCTTTTATTATCCCATAAGGGGTAGTCAGAGACTGGGCACTCATTGCAAAAACAGATGACTGCCACAATCCACGTTTCACCAAAACAATATAATGCACTTGGTGTGATGGGTGGTGAGCCCATCGGCACCATGCGCTGTTGGGTGCACAGTGCAGTTTAATTCCTTACTCGCCTTTTACGAGATCCATTGGATAAGATGGAGTCTACCACTCCATCTTATCCAATTATTATTATATATTATTTTAACGTATATTATTCTTCATATACACATAAGAAATAATGTACGTAGGCGGAATTAATGCCTTAGACATTCTCTACCAGTCTACCATTGGGAGATTCAGAGACAGAATGAGGTGTTGAACGAAGTTAATATTAAAAGTTAAAAAGATAAAAAATGTCCGTAATGTTCTAAACGCACCCGCGACACATAAAACTTAGGCTACCTTCGTATGCAAACATAAGCGAACAATATTAAATAAATATGTATGAACATACATAGATACACAAAATACAAATTATACACGTAAGTATATTTAATAAAGTCATATAAGATGTGTAGCTGGAGTGACTTTGATGGACAAAGTGAGGAACAGTGTGATCAGGGAACGTCGCGGTGTGGTAGAAGATGTAGTGACAAAGATAGAGAAAGGGATGCTTACATGGTTTGGACACGCAGTTTTACTGGTGGTAGGATTCCTATGCAGGAATCCGTCTAGGTAGGTACCACCCCAGGGCCAGTTATTCTGCCGTGAAGCAGTAGTGTGCAAACATTACTGTGTTTCGGTTTGAAGGGCACTGTGAGCTAGCGTAATCACTGGGCATATGAGACTTAAGACCTTATGTCTCAGGGTGATGGGCACAGTGTGGTGTTACACAGAAATTTCCTGGGTAATATTGCATTTGTTATGGGCAGGCGTTGCACTTACCATCAGGTGAACGTTTTGCTCGTTTCATCACTATATCCAATAAAAAAAAAAATGCAGGGAGGATGGATGAAAAAAGATTGACGAAACAGATTATTCGGACGAGTGTGAATCAGACATCAGTTCTTAAGTCTCATATGACCAGTGATACGCTAGCTCACAGTGCTCTTCAAACCGGAATACAGTAATGTGTCTTTTGCGTACGTTATGCGAAATATTCATCCTCATCATCATCATCTCAGCCTATCACTAGTCCACTTCTGAACATAGGTCTCTCCCATAGATTGCCACAAAAGTTAGTAGCTCTCATTTTGGGCGGATTTTACCATAGTTGCCACGCTCGGCAGGCGGGTGGGCAACCGCAGTTTATTTATTCAGACATTCCAGGAAGATGCTGCTGCCCTACTCTGATTTTCATTTTCCCCCTGTCGACTTTTACGACACCCACGGGATGAGATGGGGTGGTAGGTTCTCTTAAACCGCTACCACTCGGCGAAAGGAAATATTAGTTAGACGATATCACACCGCAGGTGCTCGCTTTATGATTCGTGATGCGATGATTCCCGGTACCGGCACCATTTAATTGCAATACGTATTCGGCGGCGAAGGAAAACGTCGTGAGGAAACCTCCATCAGCGTGGCGAACTCTTCCCGGCTCCGAAACCTTTTCAGAACTAGTGATTTCGCTAGCTCTCAGTGCCTAGTGCCGGTGCAGTAGGATTTCTATGCAGGAATCCATCTAGGCAGGTACCACCCCAGTGCCAGTTATACTGCCGTGAGGCAGTAGTGTGCAAGAATTACTGTGTTTCGGTTTGAAGGGCACTGAGAGCTAGCGTAACCACTTGGCAAATGAGGCTTAAGAACTGATGTCTCTGGGTGACGAGCGCAGTGTGGTGTCACACAAAAATGTTCTGGATGACACAGCATTTGTTATGGGTAGACTATGCACTTACCATCAGGTGAACGTTTTGCTCGTCTCGTCAATCTATGAAATAAAAAATGAGAGGAGGCCTGTGCTTCGCAGTGGGACATTTATAGGCAGTTACTTTACTTTTTTAGGCGCTGTAGTCGCTGCTGTTGTTAGACTTCCGGCATTTTCCGAGGCATTTAGCTATTCCTAACTCGTACCTAACGAAGCTGTACTTCAACAATCATAGTATAGTTTGAAAACTACAAGAACAATTTGAACATCAATGAGCAGATGATCCCGGTCATAGTAATGAGATTATTATATGGTCATTGGTCCATAATAATGGTGCTAAATTTATTTATTTATATTATATTGTTTATATTGGATAAAGTGACGAGATTAGCGAAACGCGACGGATGTCGATAAAAAATGCCGCGTCATCCAGACCATTTCTATGTGTACACTGCACCCGTCACCTAGAAACATCATTTCTTAAGTCTCATATGCCTGGTGATTACACAAGCTCTCGGAGCCTTTCAGACCGAAACAGTAATGTTTGCACACTACTGCTTCACGGCAGAATAACTGGCCTTGGGCGGTACCTACCTAGACAGATTACTACATAGGAATCCTACCGCCGGTAGAAAATTTCAAATGGTCTGGACGTATGAATGTTTGTCAAAATTTAATTGGAAGATTTTATAATTAGTGTTAGTTAAGTAAACATGACTTAGTCCAATCATCGTCTAAATTAAAATTGCATAGTTCTGGCCCTTATTCCATCCATCCATCCATCCATCCATTTCAGCCTACCATTAGTCCACTGCTTAACATAGGCCTCCCCCATAGAGTGCAACAAAAGTTTGTAGCTCTCATTTTGGGGGGATTTTGCCATAGTTGCCACGCTTGGCAGGCGGGTTGGCAACCGCAGTTTATTTATTCAGATGTTCCAGGAAGATGCTGCTGTCCATCTTCTGCTTTTAATTTTCCCTCTGTCGACTTTTACGACACCCACGGGACGAGACGGTAGATTCTCTTAAGCCGCTACCACACGGCAAGTCCTTATTCCATGTCTATAAAAATATAAAATAATTTACCGATTAACATAAAAAACGAAAAAAAACTACAAAACATTTCAGAATAAATTACGAGCGTACCTAATAGAAAAAAGTTATTATAATATTGAAGAATATTTTGAAAAATGATTCAGATAGATGTCTGCCTCTCACATACATTCATTGCCACGCCCGACAGGGAACATGAATTTTATAATTTAATTTCATGTAAAGCAATCTAAATAAATAAATAAATAATTCACACGTACAGGTAAAGCTAATAAAAAAATAGTCTGGGTTTCGAATACGACCCGCAAAACTGTGACGGGGACACGGACGTTTCAAACAACGCAATCGACGCACACATCGCATGCTCAATAGAATACTGGCTTAACTAAAAATAGTAGTGTGCAAGCATTACTGTGTTTCGGTTTGAAGGGCACTGTGAGCTAGCATAATCACTGGGCATTTGAGACTTAAGAACTGATGTCTCAGGGTGACGGGCGCAGTGTGGTGTCACACAGAAATAATCTGGCTGACACAACATTTGTTGCGGGCGGACGTTGCACTTACCATCAGGTGAACGTTTTGCTCGTTCCGTCACTTTATACAATAAAAAAAAAACTGGGAAATTGCCATGAAATGTTTTGCAATAGAGGTAAGTATGGTTGGCTTATTGGCAAATACAATAAATATGATAGTTAAATATCAATATACATTACCAAAAAAATTTGACATCAATTTTGGCGCTAAAATTAGCCTCTCCCTATACATAACCCAACTTTGGCTCAATCTCTAAGTCAGTATTCTATTAAACATGCGACATGTGTGATTTACCGTATCGCTAGACGCCATCTTGACGCAACTGCGTAACCGCGTCCTTCTTAAACATACCGTAATTTTCCATTAAAAAATAGTCCATTTGCAAAAAACATCTAGCGGTGCGTTGGCGACTCGTTAATATTTAAATAAAAATTGTTTAAATATTGACTGGCAGATAACAAGAATGTTGTGGTGAAAAAAAGCATGGACACATTTTAATTAAGGTTGGCAATGAGCATTGGCTACTTTTTTTTTATTTGTTAAAAGTGACGGAACAAGCAAAACGTACACCCGATGGTAGGTGCAACGTCTGCCCGTAACAAATGCTGTGTCACAGAACAGTGTGGCACCACAATACGCCCGTCACCCTGAGACATCAGTTCTTAAGTCTTACATGCACAGTGATTTCGCTAGCTCTCAGTGCCTAGTGCCGGTGCAGTAGGATTCCTATGCAGGAATCTGTCTAGGTAGGTACCACCCCAGAGCCAGTTATTCTGCCGTGAAGCAGTAGTGTGCAAGCATTACTGTGTATCGGTTTGAAGGGCACTGTGAGCTAGCGTAATCACTGGGCATACGAGACTTAAGTACTGATGTCTCAGGGTGACCGGGCGCAGTGTGGTGTCACACAGAAATATTCCGGGTGACACTGCATTTGTTGTAGGCGGATGTTGCACTTACCATCAGGTGAACGTTTTGCTCGTTTCGTCACTTTTTACAATAAAAAAAAAAAATAGTTCCCATGGGATATTTAAAAATCCTTTTTCCACGTGGACGAAATCACAGGCATCAGCTAGTTTAATATACATATTACTCATTGAAAGTTATTTAACGATGTATTCGCCAAGCTCGGTTATTTTATAAGTATTATTATCTTATTAGCATATTTATTTATGAAACCGGAATAATCTGTTTTCGCGACGTTGCCTTATTATTCAACACATCATAAACTCGTGATATTTTTTTTGTGAGTGGCAACGGTCGTATGCTTTCTGCCAGTTTGAAATTAACCTAACGCAAGCTTAATAGAATACTGGCTTAACTAAAATAGTAGATTTCTGGGACATCGCCATTCTTCCAATCGAGTTCTGGTCGGCTTGTTGGCATATAGTACAATCAATATGTAATTTATAGTTTAATATCAATATACCTAACTGATTTTGTCAAACATAAATAAGACATCAATTCTGGCGCTAAAAATACATACATACATACATACATAAGATCACGATTGTATCCCATAAGGGGTAGTCAGAGACTGTGCACTCACTGCCAAAACAGATGACTGCCTCAATCCACGTTTCACCAAAACAATGTAATGCACTAGGTAATGAAAAATGAAAAAATATAATGTAATCCTTTTAAATGCGCTAAAAATAGCCTGTCCCTATACGTAACCCAACTTTAACCCAAGCTCTAAAAGGTCCTTATTGTGTTAAGCATGCGATATGTAATGGCAAAACCCAAAATGACAGCTTCAAATTTTTGTAGCAATCTATGGGGGAGGCCTATGTTCGGCAGGGGGCTAGTGATAGGCTGAAACGATGAACGATGATGACGATGATATTAGTAATTGATTGATGTTCTCCTAGCCGATTTCGACCACGGCGACAACTTCCGAATACTGTCGAGAGCCATCAACTGCGCAGGAGATACTATAGTGCCGCAAGAGTACGCGCAAACGAGTACGGAGGCACTAACTCGTCAACCTACCCGCGCCCGATGTAACGCTGATGCGATAAGATCGGAGGTGGGCTAGGATGTCAGAAACACGGGGACAATCACAACACAACCAGACCCGAAAACCAACAATTTGTGTCTGTGCTCCGGCTGGGATTCGAACCGCCCGCGGCGTAGAAGCCAGGTACTTTGACCACTAGGCCACGCGGTCTTAATTAACATATGAATTAACATATGAGTGATCTTGCAGAAACCGTTCTATATATTATGGATATCATAGCAATGCCAGTCATACCGCCGTCAGCAGTAAGTGTGGAAACATTGTTTCGCTCTGAACTGTTATTACTATATATTGGACAGACAGATTACTATATATTTAAACTGGTGGTAGGATTTATGCAGGAATCTAGGTAATCGTAGGTATCTTGTTATTCTGTCGTGAAACAGCAGTTAGCAAACATCGCTGCGTTTCGATCTGAAGCGCTCTGAGAGCTAGTGTAATCAATGGGCATTTGAGACTTACGAACTGATGTCTCTGGGAGAAGGGCGCAGTGTCGTGAACAGAAATGTCCTGTATGACACAGCATGTGTTGTGGGCAGACGTTGCACTTACCACCAGGTGAACGTTCTGCTCGTCTCGTCACTTTTGAAAAAAATGTCTCTGTGCTCGTCCCGTCAATTTCATCCATAAAAAAGTATACACTTGTCAAAAGCATCGTAACTTTAAAGAAAGAAAGAAAGAAAAACTTTATTTAACACTGCAACACAACATACATTAAAAGTTCAAAAGATAAATAAACAATAATATATGACGTATTAGATTTACAAACGTTTGTTGGGCTGTAGCAACGAAAAGGCTGTCGACTCAGCTTAATGCTATGTCAGTGTTGCCACAGCGCTGTTATTCTGTCGGTGCCTCAGGTTTACCGAGCAGTTATAGAATAAAAAAATGCATGCTCAAAAATACAAAAAAAATTAAAAAGTATGAGATACTTACTTCTACACAAAGTTATTAAATAATTAAAACAAATGTAGTGTATACAGGTAACAATAAATAAAAAATAAATAAAAAAAGTTTCTGTCCCTCTGTCACTAATCATGAATCATCTGTCATTAACCTGTTATTAGTCTGTGCTACAATCTGGAATTGACTAATTGACACGCCTACATTTATACGTGGCACCGAAATAAAAACATTCAATTAACAATGGCCCCGCCATTTTTCAATTTGGCGGCAAATGTCCAGCCTCTTTTAATAACCTAAAATATCGCCTTGTCACATCTATACATACAAATAAATGTCTGTTTGTGATAACAAAATAACAGCTGATAAGAAAAGAACAAGTTTTAAAATTTTTGCCTGGCTGTTTGTTCCGGGTAACCTCCGAAACGGCTGAGCCGATTTTGGCGGGACATTCACTGACAGATAGTTGATATTATAGCGGGTAACTTAGGCTATTTTAATTTAAGGAAAATTATTAGGGTTCCGCGCAAAAAACTGAAAACCTTAAAAACCTTCACAAATAGGGAACGATATATGTATATCATCGATCGGGGTCGACTTTTTAAGCGGGTGAAACCGCGACGCCGCAGCAAGTTCTTTTACAAAAATTTCGAAAAAAAAAATCCCGCTGGGTTTCTAACTGGTTCTTCACGGGACAGAGGCATTTTTGCTAACCGGTGTAGTTTTAAAAAAAAGAAAAAATAATGTCTTTCAATAAGTAATATGTAATTAATTTATTTTTTTCTATTCTATAAAAAAACACACAATTTTCAAGAATCAATAGCAGACTTCAGAGTTTGCCGTGTGGTGGCGGCTCGTTAAAAGATTACTACCACTCCATCTCATCCAATAGATCTCGTAAAAGGCGAGTAAGGAATTAAACTGCACTGTGCACCAAACAGCGCACGGTGGCGATGGGCTCACCACCTATCACACCAAGTGCATTATATTGTTTTGGTGAAACGTGGATTGTGGCGGTCATCTGTTTTTGCAGTGATTGCCCAGTCTCTGACTACCCCTTATGGGATACAGTCGTGATCCTATGTAGGTATGTACTTCAGAGTTTGTAAGGAAGTAATTAAATACATCTTCGGAGGAATAAAACATTGGTTAAACCGATACCGTGAACCGATTAACCGTTAACCGAGGTTGTTGTTGTTGTTTCTTCGAAACGACGATTTTTTTCCGCCATTAATTACAAAGTATCGGCCGTATGCGTTAATAAATTCGAAATACTACATAAAAATCCGATGAGTGTATCAAACAGATAATATATCTGCAGGATGCTGACGATGTCGCGTTCAAAAACAGGATGCGAAAACGTTTTTTAGCAAACATTACTAAGCGCTTTTAAATAAAACAATTTAATACGGTAGTGGTGGGATTCCTATGCAGGAATCCGTCTAGGTAGGTACCACCCTAGGGCCAGTTAATCTGCCGTGAAGTAGTAGTGTGCAAACATTACTGTGTTTCGGTTTGAAGGGCACGGTGAACAAGCGTTATCACTGGGCATTTGAGACTTAAGAACTGATGTCTCAGGGTGACGGGCGCAGTGTGGTGTCACACAGAAATATTCCGAGTGACACAGCTTTTGTTGTGGGCCGACGTTGCACTTACCATCAGGTGAACGTTTTGCTCGTTTCGTCACTTTATACAATAAAAAAAAAACTATTTCCAAACCAACGTTTCGAGCGCCTTATAACACCCATGGACACGGGCGAAGAAATAGTTATAAATTAAACGCGATAAAATCCGAACAAAAAGGTTTTATTTAAGTGTATAGTATTTGCGTAAATATAAGAAATCGTTATTACTACGCGCTGTTTATTAAAGCTATGAATAAATTGCACCGACGGTACGACTGCTCCACAAGATCAAAGTCACTCAGAGAGCAATGGAAAGAGATAGCTCGGGGTTTCTCTGGTGGATAAGATTTGAAAGAAATCCGTCGGAGAACTAAAGTATACCGACAGCCTTTCAAGTTTGCAGACCGCAGCGGCGATGGGCTGGACACATCAGTCGAAGAACTGGCACCCGTTGGAGTAGGCGAATCCTGGAGTGGAGACCGCTTAGGCAAAAGCTAGTGTTGGGCGTCCCCTGGCTAGATGGTGCGACGATCTGCGCAAGGCGGCTGGCAGCAACTGGACGCGTGAGGCCGAAGATCGGGCTAAATGTTGTCTATGTCCAGCAGTGGACTGCCGCAGGCTGATGATGATGAATAATTTTCGTGATTTCATAAGAAATTTATGCGCTTGTGCCTTTATCTATACATATGTACATAGTATAAAAGGAAGTCCCTGGCAGTGTTGCCAACTTTTGGAAAAAAATGTCGGGACTATCGATCGGACATCGGAGTTAGGTCCGATTTATCTTTTATATTTATTTAAGAACTCCCAAAAAACATATGCAGCTTGATTTTTTTTTATTGTATAAAGTGATGAAACGACCAAAACGTTCACCCGATGGGAAGTGCAACGTCTGCCCATAACAAATGCTGTGTCACCCAGAACATTTCTGTGTGACACCTCACTGTGCCCATTACCCTGAGACATCAGTTCTTAAGTCTCATATGATTACGCTAGCTCACAGTGCCCTTCAAACCGAAACACAGTAATGTTTGCACACTACTGTTTCACGGCAGAATAACTGAAGTGGTAACAACCTAGACGGATTCCTACATAGGAATCCTCCACCAGTAAGTTGATGTCCATGATGTCGCTCGGCCAAACTCACCACACAACTGCGTACCTCCCTCCCCTCCCTCCCGCAGGGAGGCGGAGGCGAACGCAGTGCGTGCTGTGGATGATGGGAGCCGCGTTAGCAGTGGGCACTGTGCTGTGAGCCTGAGTGAATTGAGCGATCGCAGCGTCTGCGGGTGTGGTCTGAGCCAACTCCTTTATATGTGAAAAATGCGTGACTGTATGTATGTAAATAAAGTTGGCAACCCTATTACGCACGTGCTCGCTCATGAACAGACTGCGGATAAGCCGACGTTTTTTTTACTTTAAAATGCAAATATTCAAACCATAGCCTGCTGTTAAATGCATGGTCATTATTTTATTGATTTATTAATGGAGATAAATGGAAAATTTTCGTTTAGCTCGAACGCGTTTTGTTATGTTAGTATCGCAGTGGAGCGGCGCCACGGGCCGCGGCCCACGCCTTTTTTTTAAATTAATAAAATGATGAAACAAGAGCAAAACATTCGCCTGATAGTTAGTGCAACGTCTTACCATAACAACACCCAGAAAATTTCTGTGTGTCACATACTGTGCGCATCACCCAGAGACATAAGTTCTTAAGTCTCAAATGCCCATTGATTACGCTAGCTCACAGTGCCCTTCAAACCGAAACACAGTTATGTTTGCACACTACTGCTTCACGGCAGAATAACTTTCCCTGGGGTGGTTGGAACCTACAAGGACTGATTCCGGCATAGGAATCCTACCACTAGTACGTTTGCTAAGCGTCCGTCACATAGTGCAGCATTGACTTTTGCCGACTCCGTTCCAGAATTTAAAAGAATTATGGTTAAGCATTGCTTTTTAAACTGTACAGGCCTTAATTAACTTCAGGCTTTTTTTTTTATTTCAATTAGTCCTTGAGTTTGCCTTACAGTTACTTCAATTAACAGTTAATATTTTTAACCTTTGTCAGCTTTTTTTTTTCAATTGTATAAAGTGATGAAACGAGCAAAACGTTCACCTGATGATAAGTGCAACTTCTGCCCATAACAAATGCTGTGTCAACGAGAAATTTCTGTGTGACTCCTCACTGTGTGCTAGCTCACAGTGCCCTTCAAACCGAAACTCAGTAATGCTTGCACACTACTGCTTCACGGAAGAATAACTGGCCCTGGGGTGGTACCTACCTAGACGGATTCCTGCATAGGAATCCTACCACCAGTAGTTATTCATAAGTTCAGTGAATGTTGCGTACCCCTGTAATTTGTTTAGTGTATAAGAACGTTTCCCTTTCAAACTTTTTTTGTGTGAATGTAATACATACTTACTGTTGGTGTACCTATTATAAATTTAATACAATCAAAATATTTATAATAATAAAAACTTTATTTCAGATATTAAGCATTAAGCCGAGTGAGCCTCGTTTGCACAATGCGCCACGACACACGTGACAATATTTTTGTACACGAGTTTTGTTAAATGTTATTTTATTTTTATTTTATTTTTCTTGTTTTCGAAAACTTACAGCTATTACATCACGAATAACAAAAAAAGTAGAGAAAGAAGGCCAATTAAAAGTTTTCACAAATTAGTTGAATAAGATAGAAAATCACTATAAAAATTAGCTCAGAACATAAATCAATAGTAAAGCACATACACAAAAACCTGTCAGAGAAAATAGTGGTTACACAGCATTTTTTTAGATCACTGATACCAGTGGAGAATAAATAAACAGTTGTTATAACGTCGAAAATTGGGCGTTCGGAATTTGAACCGCGTTTAGCTTTAACTGTGTTCATTTGACGTTGATGAAATGCAAACTGTAGCATTGAACTCAGTAAACGCTTAAACTTCGTTTTTTCTTTAACTGTTGCGTTTATTTTTAACGGTGAAATCCGAAACGCTTGTTTTAATGTTTTTTTAACGTTAATTTTATCATTTTTAGTTACTTTTTTTATATAAATAGATTTGACTTTTTGTAGTTGTTTTTGCGATTGCGATTGTTTTAAAGATAGTATTGTTAATATCACTTAGAACTCCTAATAACAACTAAAACTTTTAAGCGGTAGGAGATAATAGTATCTGCCTCATTCCTAACGAGGTGTCGTAAGAGGTGACAAGGTATTGTACTGACAGCTTTTATTCGTGCAGAATAACATACTCGTACAATGCTGTCACTATACTGTTCGTGGCAACGCAATGAGTATGATTTTTTTTGAATCATAACAAAATGGCGGCAAACAACAGCATTAATACTTCTGCATGCCCTTATCGAGTAAGATTTTTGCCGATATTTACATTTAACTAAAGGGACATGCAAAAGATGCCGACGGTGTGCGTAATCCAATATTAGATAATATTTGTGATGTTGTTTAATGTTTCTTTCTGTTTGTCTGTAAATACATTGTTTAATTGTAAGTCTAGTGCCTAAACTAATGTATTTTTGTCTGTGGCGTATTTCCGCAATATATGTTTTCTTTATTTCTTTCTTTCAGGCGGGTTGGCAACCGCAGTTTTTTTTTCAGATATCAGGAAGACATTGTGGTTTTAATTTTCCTTCTGTCAACTTTTACGACATCCACGGGATGAGAAGGTGTGGTAGATTACCTTAAGCCGCTACCACTCGACAAAAACCTTCGCCGAGCTACTTATTGAAAGCTCTTTTAAAGATTTGTTGCCCTATAAAAGAATTACTTACCCTGTGAAGTCGAGTAACTGGCATTATTAATTCGTGCTTGTTCCTGGTTTTTTTACATTATGAATTTACATTATGAACATCACTTTTTTTAGTAAACTGTTTCATGTTCTTGTGTACATACAAGATGTTTTCAAATATAATAAATTCATCTCTTAAAGACACTGAACAAAAATCAAAAATCACTTCTACATCAGACGGATTTCCCGATAGCAAAATACCATAAGACATTATGCTATGAAAAAAAACTAATTTAAATTTTCAACATTAGTCAAGTTTCTATTTTTTTTACAGCGTAAGCTGCAGAGCTAAGTATACTTGCTAGTTTAGATATATGAGGGCCCCATTGAAGTCTGGCGTCACAAATTATTCTAAGAAAGGCAGTGGTATCCACAAGGCTCAACTCTTCCCCATTTACGATTACATTTACATTTAGTCGTTTAACATTTGATGTTGTGAATTTAATACATTTTGTTTAATTGCCGTTTAAAAGCAAATTGTTAACGTTAAACCAATGTACTAATTTTGAAACAGCATTATTCACCTCGTCTTTTAGTTTAATAAAAGTTGACGTTTTATGTTAAAAAAGATGTATCATCAGCAAAGAACACTTTATCATGGTTGTCCCCAACTAGGCAAGGTAAGTCATGAATGTAAATAAGAAATAGAAATGGGCCGAGAATCGAACCCTGCGGGACACCCATAGATACTGCTGATCCGAAAGAACTCTTGCTTATGATAACTACTTTCTGCGTTTTATTACTCAAATATGCATTTAGAAGTTGAAGTGCAGAATTTATATCAGTGTGCTGTAGAATACTGGTTCACGGTGGAATAACTGGCACTGTAGTGGTGCCTACCAAGACAGATTCCTGCACAAGAATCCTGCCACCAGTAGAATGTTGTCTCACCCCTTCTTCTTTTTTGTTTCAGACATAAGATGACAAGATGGCTCGGGGCAGCATCTTCGCAGCGATCATTTTCATCACCCTGACTACAGGCGTGTATACACAGTTTTATGGTGAGGCACTTTGGTTCCTCTATTTCTAACAATAATAGTTCGCTTGTTTATCGAAGAGAGTCACGAGACGATCAAATGACCTGATAGCAAGTGCAACGTCCGCCCATAACAAATGTTGTGTCAACTCAAACATTTCAGTGAGCACCACACTGCGCTCGTCGCCCTAAGACATCAGTGCTTAAGTCTCAAATGCCCAGTGATTACACTAGCTCTGAGTGCCCTTCAGACCGAAACAGTAATGATTGCATACTGCTGCTTCTCGGCAGAATAACTGGCATTGCGGTGATACCTATCTAGACGGATTTCTACATAGAGAACCCTATATCGTCCCGTATGCATCCACGAGATTGAGCAAGTTGATCACCTGATAATCAGTGCTACATTCACTAACTACGTTGGCCTTCAAATCGAAATACAGGAATGCTTGCACACTGCAGCTTGGCGGCAGAATAACTAGCACTGGTGGTAGGATTCCTGTGCAGGAATCCGTCTAGGTAGGTACCACACCAGGGCCAGTTATTCTGCCGTGAAGCAGTAGAGTGCAAACATTACTGTGTTTTGGTTTGAAGGGCACTGTGAGCTAGAGTAATCACTGGGCATATGAGATTCAAGAAGTTATGCCTCAGGGTGATGGGCACAGTGTGGTGTCACACAGAAATTTTCTGGGTGACACAGCATTTGTTATGTACGTTGCACTTATTATTTTTTCATCACGTTATCCAATAAAAAAAGTAATGTATAGAAATCTTATCACCAGTATATACATTCGTACAAACCAAACAATCTATTTTTTTTCGAATCGATGTAAATTTTGACTTTTATGAGATTTTGATTTATAGAGAAAATTTTGTGAAAAATATTTTTTTGTAAATTGTTAATATTCCTTTCCAGATTTCTTCCAAGCACTGCAACCGCTTGTGCAATCTTACCCACCTCTAAGGGAGATTTCCGCGTACGACACCAGTTTCACCACAAAGAAACCAAAAACAGCCAGCAGGCATAGAACAACTGGCTACAGTGAGCAAAGCAAAAGCAGAGATAGTTCTAGAAGGAACCCAGCTACTCACATCAGTGTAGAAGGAGCTGTGAGAGATGATCCGAGACGGAAAGAGAAGCAAACTCTTACGCATGTTGAAGTGTCATCCACTTCTTCACCCAAACCTAGTAGAAAAACGAACAGAAATTCTAGTCGCAGGATTGTAGATAATGATACGAATGATAATCCTAAACAGAGTAGCTCCCATGGCACTTCAAGAAACACAGCTAGAGAAATAGCAAGCAATCAGAAAGAAGTTTCTAGAGGTGGCAGTCGAACGAGTGGATCCACCAGAATTAGTGCCAATGAACCTCTTTTAATTTCCAACGCATTCAGTTACGATAACAATGATCGGAAAAAACTAAACTACTATGAAAGTAGCACAAAACCCAATTATAATTACAACAGTCACCAATCGAGCAGCAACAGTTACAACAAATGGACGAAAATCAACAATTATAACACTCACACAACACAAACCCCTTTCGACAATAGGCCCGGAGTCAGGCCCGCGTCGGTTGATGACAGAAGGCCGCCCATGACGAATAAACCGCCGACACGGAAGCCAGCATACGAAATGTCACCGAGACCAACGGGAGCAGGGGCAATAGAGTTTCCAACAGACACAGGCACCTCGCCGGAGCTGATAATCGGTCCCGATGAGGAATACATGACTGATGTGGAAAGACGGAGACATTTGGAAATGTCCGAAAGGAGTGAGTTCAGTTATTGTTTTTTTCTTCATTAATTTAGTCTTCATGATCATTGACTATTGACGTGCCCAATGACCATATTTGAGTGGCACACAAACACGAATTTTCGGAATTAAATTTATAGTCTGTTGACGTGTCCATATCATCCAAATTTACGCCGATAGTACTGACCATTAAAAACGGTGAGGATAAGCTAGTTCCAGAGTAAAAAGCTAAGTGAGCGGAGGGGGCATTACACTAGTCTTATTTCGATTTACATCATCATCGTCATCATTTTTGCATCACGAATCCACTGCTGAATATACGCCTCTCTCATAGACTATTCGCGGCAGTCTATGGGAGAGGCCAGTCTTGAGCCACCTGCACCCATCGACAAAATTAGACAGGTGGACTCCATCAAGTTCGTAGTTATCCTACACTGCGTTTACTTGTACAAGGTTGCCATTGCCTCTAAAGAACCTTTTCTCCTCACCGGTTATCGTTTCTGCGAGCCATATGGCAGGCTCATTGCCACTTCAACTTGCTTATCCTTTGGGCTATATGTAGTTATGGATTCTATGAAGCAGTGAACTTTCATACACAGCTCAGTCTATAGCTCACTGAATGACTTTGGGCTTACTTGTACAACTAGCTATGTGTTGAGATATGGAAGGTAAATTCCGCACTGGATCTTTTATTTCTTTCCTTACATATCGAGAGAAAAAGTAGCCATCATCTTTGTTTTATTATCAGGTTGTCTAGTAAAAATGGGTGGTCCTCGGGGAACGATCCTTGGTCCGTTTCTGTTCTTAGTTTATATTTACGATCTTCCATATTTGGTACAAAAATGTCGGAGATAGTTTTGTTTGCTAGTGACTTCAAGCTGGAACAGCTCAATCAAACTCCGGATATTGTTTCCAAATGGAGTGTGGCAAATACTTTACTTTTGAATGCAGGTAAAACAAAATGTTTACAATTTAAAATGTCTAAGTCTAATCATGATTCATCATCATCATCACTTCAGCCTATCACTAGTCCACTTCTGAACATAGGCCTCCCCCATAGTTTGCCACAAAAGTTAATAGTTCTCATTTTGGAGGGATTGTGCCGTAGTTACCACGTTTAGCAGGCAGGTCGGCAACTGCAGTTGATTTATTCAGATGTTCCAGGAAGACGCTGCTGCCCATGTCCTGCTGTATTTTCCCTCTATCGACTTCTACGACACCCACGGGATGAGATGGGGTGGTAGATTCTCTCTAGCCACTACCACATGGACAATCATGATTAATATACTAAATTGTGATCCCTCTTTTGAAAATTAAACTGAATTGCTTGGAATCTCTATTGATTCCACGCTACATCGTGTAGCAAAAGTTGAGAAAATTGCTTAGAAATTAAGTTCTACCAGTTTTGCATCGAAGCTTTTATTGTTTTTATATAAAAAAGAGTAATAGGAGTAATCTTTTTTTAGTTTAGTTAGTGCTGTACCATAATACTTTACAAAAAATTTACCTCAAAGTCACACACTATTGTTAAATAAAAAAATACTCGGATACTTACACTCTCTGTCTGTGCGAGCGAGATTAGAATAAGAAATACACCGTGCCGCGTGGTGGCGGCTCGATAAAAGAATACTACCACTCCATCTAATCCAAGGGATCTCGTAAAAGGAGGATACAGTCGTGATCTTATGTATGTATACATACATACCTACTTAATTCTCTTTGCTGGCCAACTTCATCCCATCGAGTTTTCGCTACGCTTTGCACGCGCAACGTCATTCGCGTACTAATATTTCACACCCAAAGCGCCTATAGAAGTTAAACTACAAAAACTTTAGATATAAGCAAAAAGCAAGCATTTCGATGATGGTATGAACTATGGTAGCTCAGGAGCTAGGCACTCGCTTTAAATTTCATAGTACGCGAGTGACCTGCGTTCGATTCCCGGTGCCGGCACCACTAAAATTGTTAATTGCAATTTTAAGTGCTGATTTACCACGTGCACGGCGGTGAAGGAAAACATCTGTGAAATTTCGCAGACATGTGCAGTCCGCCAGCCCGCATTGGAGCAGCGTGGCGGATTCTTCCCAGCTCCGAAACCCTCTCAGAAATGAGAGGAGGCCTGTGCTCAGCAGCGGGACATTTATAGGCTGAAACTTTACTTTACTTTGTTTTATGATGAACTATTACTTGTACAAATATTTCAGTGTGCGACAGATACAAGAATCTAAACACAAAGCAACTCCAAGCGATCCCTCTGGTGCCGTCGCCGGTGCCTGTTAAGATAAACGTGTCCACCTGCGTGCCCACAAACATTCCCCTCGTGGTGGGAGGGAAGGTGGTCTCCATTAAGGAGTTCCCTCACATGGCTCTCATCGGCTGGATGAAATTACAAGTAAGTTATTTATTTATATATCATCTTATTCCACTGTTGTTTATAAAAATATAATTCTATTTATTAATATATTATTGGATGCCACTAAAAAGGGTAGGATCATCCATCCTAGCATATCCTGGGTGGCCGTCCTTTTTGGAGCATTGCACCATGAACGGATGGATTTAAATTTTGTTTTTTTCTGTGTTGTTTTTTTTTTCTTCTCTACACTGTTAATCTGTCTGTGAATTGTGTGCGTGTAACAAATAAATGTTTCTTTCTTTCTTTCTTTCTTATTTGCCCTTCCTGTATATTGGAATATTACATAATCTTTTTTTTTATTGGATAAAGAAACGAAACGACATTCAACTCATAGTGAGTGCAACGTCTACCCATAACAAATGTTGTATCAACCAGAACATGCCTGTTTGTACTACACTACACCCGTTGCCCTGAGACATTAGCTCTTAAGTCTCATACGAGTATGTCCAGTGATTAGACTAGATCTCAGTGTCCTTCAAACCGAAACAGAGTAATGTTTGCACGCTACTGCTTCACCCCTGGGGTGGTACCTACCTAGACGTAAATTAAATGAAAATTCTTTATTTTTCGATGTGAGAAATATAAATTTCGTTTGAAAAACATAATTTTTTACAATCTACCGCCGTTTCGTAATGGTTCCTCTGACGGAGAAGAAACAGGCGAAAGAAACTCTGTAGGTATCCTCTATTTTGTTATTTTTTTAGCTTTGTCAAAAGTACACTGTAAACTAATTTTTGGCGGACGACATTGCCAAGGAAAAGGGTTAGCTACCCGCCAGATCCAATGGTCTGATCAGGACGTCTCCTCCGACCAGTAATATTTATATGTTGTATATATAGTTCGTCGTAGTAAGTGAGTAACCTGGGTTCGATCCCCGGTGCCAGCACCTCTAATATTGTTCTACAATTTTAAGTGCTGATTTACCACGTGCTTAGCGGTGAAGGAAAACATCGTGAGGAAACTTGCATCTCCGAGGAATTGAAATATTTCGAGGATATGTGAAGTCCGCCAACCCGCATAGGAGCAGCGTGGCGGATTCTTCCCAGCTCCAAAACCCTCTCAGAGATGAGAGGAGGCCTTGAGCACAGGCCTCCTCTCATCTCAGTGGTGGGACATTTATAGGCTGAAACTTTAATTTTTTTTTTATATAGTTCGCATATCAGAAAACTTTCATATAGCGATTATGGACGTATGGTAATATTTCTTGAGCTTCTCATGTGGCGACATGGGTGTCGCTACAAATTTACAAAGAACAGTCTCATAGAAAACCAAAGCACGCTCATGACAAAATGCTTAGCGTTTTTGTTAAAGTTAAATGCTATACAATATTTAATAACAAATGACTGGTGGTAGGGTTCCTGTGCAGGGATCCGTCTAGGTAGGTACCACCCCAGGGCCAGTTATTCCGCCGTGAAGCAGTGGTGCGCAAACATTACTGTGTTTCGGTTTGAAGGGCACTGTGAGCTAGCGTAATCGCTGGGCATATGGGACTTGAGAACTGGTGTCTCAAGGTGACGGGCGCAGTGTGATTTCACACAGTAATTTTCTGGGTGACACAGCATTTGTTGTGGGCAGACGTTGCACTTACCATCAGGTGAGCGTTTTGCTCGTTCCGTCACTCAAATGAAATAAAAAAAAACATATGAATAATTACATTGCAAACTCGAGCAGACCAGCCTCCACCAACAGCACCTGTTCACAAGTATGACGCATGTGGCAACCATCGCCCTCCTGCATAGGGATCCAGTAACATTTATTGTAAATTCTGTACCTGAATAAAGGCTTTATTTACGTGAACTATGAATATTTAGTTAGCTATGAAGCCGTGCTGGCTCAGGGGCCTGGTGCTCGCCTTTAATTTCACAGTACGCGAGTAACCTGGGTTCGATTCCCGGTGCCAGCACCTCTCAATTTATTCTACAATTGTAAGTGCGGTAAATCAGCACGTACTTAGCGGTGAAGGAAAACATCGTGAGGAAACCTGCATCTCCGAGGAATAGAAATATTTCGAGGATATGTGAAGTCCGCCAACCCGCATTGGACTATTCCCAGCTCCAAAACCCTCTCAGAAATAAGAGGAGGCCTGTGCTCAGAAGTGGGACATTTATAGGCTGTTACTGTACTTTGTGTGAACTCGCACTTTATTTACAAATATGTACTACTAAAAAAATCTATGTATAAACATATATTATAACCATCTAATGATATATATGAGAGAATCTACGAAAATGGTCCTCTATATAATTTTATTCAGAAGCAACTTTATGCGGACCAACTAAGTCCAATAATCAGTTAACCGAAGACTTTCGATATACGGCTTATGAGAATCTACATCTCCATTTCATCCCGTGGGCTGATCCCACCTCCTCCACCATCCTCATCGTAAAAGTCGATAGAGGGAAAATTAAAACCAGAAGATGGGCACCAGCATCTTTCATCCCCGCCCCGCGGGCTTATGCCTAAATCCATTACTATATAACTAACCTAAATGCTACTATACCATAAATGGCGTTTTGTGGAATATTATTGAAAATAGATTATAACTTTAGAACCAATATCTGTAATATGTGCAAAGTTCATGTCTATAGCTTTAGTGGTTCCCGAGTTAAATGCGTTCGTAAAGACAAACGGATAAAAAAGATACGTTATATATATGAAAGGTTAATCTTAAAGGGGAAATAAAAACTTTATAATATCCATATTCATGAATATATACCATGTACCTGATTTTTTTTTATTGTATCAAGTGATGAAACGAGCCAAACGTTCACCTGATGGTAAGTGCAACGTCTACCCATAACAAATGCTGTAAAAAAAAAAAGTAAAGTTTCAGCCTATAAATGTCCCACTGCTGAGCACAGGCCTCCTCTCGTCTCTGAGAGGGTTTTTGGAGCTAGGAAGAATCCGCCACGCTGCTCCAATGCGGGTTGGCGGACTTCACATGTCTTCGAAATATTTTTTATTTCTCAGACATGCAGGTTTCCTCACGATGTTTTCCTTCACCGCCGAGCACGTGGTAAATCAGCACTTAAAATTGCAATTAACAATTTTAGTGGTGCCGGCACCGGGAATCGAACCCAGGTCACTCGCGTACTATGAAATTTAAAGCGAGCGCCTAGCCCCTGAGCTACCACGGCTACACAAATGCTATGTCACCCAGAAAATTTCTGTGTGACACCACACTGTGCCCATCACCCTGAGACATCAGTTCTTAAGTCTCATATGCCCTGTGATTACGTTAGCTGTCAGTGCCCTTCAAACCGAAACTCAGTGATGTTTGCACACTACTGCTCCACGGCAGAATAACTGGCCCCGGGGTGGTACCTAGACGGATTCCTGCATAGGAATCCTACCAGCAGTTCATCTTATATTAACCTATCCCTATGAACATTATAAATAAATTCTTATTGTATTATACGAATGCTTTGAAAGTGATAGAACACGTCAATACTAATATTATTGTGATATTCAGAGTACATAGTATAGTATAGTGCACGTAGTAAATTAATATTATGTAAAATATCTACCCAGGAACATGTCTCGTCGTGAACTCTGTCATTACCTTAAGAGTTCGTGAATGGAAGCAATATTCTTCTTAATGATTTCTATAGTTAATAGAATCAGGCGTTACTTTGCGGAAAACCATTATAGTAAAGGAGAGAAAGTTAATTTGCTAAGATCCGCATGCAAAATGTAAAATGGTGTGTATTACCTAGTTTCGACCTCGGCGGTTGATTGTCGTAGTCAATATCACTTGATAATGTCTCGTTTTGAGGTGAAACACGTGTCGTGTTCTCAACTTCAGTGGTGTGTATTGCCTAGTGGTAGTGGTAGTGTTGTAGTGGTGGAGGGTATGTGGTGACGGCTCCCGGTGGCGGTATTGGTTTTCTTGTGCACGCTGTTGTGGGAGGGCGGGCGGTGCTTTTCAAAACAAGGTAATACACACCATTTTACATTTTGCATGCGGATCTTACCAAATTAACTTTCTCTCCTTTACCTAATGATTTCTTATATTTATGCGATCACTACACATCTAAATGAAACTAATTTTACGGATTTTATCGCTTTTAATTTGACCATTTATAACCCGGCGTTTCGAGTGCTTTACAGCACCCATGGTCACGGGAGGACTGAGGTGACAGATGTCCTGATGTCATAGTTAACTAGGACTACTTTCAGCTTTTAATAATTATTTTTTAAACCGATCTACGCAGAAAGAGCTGTGTTTTGAAGTCTTGCAGTGGTATGCTTGGTTTTGATTTAATTTTATTAATTATAAGATGCCAAGCTGGTGGTAATACCCAACCATCTTCTCTATTAATACAGGATGTTTTTTAATTTCAATAGCCTTCCGAATCATCCTTGGTAGGAAGCGGTGTTCTTTTACGAGGATTTGTGGTTTATCAAATCTGATGTAATGGTTGGGATGATCCAGAAGATGGTCAATGACTGCAGACTTCCTGGAGCGACGATGCTTCACATCAGCTATATGTTCTTTTACGCGGGTTACGAAACGTCGGGTTATAAATAGTAAAATTGATGATGATGATGATGATGTTCTCCTAGCCGATTTCGACCACGGCGACAACTTCCAAATACCGTCGAGAGCCATCAATTGCGCAGGAGACATTATAGTGCCACAAGTGAACGCGCTAACACAGGGGCACTCACTCTCCCCAACCTACCCGCGCCCGATGTAACGCTGATGCGATAAGATCGGAGGTAGGCTAGGATGCAGTGTCAGAAACACTGGGACAAACACAACACGACCAGACCCGAAAACGAACAATTTGTGTTTTAGCACAAATGTTGACTCCGGCCGGGATTCGGACCCAGGACCCGCGGCATAGAAGTCTGGTACTCTGACTACTAGACCACGCGGTCAACAATTAAACGCGATAAAATCCGTAAATTAGTTTCATTTAACTATTCTACTTATCTTAAATAAACTGTTGAGTTTCCTAATAAATAAATAAATATGAATGTATTGTACTTCTATATTGTATTGCCGTGTGGTGGCGGCTCGTTAAAAGAATACTACCACTCCATCTCATCCAATGGATCTCGTAAAAGGCGAGTATGGAATTAAACTGCACTGCGCACCCAACAGCGCATGGTGGCGATGGGCTCACCACCTATCACACCAAGTGCATTATATTGCTTTGGTGAAACGTGGATCGTGGCAGTCATCTGTTTTTGCAGTGAGTGCCCAGTCTCTGACTACCCCTTATGGGATACAGTCGTGATCTTATGTATGTATTGTACTTTTAGATCAGCGGATACGCGTGGCGATGTGGCGGTTCGCTGGTGAGCAACCAGTTCGTACTGACTGCAGCTCACTGCGCGTACGAAGAGAGAGACAACAGCATTGTCATGTAAGTACGTAGAGGCCACTCTTCATCGACTTCGATCACGGTGACATCTTACGGTGCTCAGTTGAAGTTGCTGGTGGTAGGATTACTATGCAGGAATCCGTCTAGGTAGGTACCACTCCAGGGCCAGTTATTCTGCCGTGAAACAGTAGTGTGCAAGCAATACTGTGTTTCGGTTTGAAGGGCACTGTGAGCTGGCGTAATTACTACGCATATGAGACTCAAGAACTGATGTCTCGGGGTGACGGGCGCAGTGTGGTGTCACACAGAAATATTCTGATGAAGGAAGGTAAGTTACTTTGCTAAGATCTGCATGCAAAATATAAAAAAGGTTTATATTACCTAGTTTTTTGAAGAGCACCGCCCGCCCTCCCTCAGTAGCGTGCACAAGCAAACAAACACCGCCACCAGGAACCGCCACCAGGTACCCTCCACCAACCACTACAATACCACCACTAGATAATATACACCACTGAAGTCGAGAACACGACACGTGTTTCGCCCCAAAACGAGGCATTATCAAGCGTCATAGACTCTACGACAGACGGCCGCCGAGTCGAGGGAGGGCGGGCGGTGCTCTTCAAAAAACTAGGTAATATACACCTTTTTTATATTTTGCATGCGGATCTTAGCAAAGTAACTTACCTTCCTTCATTATAATGGATTTCCGCAAAGTAACGCCTGATTCTATTAACTATACAAATATTCTGGGTGACACAGGATTTGTTGTGGGCGGACGTTGCACTTACCATCAGGTGAACGTTTTGCTCGTTCCGTCACTTTATACAATAAAAAAAAAGCCACCTGCGCAAGTACAACTTGTTTTTAAACGCTATCTGACCCGAGGTATATGTCTAACAGAGCCGCGGTGGCTCATGGGCTAGGCGCTCGTTTTAAATTTTCATAGTACGCGAGTTACCTGGGTTCCGTTTCCGACGGCAGCACCACTAAAATTGTCAATTGCAATTTTATGTGCTGATTTACCACGTAAATCTAAGCAGCGAGTCCTGGTTATACCTTCGCCAATACGTCTGCCAAGCGTGGTGATTGTGTCGAATCCTACATTCTTTCGAAAGGCTGGCGATGATTCCGACATCTGTCAAAAGCCACGACAATTGTCTAGCCTTTTTCCTTGATGAAGTCGCGGAATGAAATGGAGTAGCACCTATAAACTGAATAACTGAGTTATGAAGCTTGGCGACAGCTTGACCTAGTTGTCGGTGTCTGAATACGACCAGGTCCTGGGTTTGAATGGAATTGAAGCCAACATGTATCTACATTGGTGTTAGGATTCCTATGCAGGAATCCGTCTAGATAGGTCTAGACCACCCCAGGGTCAGATATTCTGCCGTGAAGCAGCAGTGTGCAAACATTACTTGCGGCATATGAGACTTAAGAACTCAGTCTCAGTTCACGGGCACAGTGTGGTATCGTACAGAAATTTTCTGGGTGGCACAGCATTCTTTATGGGCAGACGTTGCACTTACCATTAGGTGTACGTTTTGCTCGTTTCATCACTTTATCCCATAAAAAAAGTGACAGGCTGAACCGACGACTCCCCGCTAAGTAAAAAACAAAGAAAGTCTTGTAAATGATAAATATATCTCAATCAATGTCTTCACATGCTGATGCTTACCAGTTTTATTTGTGAGTAAGTAAAGTAACAGCCTATAAACGCCTCACTGCTGAGCACAGAGCCTCCTCTCGTTTCCGAGAGGGTTTCGGAGCTGGGAAGAACCAACCCCGCTGCTCCAATGCGCAACTGTCACAACAATCGCGCACTGTAAAATTTAGAGCGAGCGTCTAGCCCCTGAGCTACCGCGCCTGTGCGAGTAACCATAAATAACAATTAAAAACCTTTTTTTTTTTTTATTAAAAAAATTTACCAAGTTTTGCCGCCCCATGCCCGGGCCCACTCGGCCTAAAGGGAATTCCCCCTGATGATCATGGCCAAGACTCTCAAGTAATCGTCCAACATTAACCAATAATTTCACTTGCCTCACTTACTATTTCCAGGGGAACGCCGACAGTGGTGCAGCTGGGTTCCTCCTACCTGGACGATCCCGGAGCGCTGGTGGTGAAGGTGTCGGCTGTTATCCGACATCCGAAGTACAAGCAACCTAGTTCGTACTACGACATCGCGTTGATCAAACTAGCTAATACTGTCACGTAAGTAATTTGCACAAGATCGTGGTCTCTGACACTACATCTCATCCTGGTAAAGACAATTGAGTCACTGCAGCCCATCGCACCCAGAACAATTCGGTGTGACATCGCACTGCGCCCGTCACCCCGCGACATCAGTTCTTTAGTCTAATATGCCCAATTATTACACTAGCTCACAGTGCCCTTCAAACCGATACACAGCACTGTTTGCACTGCTGCTTCACGGCAGAATAACTGGCCCTGGGGTGGTTCCTCCCTACACGGATCCCTGTATAGGAATCCTACCACCGGTACATTACACCAGCCCATTGCAATTTCTGAGAGGAAGGTTCTAGGCTATAAACTTTAAGCTATGGACTTTATCAGCTTAACTTTGAGAACTTTGAGAATTTCAGTATCTGTCTTCATCACATGATAGGGTTCTTCGTTCATCCTCTAACAATAAGATTTGCATCCTTACACTTTTCACCGGGTTCTTTAGGAACTCCTTCACTGTCCGGGCTGCACTTCTTTGGAACTCCTTGCCCGATGACATCAGGAAAGCGCCCAGTAAATACTCCTTTAAGAAGTTGGTCCGTGATCATTTAGCAGAGAATCATGAGAACATAAATAGTTAGTAGTTGGTCACCGTTACAAGGGTGCATTTTGACGACTTATTTTGACGACCGCGTGGCCTAGTGGTCAGAGTACCTGACTTCTACGCCGCGGGTCCTGGGTTCGAATCCCAGCCGGAGCCAACATTAGTGCTAAAACACAAATTGTTGGTTTTCGGGTCTGGTTGTGTTGTGATTGTCCCCGTGTTTCTGACACTGCATCCTAGCCTACCTCCGATCTTATCGCATCAGCGTTACATCGGGCGCGGGTAGGTTGGGACGAGTGAATGCCTCTGTGTTTGCGCGTACACTTGTGGCACTATAATATCTCCTGCGCAGTTGTTGGCTCTCGACTGCATTCGGAAGTTGTCGCCGTGGTCGAAATCGGCTAGAAGAACATCATGTATACTGTATATATGTATATGTTAATGGTTTTAATATATATTTATATATGTAACTATATTTATATTATACTTATTTATGAGTTATTCAGGTTTTTTTTTCACCAATCCATGGGTTGACTGGGAGGAAATGCCTACAGGCATTAAGTCCGCCCTTAGTATCCTTTTGTCGTAAAGGAAGCAATGAAGATTTAAATAAATAAATAAACTTCACAGATAATGGCCGAACTGAGAATGCTCAGGACGGTGCGATGCAGTCATATCGGCTTATTTTACACGGGTGAAACCACGGTAGTAGGGGTATATTTATTTGGTCTCTCGGCCAGCCGGTACTGAGCACTGGGGGCCGTCCGCCTCGAAATACCCTCTCAAGTATAAAAAAAGGCCAGCCTCTTGTCTTACTAAACGAATATACGAGTATCACGGATGACATGCCAATCAACAATCCCTTTCTCTATCAAGATAATTCTTTATCTTGATAGAGAAAGGGATGCTTGGCCACGTAGAGAGGATGGAAGTAAGAAGATTGACGAAACAGATCTACGAGGCGTGTGAATGGGCAAGCCGGTAAGGGTCGACGTAGGCGAACGTATCGCGTTCAGATCGAAGTATTTTTAAGGAAAGGCAAAGTCAAAATTACCCGCAACCGACGAGCTTGTATGAAAACACTCATTAAAGTAGAAGAATCGGAAAGATGTGTCAGGATCGTAGCAAGTGGAAAGTTGGCCTCTATGGGCCATATGGGCCTACCCCAATGGGAAAGAGGAATTTGTTGCATAAACATTTGAAACGCGCAGGTTTTCGGAGGTGATCAAGCCGGCGTGTCTCGGAGTCCCGCCTCGGCCAAACGAGTCGGTCATTGCTTCAGGATGGGGCAGGACGGAGTTTGGTATGTTTTAGATATGTCTTGTTAATTATCTTCACTATCATCATCACCATTTCATCCTATCACTTGTCCACTGCTGAACATAGCCCCCCCCCCCCCCCCCCATGGATTGCCACAAAAGTTTGTAGCTCTCATTTTGGGGGGTTATTTCGCAACCGCAGTTTATTTAATCAGATGTTCCAGGAAGATGCTGTTGCCCATTTCCTGGTTTTCATTTTCCCTCTATCGCCTTTTACAACACCCACGGGATGAGATGGGGTGGTAGATTCTCTTAAGCCTGTTTTTATGAAGTAAGCAAGTAATATATTTATTCGCTAAATTCACTTTACAGCAGAGCACAATAAAATACAGAAAACGAGACGTGACGGATAGCGAACCACGTCGCCGCCATTTTGGTATGAGTCAAACAAAACCGTGTGGTGGCGGCCGTGTGGTAGCTGCTCTTTAAAAGAATACTACCACTCCATCTCATCCAATGGATCTCGTAAAAGGCGAGTAAGGAATTAAACTTCACTGTGCACCCGCCAGCGCATGGTGGCGATGGGCTCACCGCCACCACACCAAGTGCATTATATTGTTTTGGTGAATGCAACGTGGATTGTGTCAGTCATCTGCTATTGCAGTGAGTGCCCAGTCTCTGACTACCTCTTATGGGATACAGTCGTGATCTTATGTATGTATGTCAAATAAAATTCTGACTTTCCGTTGCGTTCCCACGAGCAGTATAGTGACAGCGTTGCATAATACCAAGGCGGTTCTCACCGCACAGAGTTACCGACACGCAAGTCGACAGTCCGAATGGAGGCCCGCAGCCTCCCTCGGACGGTCATTAAACGACTTAAAATCATTTGAGATATTCGAAATCGCGCAAGCACGCAGCGAACGCGACACATTCCGAATTTCGAGGTTTTTGTAGGAGTATTATTTATGTATTTACGTTTGGGTCAAACCAAACCTGGCACGCGGGCCCCTGGACCGTGAGCACAGTATCCGATGAAGCTGTAAAAGCCAAATAGGCGAACAGAAATTTCATCACCGAAATTATATTGCATAATATGGGGTTAATTGGCACAAATAAAGGCCGTCCGTACAATACCTCTTACACCACGGTAGGAAAGAGATAGGTGCTATTCTACTCTGCCGGACACCTGTCAGCTACAGCACAATATACAGTAAAAAAGTATAGAGAAATTAAAAAAGATATAAATAAAACAACAACGTGGTAGCTCAGGGGCCTGGTGCTCGCTTTTAATTTCATAGTAAGCGAGTAACCTGGGTTCGATCCCCGGTGCCAGCACCTCTAAATCGTTCTACACATTTAAGTGCTGATTACCACGTGCTGCGGTGAGTAAAACTCGTGAGAAACCTGCATCTCCAGTCGAAACATGTAAGTCGCAACCCGCATGGAGCAGCGTGCGGATTCTTCTACTCTAACCTCTCAGAAATGAGAGGAAGCTGTGTCAGCATTGACTTTATCTGACTACTTTTTTTGTTAAACACATATATAAACAAATACTGGCCGGGGTGGTACCTACCTAGACGATTCATATGCAGGAATTTTGCAACCTCAAATACAATAGGAAAGTGGGAGAGAAACGAAGTTAATTTCCATAGACACGTGTCGCATTGTCAAGTTATAAATAGAAAGAGATGTAATATGCCTCGTTTTGGGGCGAAAAACGTTTCGTGTTCACGACTCCGGAGCGTGCTCTACCTGGCATTAGTACCTATGTCCATAATATATAAGGGATCAAGAGGACTTTTGGCGCCAACTGGAAAAGTGGCGGTGGTGTTTTTATTACATTTGAGTTTTGATGTTAATATTGCTAGTTTATTATGCAGCGAGCGCTCGTGAAGGTGTACAGTGATTGGAAGATTCAATACAATACAAAAATTGTACTTTTCGTGTTGTCTCCATCAGTACAACAAAGTATGAAACCTCCTCCATCATCAATCATCACTCGAGCAAATCTTCAGTAACAGTCAACTATCATTTTACTGTCGATCGAAAAGAAGTCTTTATTAACCTTAAATTATTACTCGACATTGGCAAAAACTGGCTCCAATTGGTAGCTAGGTTATCAGGCAAATAGAGGAAGGAAAAAGAAGAAGCATCTGATCTTAGGAACACGCGCCTCATCTTGATTCACCACTCTGCGCTATTATCTTGTGGCATGTAGATACAAATTTTATTTTTGACGAAAAACTACAAAGGCGACTATGAGAATACAAAAACTAATCTTACTTGTGGTGAATGAATCCGTCTATAGGTGTCGCCGCAGTGTTAGTGTCGCGGTCAAGCAGTAGTGCAAACACTACTACTTCGATAGCACTGATAGCTAGTGTAATTATTAGGAGTTGAGAACTGACGTCTTGCGACGGGCGCAGTTCAGTGCCACACAGAACATTTCTGGGTGACACAGCATTTGTTATGGGCAGTCTTCAATCTTCAATAAACAGCAGTCTTCAATAAACCCACAAAAAAATCTTTACTCCAGGCGGTGCTCAATCCCTCGAGCTCCGCAGCGTCTCACTTCACATTTGGGACATGCGGGAGTGCTACAACCTGTTGGGGAAGACGAGGAAGCTCCCCAACGGTACCGTCAAGCGATAGCCAGATCTGCGCTGGTGAGAGGAAAGGGGGGAAGGACACGTGTCAGGTGAGTTTCTAACATAATTTTTACTTAAAAATCTATTTAAATCGTAGTTTTTTTCTTCCGTTTCCTACTGCGTCGGAGTGGACTAGTGACAGGTTGCATCATTTCAGACTGTCACTAGTCCACTCCTGCAAAAAGTTTTAGCCCTCTTTGGGGGGGGGGGGGGTATTTGACATAGTTGCCAAGCGGGCTGGCAACCGCAGTTTATCAATTCAGATGTCCCTGGAAGAAGCTGTTGCCCATCTTCTGGTTTTAATTTACCCTCTGTACGGGCTTTCACGACACCTACGGGATGAGATGGGAGATTCTCTTAAGCCGCTACCACACAGCGAGAAGAATAAATAATGTCTATTTAAATTATTAATAATAAATAAACAATAAACAATAGCTATATTAAGAAAAATATTAATCAGTAAATGTGTTGAGACGTCGCCAAAAATTGATTACTCGCTCTTTTCCTTGACAAACATTGTTTATAATATAACATAACTTAATCTAATAAAGTAAAGTAACATGTGTTTGTGTGTGTGTGTGAGAGAGAGAGAGAGAGAGTAAGTGAGGGAGTGTGCGTGAGCGTGTGAGAATAAGTATGAATGTGAATGGTAATGACTTAGACTTGGTTTTAAAGATAGTTAACTTTTTCGGATTAACTTCAGGGCGACTCCGGAGGACCAGCACAAATCCAAGATGGCTGCGTATGGCGCGTTGTAGCTGTCACTTCAGTCGGTCGCTCCTGTGGTGCCCCGAACACTCCTGCTCTGTACGCAACAGTCCAGCGAGCGTTTGTCGCTTCAATTATATTTAGTGAAGAAACTTCTTCGGACAACAACAGAGGCGAAACAAATAACAATAACAGAGGCGGAATAATCAGCAACAATTATCAAGCGAATCCCAAAAATAACAACTGGGGCCGGAATAAACAACAACAATCATCAAAGCAACATCAACAATAATAACAGGGGCGGAATAAGCAACAACAATTATCAAGCGAATCCCTAACAATAACAACGGGGCCGGAATAAACAACAACAATCATCAAAGCAACGTCAACAATAATAACAGGGGCGGAATAAGCAACAACTATTATCAAAGCGATACCAACAACAATGCCGGTCGCACTAACAACCAACAAAATAGCGGCAGTGATGACAGATACACAACTGAAAGGATAAACTACGGAACAAATAACAACAATCAAAACAACAATCGGACACCTAATCAACAGAACAGTCGATACGATCACAACAATTACAATACACAAAACAACGACAGCGGCAGGTGTGAACAAAAGATACAGCACACCACGATCTTTCAGCAACAATCAACAAAACTACAACAACTATAACCCACAAAGGAACGATAACAACAACCACAACAACAACAATTATGATACATACAACAATCGACAAACGTGGTGGACTTAATCGTTTTTTAATTTGACTGAATATTGTACAAACTACTAACGACGGAATCTATCCGAACTGTATGACTCAAGTATAGCTTGACCAGGGAAAAAAGATCTGCATTCTAGCAATGCAGATCTTTTTTTCCGCTATATACGTATTTACAGAGACACTAAATATAGTTACGCCATGACGAATTAGTGTTTATTATTTTTGTCGTAATTAATCATGAGTTGTCTGATTGTTTGTAAGTAATGTAGGCAGACGAACAGACTTATTGAATAAAATTTAAAATAAAACCGAATGAGACTGTGAATTTCTGTAAAAAAATTATAAATATTGTCGAAATCCAAAAAAATCCGATCTAATTCTTGCAATGCGGTTGTAATTAAAAATTAAAAAACGTGCTTTAAAAGCAATGAATTCATCCTGGTAAGAGTATCAGGTCATAGACATGAAAATTTTAAATTATTCGGACGTCTGGAATAGAATAAAAATTTTGTTGAAATATTACATCGTTAATTACATAAATGGAGACAGGTCAAGCTAATATCAGTTAGGATGCTCTAAATAATTTAACTTTTTCACCCTAAGCAAAAAATCAGACGTTTAATGCATTTCATAACAAATGGCCAAAACGTAGTATATTCACTATGCGACAATTTAATCTAGCGAAATAAAGTACAATCACTCCCATTTTTTTTACTAAATATATGTTACATAAATTGCTTTACTATAATATATTTAGTAACAGCTACAAGTTCACGACTATGAAGTCTATGAATCGTTTTCGAAATTTTGACAAACAATATTTTTTTTAACTTTTAACCAATTTTTTTTTTATTTATGGCAACAGTTGTAAGCTTTTCCTCAGTGTCAAGTAGTGGTGTAAAAGTAACGAAAAAAAGCGTACTCGGATATATTCGTTACTATAACTATCAGTACTCGTTACTATCGTATCGTTTCGTTACTCGTTACTTTTGATACCTAATAAATAACATCGCATCGACGACGTCGCGTCGGTCGTACCTACTTTGTAGAATACATTCTTAATACGTTACATATTTAGCTGCGTAATGTGAATATTTTCACTTTTACATTTTTTGAACCTGACTTGTGTATATTATGTAAATCTAAATTTAGTTTGATTTTATATGGAAGTGGGTAGAACTACAAGTAAACTGTAATTTAATTACCACAACGATCTAATTGAAAACTGAACAGAATTTTCTGTTTTGAATATTTTATCCCTGAGAATATGTAAGCCTTTATTAACCAAAAAACAATTAAATCTCATCTCATTAACACGGCTTTATTATAATATCTCTTATAGTATTATTTTTAGTGAAACTAATTGACAATAGTATAAAACAAAAACATAAATCTATGTTATATTATTACATTAATTAATATTTTGTATAAAATACTTACCTACCTTGTTTCTCTTCCAATCCCAAACTTTGTCTAAACAATTCCTTTACTTATAGTAACTAAATAAACAGTAAACAAACATCGTCCTTTGTAACATACGTATTTAAAATCACGAATTAAGCGCGCGCATGCGTTTATCGCACTATCAGCAAACCGTTTCAATTCAAGCATCAACGCAACGAACGTACTTGCAAAAATTCAATCAAACTAATATCAGTACGAAAATACGAAAGTAACGAAATAACGAAATGCATTCTTGAGTAACGTTTTGGTACTCGGTACTAGATGGCGTACCCGTTACTCGGTACCGAATACATACGGTTTGCTACAGCTCTAGTGTCAAGTAGCTTAATGACATAAAATATATTTTACTAGGAATAAGGAGTAATCTGACTTTTGGCGCCAACTCGAAAAGTGGCAGTAGTGTTTTTATTTAATTTTGTAATTTCTGTGTATGTTTGGAGTTTTGATGTTTAATATTGATAGTTTATTATGCAGCAAGTGCTCCTGAAAGTGTACAGTCATTGGAAAATTCAATTCAAGACCAAAATTGTACTTTTTGTATTGTCTCCATCAGTCCAGCAAATCTTCAGTAAAAGTCAACTATCATTTTACCGTCGATCAAAATTCTGAAGTCTTGCTGCTAGAAGATTGTATACTTGAATATGTTACTTGACACTGGAAAATAGTTTATGACTGTTTCCATTAATAAATAAATAGAAGGAGTAATCTTCAAATAAGTACCAAAACTTGAAAGTTTGTTAGAACATCAACAGTGAAACAATATTTTACTTTTGCTGAAGTGAAGATTTGTTGGACTGATGGAGACAAAACAAAACACGATTTCGGTTTTGAATCGAATTTCCTTATCACAAAACTTTCATGAGCACCATCAATATTACGCAACAATACTCTAAATATGCTCAATGAATAAAACACATAAATAATGAAATTGATTCGAAAACACAATCGTCACTTTACGAGTTGGCGCCAAAATAAAACTTATCTCGGTAATAAAACTTTGGCAACAATAGATAACTGACTTTTTTTTCTTTTTTAAGGTATTCAATGCCATAATTATTATTACCAGTAAAATAAATTAGTTGCTTTCTGCAATATCACGTGATTCTGGTTGTTTTTAAAATGTCAACTTGATTAGCGTGAAAGAATTAAATGAAGAAAAACCGCTTAAATATAACTAAACATTAAAGTGTCTACTTTACAGCGTTTTGTATAAATATCTATCTGTCTTATCTTATGGTCGATCTGTCTTGTATTGTACGTTTTTAATATTTTAGTGCTGTAAAAGATAACACCAAACTGCATATATTTTTTCATTTATTTATATAAAAATTTTATTTTCTTAAAAAAGTATCCACTAAAACCTAAAATATGTTGTCCTGGATACTCAGACACTTCAGCTGTTTACAACTGTATAAACATAAAATAAAGTATTAATATGAAGTATTAAAATTTTAAACTTCACTTTAAAATGAAGAGTTGTTCGTGAGGGAATTTTAAAATTTGATTAAAAATAAATCAAATTTACCAATTTGTCATGTTCACAAATATTTTTATAAATTGCCATGACTTTTCTACTAGTTCGTAACTAAAATTATACTTTAAAAAAAACTACTTTTTACGGATTTTATCGCGTTTAATTTAAAAACTATTTTTAACCCGACGTTTCGGGTGCTTTACAGCATGGACACGGGAAGACTGAGGTGACAGTTGTCCTGATTTTAAATTAAACGCGATAAAATCCGTAAAAAGTAGTATTATTTAAATGTGTTGTATTCGCGTTAATAAAAGAAAACATTATAAAACTATACTCATTAAAATTGTGTACTTTAAAGTTGAGGATAAATGAAGCTATTTTTTTTTTAAATTACTGTAAAATGGCCTACAGGGACACAGTAAAGTCTTACAATGTTGACTTGCGATCGATTTTGCGACACGGCGATGTCAAGTAACTAAATAAAATAACTGTTTTACGGTATAGGGCTACCTGTACAAAAATCAATCTTACCAATCATTTTGTCGTAAACTATCGGTAATATATTGTTCAATTTGTTTTTAAAACAGCAAACAAAGCTAAGTATTCATCCCCATTTCTTAAATGGTTAATAATTTAGAAGAGGTTTTTGGATTACAACGAATGATTTTACCATCAAATAGAAATTTAAATTTGCATATGTGAAACATTGTGTAGTATAAAATACAGAAACTACGTAAACTAGTTTATATCGCTATATAAATTTGTATTTTAGGGAAATAAACTTGTATTGTATTGTACATATCTACAGATTTTTTTTTATTATAAAAATGAAACCTTTTTCATTTAACACCCAGTACTTAAGAAGAAAATATGCTAAATTTCTAAGTCAAAAGATTTTTTTAAAGAAGAAAGTTCACCTGATCCTATCATGAAATATCAGTCACAAGACTGATATTTCATGATGGGGTATTCTATGATGCCATGATGTGAAGTTCTAGGGATGATCTTTTATTATGGTATTATAATTTTTATGATGATGATGTTCTCCTAGCCGATTTCGACCACGGCGACAACTTCCGACTACAGTCGAAAGCCATCAACTGCGCAGGAAGATATTATAGTGCCACAAGTGTACGCGCAAACACAGAGGCACTCACTCGTCCCAACCTACCTGCGCTCGATGTAACGCTGATGCGATAAGATCGGAGGTAGGCTAGGATGCAGTGTCAGAAACACGGGGACAATCACAACACAACCAGACCCGAAAATCAACAATTTATGTTTTAGCACAAATGTTGGCTCCGGCTGGGATTCGAACCCAGGGCCCGCGGCTTAGAAGTCAGGTACTCTGACCACTAGGCCACGCGGTCGTCAATCGCGTCTGAATTTTTATATGCGAGCTGTGAACACTAAGCATGTGGTGTTTACCTATTAAGAAATGTGCACTTAGATTTTATTCAGTGGTATAAAATTCGATATAAGTATAGGTGTTTGAAGGTAAACCAAATAGATAAATAAATAAGAGATGACTCTCAGGGATGTTGTAGTCTTCAAAATAAATGTAAGGATTTAATTTCGTGACACATAAATTAAAATATATATACTGAGACACAAATTACAATAAAAGAATTGTTAAAGAGCTGACAATGTGCGGCGAACGGACACACTCCTCACTCACTCTCTTTGTTGAAACAATGGCGACGTGTTCTGTGAATGGCCGTGGTGTTAATCGTAGAAATAATCATGATAAATGCACATTTCACAGGTAAATTCCCCAAACGTCATCACTGCTGTGATTCGTTTATTCTTGGTTTAATTTCTGTTCAATTCTATTTGAAATACAGAAAATTTCATTCGTATTGTAATGTTTTATATTTTACATGTTGTTATTAATTGGAAGCAAATATTTTCCTGACATATATAAAAAAAAAACGAATAACAGAGCCAATATGAGAGTTCACTTTTGTTTACTAAACTTAGCCTTGAAATAGTCAAAACTTATTTTGAAGAATCCTATATACATCACATAATACGTCAATGGAAATAAACGAGGTTGTCAAAGAATATATTTTAAGAAACTGCAATTAAATTACTAATGAATTACATGAATTGGAAAAAAAATTATTGTTTGTCGATAGTGCTGGAACGTAAAATGTCGATTACTAGTTAACGCAAACAATGATAAATCAAAATTCGTTATGCGTTTTCGGTCTGTCCGTTCGTCTATACTAAACGTAGACAGAGTATTTGTTATACTTATAAGATACTGCAGTATATTTTATGTCTATGAACTTCTTCGTCTTCTTTTTTTATCCTGGCAATTAGCTACCAAGTCGTGCCATCTTTGCTATTGTCGAGTAATAATTTAATTATAACAAAGACTTCATTGCTTCAGTACCACCAAACTTAAAATTATAAAAATTATGTGGTAAAGAAGAGAAACATGTGTGTTATTTATATTTTCACTTTTCATTAAAAAAAATTGTTAACAAATCAATAATATTAAGCACAAGGAAATTATTTCTAATATTCACTAAATTATCTACTACGTAACTCGAAAATTATTGATTTTTATCTAACTTTATTCTAACTAAAAAAAAAGAATTTCCGTTTAGCAGTATTGTCACGTTTAAACTTACATTATCTCAAAATTTATCACATATTGTGTATCAGATTTGTTTTTCCAAAAATATTTTACATAAATTTCATAACAGTGAAGCAAGGAGAAACTTTTGTGAAAGTTGTTAATATTTTTTGTTCTAACGAAATTTTATTTGATTCATAGTTTCTAATTAATTTCAGGATATTATAAAGAGAATTATAAAGCAATACGAAAGAAAAATCTAGGGTAAATTAAGGCTAAGCGTAGAATAAAGTGAGATTAGGGCATGGCAACACATATAATTTATATTACAATAGGGATGGGCAAGTGAAAAATATATCGGGTTATATCGTATCGATAATTTTGAACAGTATCGATAATTATCGAGAGAAAAAAATCGATATACAGTCCTTTTTCTCTTACAGTCCTTCTTACGTTTTTTTGTTTAACCGCGCGTTTTGTACAAATTGCTTTACAAATTGAAAAAAACTGAATCATTGTTGTCTTTTTTTAAACTTCTACACACAAGACATTATTGATGCCTTGTTAAAAACATCTAAAATCTAAACACTGCAACTGAGATCGCCACTGACATTTCATATTTTTCATTTAAATTAATGAAATTCATGGCCCGACAGGGTGGGCCTAGCAATTAATGTTGTGAGAGGCAAACATCTATGTGAATCTTTTTAAAATAGTCTCCAATATTATAATAACTTTTTCCTCTTAGAAAAGCTCATATTTTTTTGTTGTATTTTTTTAATTTTGTTTTTGTTAATCGGTAAATTTTTATATATTTTTGTAGAGATGGAATATGGACCAAAAATATGTTTTTTTTTTAATTTAGATGATGACTGGACTAAGTCATGTTTTTGGCACGAATCATAACGTCGAGGTACATATTACATGGAAGATTAAAATGCTTCCAAGTAGTATCTAATAACAGCAAATACGAAAATATATATCGAAACTGATACGAATTCGACACTCCAGAATAAATATTCGATCGATATTTTTTTTCCAGGCCTACATTACAACAATCTTTCCATTAGATTAGGGTAGGGCAGTTGATATTTTTAAAGATATCGATATTTTGATATATCCATATATTTATTTATAAAAATAAGTCAGCTTAAAAACGAGTTGCGCAGTTTTTTAGGAAGTATATTAATTAAAAAATTGATATCCTCTTTGTGATTAATCTGAATATACATTATGAATTTATTATTTTGAACTTTATTATTATTTCTTAAACTGTTGAAGGAATTGCAGAAGGCGTATTGTAGCACATCACTATTTTTAAGTAGTTAAATTAATTGAATTGAACAGAATAAACATATGCTTCTCCCAACAATAGCATTATCATAACCTTTTCGTCTCAACTCGGTAATAGTTATAAAAACACACAATCCACCATAGTTAAAGAAATTACTTTGTTTTTAAAGAATACATGATAAATAAAGGAGTGCAAAAAAAGACAACATAGAATTCATACACACATTCCATTCAGTTACGCCATTTTCTCATATAAAAGGTAAGTAGAGACCACACGTGATATAAATTACAGTAAATAACTTACAATAATACAGTTTAAATGTTTTGCAAGAAAACCAAAAAGAAAAACTAATAAAAAAAAATATCGACTGTCGATATCTAGATTTTAATATCGAACTATCGATATACCATTTCAAAAAATATTATTCACAAATATCGATATTTCGATATATCGATATTTTATCAACAGCCCTAGATTAAAGTGAAATTTAAAATTCAATGAATTTAGTATTCATTACGCAGAGATACTTGTTACGAAATGAAAATTGATTAAATCTTTATCTTATAAGTCTTTACATTACCTCGACTAATGCAAATCCGCTCTTCCAGTAGTTTTACTAACATTATTAAAAAATATGAATCCAATTGTAGTCGAAAAGTCAAACTGTATTTTCTGCAACATAGCAAATAAATTTGAAAATACAGAAATATTATATGAAGACGAAGAAGTGTGTGTGTTCCGAGACATAAAGCCAGCGAGCGACTATCACATATTGACGATACCAAAGAAACATATAGATGATGCGAAGTCGTTGACACCGGCTGATAGGGAGCTTGGTAAATAAATAAAATTATCTTTTTCATCAACATTATATAAAAAAAAATCAATTATGAAAAAAAGCCGAATTTTGAATGATCATCACTTGAAAAGGCTCGACTTATTAGGCTGTTTTTTTGCTTTGTCATTGTCAAGACAAGTTTTTTAAGATAAAATTTTTTGGAAAACAACATTTGTTGGTCTGAGCGACAAAATCGGCAATTTGGATGTATGTTTGTATTAAAATGTCCATAAAAAAGGTGAGGTTCAGGTCGTGACAGTTTTGGAGATAGACAAATTTTAAAATAAACATGGTAAATACTTTTTAGTTAGACCATCCAAAAAGTTTTTGTGTCACCACACTGCATCTGTCACTCTTGAGACATCAGTTCTTCAGTCTCATATGCCCAGAGATTATGCTAGCTCTCAGTGCCCTTCAAACCGAAACTTTTACAGCATCAACATGATGACATTACACTAATATTAGACACTACTACTCTAAGTAATTATCCATCTGATATAGGTGTAATAGGAATACAAGAATCCTCAGTGTTAAAGTTACTTTAAACAACCAACATATATAAATCTGTGGGACTGAATAGCGTTCCTCCAATTTTTATAGTTAAATGCGCCAAAAGCCTCACCACACCTTAGTCATATTTATATAAGAGATCTCTTTCTGAGGGTATAGTTCCCTTCATTTGAAAATCAGCATTTGTTACACCGAATCACAAACAAAGTCCAAAAGACAGTCGAAAATTACAGGCCCATTTCACCTCAGGCCTAAATTTAGAAAAGATAGTACATCAACAATTATATGCGTCTATGAATCATGCATTTAGTGAACATGATTTTTTAAGGTTGGTTTTTTTAAGAGGATGGTCCACAACTTCTCAGATTATCAGATCTCAGCATTCACAGGTTGATACACATGCATATACACGGACTACAGCAAGGCGTTCGACAGAATAGATCATGTGATATTGCTATGCAATATCACATGCTCAACAGCTATTTATATACTCTTGCATGCTGATGATATGATGATGCTAAGTCCAATGAAAGATCACATGGATACTTTTTGACTTCAAGAAGATTTGAACCGATTTCAGAATTACTGTTCTATGAATAAATAAGATCTTATTTATATTATATTTAATATTTAATATCATTACATTTATTATAAATGTAATATTTCAAAATATTGTATCTGTCCTATGCTCGAAAACCAATTCCCATATTGCAAAATTATAATCTCTTAGATATATCAATAGCCCGGGTTGACAATATCAGGGATTTAGGAGTTACTTTCGACTTAATGCTACTATTTGATTTACATACATACATACATACATAAGATCACGACTGTATCCCGTAAGGGGGAGACTGGGCACTCACTGCAAAAACAGATGACTGCCACAATCCACGTTTCACCAAAACAATATAATGCACTTGGTGTGATAGGTGATGAGCCCATCGGCACCATGCGCTGTTGGGTGCACAGTGCAGTTTTCCTTACTCGCCTTTTACGAGATCCATTGGATGAGATGGAGTGGTAGTATTCTTTTAACGAGCCGCCACCACACGGCTTTTTGATTTACACATTTCGGATATAATCAATAAAGCATCTAAATCACTGGGGTTCATTTTGCGAATATAATCAGAGTTCAGAAGCATTAAATCATTTAAGATACTATATTGTGCATTTGTCCACAGTCACTTAGACTATGCCTCGCAAGTTTGGAATCCTACTTTTAATGTGAACATTAATCAAATTGAAAGTATCCAGAAAAAATTACCTGGTACTTTACATACCTGATTACTTTAGCCGCTGCAAAAAATTCCACATATTTCCCCTACACGCTCGAAGACGAATAGCAGAAATAGTGTGTCTTCTTAAAATTGTAAACGGTGCTGTGGATTGCCCAGAGCTATTATCTAATATTGGATTCCGTACACCATCGGCATCATTAAGAAAACCAAATCGTCTGCATGTCCCATTTTTATTTATTTTTATTTATTTATAGCCGATCTATCAGAACATTGATGTACTGAAAACTAAACTTATTCATCTCCATGTTCTGTTTGCCTCTTGGCAAAGGCCTCCTCCAGTCTTCTCCATTCATCCCTTGTCCACGTTCTTCCAGCTGGTTGCACAATTTCTTTTTCCAATCTTTTCCTTTGACGGCCTCTATTTCTTTTTCCGTGCCTGGGACACCAATGAAGTACATTTTTGCTCCATTTTTCAATAGCTCTTGCAGTGTCTGCCCTCCTCGACTTTAATATTTTTACTTTTAGTGTCACATCCCATACTTTTGTCTGTTTTGTAATAATTAAATGCTAATTAGTTAATTGTAAATATCGGCAAAATTCTTACTTGATAAGGGCATGCAGAAGTTTTAATGCTGTTGTACAAAATGTCAACATAGATATCTTCTTCTTCTTCTCTTAAATTGATGGCTCCATCATTTCACTGACGATTCTCTGCCAAAGTCAAGGTTGATGAATACAACATAGATTTAATTTCCACTGGTATCAGTGATCTAAAAAAGTTGCTGTGAAACCATTATTTTCTCTGACAAGTTTTTGTATATGTTTGATGATTTTCTATCTTATTCCACTTATTTGTGAAAACCTTCATTCTCCTATAACTTCCAAAACTACAAAAATAAAATTAATAAAATCGAAACTGTACGGGTCTTTTTTTTAATGCCATCTTTTTTATGGCAGAAGGCGACAAGATCAGCAGATTGTTCACCTGCCGGTGAGTGCTTTGTCTGTTCATAACAAATGCTGTGTCACTCAGAACATTTCTGTGTGGCTCCACACTGCGCTTGTCACCCTGAGACATCATTTCTAAAGTCACGTAGGTAAGCCTAGTAATTATATTGGCTATTTGTGTTTCGGTCTGAAACAGTAATATTTGCACACTACTGTTTCACAACATCACTGTGAATGTTGGGTTGGGAATTAATCGTTTTTCTTTCTGTATTGTTTTTAAAAAAAGCAGTGTGGTTACATTCCAAAGATATTTTAGATAGTTAATAGAATTTTTCTTTTCTTCTATTTTTTTTAATTGAAATGTTTGATGAAACGGGAAGAATGTTCACCTTATTTTTTTTATTAAAAGTGACAGAACCAGCAAAACGTTCACCTGATTGTAAGTGCAATGTCTGCCCATAACAAATGCTTTGTCACCCAGAACAGTGTGACACCACAATGCGCCCGTCACCCTGAGACATCAGTTCTTATGTCTCATATGCCCAGTGATTCTGCTAGCTCTCAGTGCCCTTCAAACCGAAACACAGTAATGTTTGCACACTACTGCTTCACGGCAGAATTACTGGCCCTGGGGTGGTATCTACCTAGACGGATTCCTGCATAGGAATCCTACCGCCAGTAAAATGTCTGCCCATAACAAATGCTTTGTCACCCAGAACATCTCTTTGTGACACTCCACTATGCTTGTCACCTTGAGACATCAGTTCTTAAGTCTCATATTACTTTTATAGTTAACAAAATGCTGACCGTTGCAAAGGAGCTCCTTGTAAAGAACAACCTGTCAGTGGAAGATGCAAGGTTTGGATACCACTGGCCACCGTTCCGTAGTGTGCGTCATCTCCATCTTCATACTATCGCGCCGGAGTCCAAGATGGGTCTTATAGCTCGGATAATATTTAAGAAGGACTCCTATTGGTTTGTCTCTGTAAGTATTGTTTTATTTTTTTTGTAATTCTAAGTGATGAGATGAGCAATTTGTTTTTTGTTCAAAACAAATACTTTATCACCCAGAACATGTCCTTGTAACACCACACTGCACCCGCCACCCGAGATATCAGTTCTTAAGTCTCATATGCCCAGTGGTGGTGCAAGCTGTCAATGCCCTGCAGACCGAAACATAATAATGTTTGCACACAACTGTTTCATGGCAGAATAACAGACTCTGCGGGTACCTACCTAGATGAATTCCTTAATAGGATTATCACCAGTAAAATCTGGGCGCTAACTGGCTTAAACGCCGTGTGGTGGCGGCACATTAAAAAACTACTACCACTCCATCTCATCCAATGGATCTCGTAAAAGGCGAGTAAGGAATTAAACTGCACTGTGCACCCAACAGCGCATGGTGGCGATGGGCTCACCACCTATCACACCAAGTGCATTATATTGTTTTGGTGAAACGTGGATTGTGGCAGTCATCTGTTTTTGCAGTGAGTGCCCAGTCTCTGACTACCCCTTATGGGATACAGTCGTGATCTTATGTATGTATGTATGTATACTACCTTAAACATAATATGATATTGACAACGATCAAGTATCCTAGTAAGTGGAGTACCCGACTTCTACGCTGCAGAACCTGGGTACGTACTCGTATCTCAGTTATATACATTTCTGTCAAAAACGCAAACTGTGTTTTCGGGTCTGGTTGTGTTGTCCATATAAAATATATGTGTGTGAAACGCAATCAAAGTACAGGAGAAATCCTTGTGAGAGTCATCAAAAAAATATGGCCTGGCAAATTCAATTTGATCATCCGATGGCAAGTCAAGCACAAAGCCTGCCCTCAACAAATGTGGTGTCACCCAGGACATTCCTGTGCTGGGGCACTTGTCACCTTGAGACATCAATTAAGTCTTACTGGTGGTAGGATTCCTATGCAGGAGTCCGTCTAGGTAGGTACCACCCCAGGGCCAGTTATTCTGCCGTGAAGCAGTAGTGTGCAGACATTACTGTGTTCCGGTTTGGAGGACACTGTGAGCTAGCGTAATCACTGGGCATTTGAGACTTTAGAACTGATGTCTCAGGGTGACGGGCGCAGTGCGGTGTCACGCAGAAATATTCTCGGTGACACAGCATTTGTTGTGGGCGGATGTTGCACTTACCATCAGGTGAACGTTTTGCTCGTTTCGTCACTTTGTACAATAAAAAAAAAGAAGTCTCATATGCCCAGTGATTACACTAACAGTGAACTATGGATTGTTATGCATAGTTTTGTTTGTTCACTACTGCTTAATGACAATAACTGGCACAGCGGTGGTACCTACCTAGAAATACTACCACCACTGAATGTGAAAGTTGTAAGAGATATCAAGGAAAGTGTAGATGTAATGCAATATGACGCTTATGCGATAAGATCGGGTGTCATTTATTATTTATTTATTTCGGTAAGGTCACGTTGAAAGTACCCGGAACCGACGAGCGTGTGTGAAAACGCTAATGAAAGTAGAAGAAGCTAAAGATGTGTGTCAGGGTCGTAGCAAGTGGAAAGATGTGGTCTCTGCCTACCCCTATGGGAAAGAGGCGTGACTGTATGTATGTATGTCATTTATAACTGATAATCTAATTAGACTATATCTTTTATTTCCAGCCTGACTACGTGGCATCGAGGCTATGATCATGAAGCCACAAGTAGTAAATTGTTTTTAACTAATTCATTCACTTCTGACCCTACAAAATATTAACATCACCTGTGTCTCCTGTATACAGGGTCTTTCGTAATGTCCTATACATCCCGGCAGGCTGGGCTTAGGGACGATGTGTATATGCCCCAAAAAATATAATGAGCTTCATAGGGTGATACCTGTATGAGATAGGTCGACTTAAAGAATTTGCTTAAAACTCATAGGTGACTACCCTGCTATACAGCTGATCGAGGCAGTGAACTCATAAATTTAATTGGGCGTTTTTCCATTGAGCTGCCATCGAAAGAACTCGCAAGTACTAGGATAACATGAAGCTTAAGGAAATCTGTTGCGAAGTGAATCTGTCAGTATGACGCCGTAGTAGGGTAACATAAATAAAATGGAGAAGGAAACGTATTTTGAATTTATCCGGTTCGGGGCAACGACTTTCTGAGTTAGGGTCGCGTAAAGTTTTGCAAACCAAATATTTTTAAGTTTTGTATGGACATTTTTAGTATTCAATTTTGTCATCAAAGCTTCACCGTTGCGTTTATCAGATCAAAGAAGCATGGGTAGGTGCCGGGATGTTATACCAATTATGAATCACGTCTAGTGGATGAATAAGTCTTATTTATAATCACAATTATTCCAAGGCTGTGTTACTTAGCTGGTTTTATTATTAAGAGAGGATGATAAAAAAGCGCACGGTACCGACTGTGCAGGAATCCGTCTAGGTAGATACCACAGCAGTGTGGTGCAACGCACATGTTTTGAGTGACAGCATTGCCCCAGTCACCCTGAGGCACCAGTGCTTAAGTCTCATATGCCCAGTGATTACGCTAGCTCTCAGTGCCCTTCAAACTGAAACACAGTAATGTTTGCACACTACTGTTTCACGGCAGAATTAACTGGCCGTGGGGTACCTACCTAGATCCTGCATAGGATGTCTTTATTTTTTTTATACGTATAGTTATCAAAATTATTTATGTAAGATTTATTTAAAATATACAATGATGAAATAAACGAGTGAAAAATATAAAAATAGCCTTATTCATTTCGACCACAAAATGGTCAACCCTACCCAAACATCTGAAATAATTGAACACAAATAGGTATTTCTTGGTTCATAGAATCAGGCATTGCTACGGAAATCCATTACAATAAAGGAATGGTTTAATTTAAGAACCGCATGCAAAATTTAAAATGGTGTGTACTGGTGGTGGGATTCCTATGCAGGAATCTTTCTAGGTAGGTACAACTCCAGGGCCAGTTATTCTGCCGTGAAGCAGTAGTGTGCAAGCATTATTGTGTTTCGGTTTGAAGGGCACTGTCAGCTAGCGTAATCACTGGGCATGTGAGACTTAGAACTGATGTCTCAGGGTGACGGGCGCAGTGCAGTGTCACACAGAAATGTTCTGGGTGACATAACATTTGTTATGGGTAGACGTTGCACTTTACATCAGGTGAACGTTTTGCTCGTTTCGTCACTCTATCCAATAAAAAAAAAATACCTTGAGGAATCAAACTGCACTGTGCGCCCAACAGCGCATGATGGCGATGGGCTAACCACCTATCACACCAAGTGCATTATATTGTTTCGGTGAAACGTGGATTGTGGCAGCCATCTGTTTTTGCAGTGAGTGCTCAGTCTCTGACTACCCCTTATTGGATACAGTCGTGATCTTATCTATGTATGTATAAGAAAAAAACAATTTTTTAAATTTTCGTCTGTCTGACAGATAGCTGATATTATAGCGGGTAACTTAGGCTACTTTTATTTTAGAAAAATAATTAAGGTTCCGCGCAAAAAGATTAAAACCTCAAAATCCGATTCAAATAGGGAAGTATATTACCGATCGGAGTCGGCTTTTTTACGCGGGTGAAGCCGCGGAGCATAGCTAGTTATAATATAAAAGAATACATAGATGATGACAATCTCTGGGAATGAGGCGATCGCCGCCAAGCTAATTCTACATCTTACTATTTATGATTTTGTTTTTGTACATTAAATTGTATTTAAAATTACTGAAAAGAAAAAAAAACTTCCCGCCGGATTTCTCGCTGGTTCTTCTGACACGTTCTATGACAGAGGACGTCAACCACGTTGCCGCCACTTTGGTACGAGTCTCAAAAATTCTTAGGGCGGATTTCACCGTTGAAAATAAACCCGATCAGTTCAAGCTAATCGAAGTTTAGGCGTTTAACTGAGTTCAATGCTACAGTTTGCATTTCATCAACATCAAATATATATATTTTCGGTGATGTAATTGCTGTTAGCCTTCTCGGCTTTTACAGCTTCATCGGATACTGTGCTCCAGGGGCCCGTGTGCCAGGTTTGGTTTGACCCAAACATAAATAAATAAATAAATAAAAACTCATACAAAACCCTCGAAGTTCAGACTGTGTCGCGTTCGCTGCGTGCTTTCGCGGTTTCGAAATTCTTAAACATTTTAAGTCGTCTACTGACCGTCCGAAGGAGGTTGCGCGCGTCCATTCGGACTGTCGACTTGTGTGTCGGTAACTCTGGGCGGTGAGAACCGTCCTGGAACACGGGTGAATCTTGTGTACGCGGTGTGATTATTGACTATTGCGCGCCGCTCTCTACGGCGGTCGCGCGTCGTGGTGCGTGTTATATTAAAGCTATTGACTGTGTGTACAGTGTGGCCTGGATCGTGACTGACAGTATCGTGGTCAGGAAGAGCTGAGACGTCCGTGTCGTCTAGCACGTTTCGCGGGCGACGTTTGCGTTCGGTCGCGTTTCTGTTTGGTCAGTAATTTGCTGCTTTAACCACCAGCGGGTTTGAATGAACCGCGGCTTTTTCGAAAAACCGCCGTGATAATTCTCTGAAGTGTTCAGAGATTAAAGGCATTTCACAGTCGCTGTGAAGATCTACATTGCGTTGATACCAACCGGCTCCGGTGGCAGTTCGCAAGAACCGATTTTGAACGCTCTGTAACTTCTTTAATTGATTGCCCGTCGCGTGAGCGAAAGCGACGCAAGCATAGTCCATTACGGGTCTTATGCAAGTCTTATAGAGGCGAAGTTTGTGTCTTAAGCACATTTTGCTTGAGGAGCAAGTTAATGGGTATAGACGGCTTGAGATAAAAGCCGCTCTATTGCGTATGTTTTTAATGTGTGCAGCGAACGACATCGCTGCGTCTAAAGTGACCCCGTGGTATTTGACGCTCTTTTCCCAGGGAATAGGGCGTCCGAACAGGGTGATCGTGCCTAGCTGATTGTTGCCGATTGGGTGACATCGTCTAGCGGGCTTTGGTGTGCCCCTCGAGAAGTATATCGCTACACTTTTCTCGGGGTTTACCTCTATTCTCCATTTCCGGAACCATTCGCCTAGGCGATCGGCTGCGGCTTGGAGTTGAATCGTTATGCGGCCCTTGTGCTTGTCGGAATAGTACAAGGCCGTGTCATCTGCGAAAAGCGCAAGATTGACTTTCGGGTCTTTAGGAATATTGCTAGTGTATAGCGAGAAAAAGAGTGGGGAGAGGCAGGAGCCCTGAGGGACCCCCGCTCGGAGAGGGCGGCTTGAGGAGCGCGTTCCCTCTACCCGGTCAACATCAAATGAACGCAGTTAAAGCTAAACGCGATTGATATTCTGAACGCCCAATTTTCGACGTTCAACTCTAAACGCGTTAGAGCTGTCATTGTCAATTGCACAACTATGCAAACGCAAAAAATATTTTTAATTCGTATTGTTTATTGTTGGCATACCTATGTAACCTATGCATACAAACATGATGTTTAATGTCGCAGAATACGAAATACATCGAGTTATTGTTTTAGATTGTGACGATATTTCACGTAAATTTCGTTTTTCGGGTAGACGAAAACTGAGATCAAATGATACACTTGAACTCAGTTAAGTAAAACTTGGTTTTATTAATCTTGGTTTCAGAAGCGATCGGTGATATCGGGTCTTACTCTCGATTTCGTTCCCACGAGCATTGCATTTCCATATGCTGTCCGTACAAAACCTTAGTCGCTTCTTACGACACCTCGGTAGAAAAGAGGCTACACTGTCGGACACTATAATTTTTTTTATTTCATAAAGTGACGATACGAAGAAAACGTTCAGCTAATGGTGAGTGCAACGTCTGCCCATAACAGACGCTGAACTCTCAGAATTTTTCTTTGTAGCACCACACTGTGCCTGTCATCGCGAGACCTCAGTTCTTAAATCTCTTGTGCTCAGTGATTACGCTAACTCTCAGTGCCCTTCAGACCGAAACACAGTAACGTTTGCACACTACTGCTTCACGGCAGAATAACTGGCCCAGGGGTGGTACCTACGTAGACGGAATCCTACTTAGGAATCCTACCACCTATAAGTATGGCTTTATTATCTTGATAATAATAAGTATATAATCTTAAGCGGCTTAGGATTATATGATACGTATACTTTGACGACCGCGCGGCCAAGTGGTCAGAGTATCTCACTTCTGGGCATCCTGGGATCGAATCCCAGGCGGATACAACTTTTGTGCAAAAACAAATCGTCGATCTCCGGTCTGGTTATGTTGCTATTGTCCCATTGCAACTAACTGCAACTGTGCAGGATACGAATCCTGCGTCCGATATTGTCGCATGAGCGTTACATCGAGCGCGGGTGTGTAAGGACGAGTAAGTGCCCCTGTGTGTCGCGCGTACACTTATGGCACTATAATATCTCCTGCACAGTTGATTTTTTTTATTTGATAAAGTGACGAGACAACTAAAACGTTCACCTGATGTTAAGTGCAACGTCTGCCCATAACAAATGCTGTGTGACACCACACTGTGTCCATCACCCTGAGACTTGTTCTTAAGTCTCATACACCCTTTGATTACGCTACCTCGCAGTGCCCTTCAGACCGAAACACAGTAATGTTTGCACACTACTGCTTCACGGCAGAATAACTGGCCCTGGGGTGGTACCTATCTAGACAGATTCCTGCATAGGAATCCTACCACCAGTAAACAGTTGATATAGTTTTCGATATTCCAAAGTTTTTGTCGTGATCGGAAATCGTCCACGAGCCTGTTTCGATGACAACATCATTATAGTCTTTATATATATATATATATTTACTTAAATATGTTTTATCTAAATCATTGTTTTATATACAAGGTTTCCATCCATCCATCCATTTCAGCCTACCATTAGTCCACTACTGAACATAGGCCTCCCCCATAGAGTGCAACAAAAGCTTGTAGCTCTCATTTTGGGGGATCCTGCCATAGTTGCCACGCTTGGCAGGAGGGTTGGCAACCGCAGTTTATTTATTATGATGTTCCAGGAAGATGCTGCTGCCCATCTTCTGCTTTTAATTTTCCCTCTGTCGACTTTTACGACACCCACGGGACGAGATGGGGTGGTAGATTTAACAACAAGCAGTTGCGTAAACCTTGTTTATAAACAAATTAAAATATTGGGCGGGACTCTGTATTTATTTCTTGCATTTACACATTCAATAAAACGGACTTCATCGCGTTCAATTTTGAACTATTTATTACCAGACATTTCGAGCGCTTTACAGCATCCATGGTCACGAGCAAAGAGTATATAAACTCAACTGAGATGACAGATGTCCCGATGTCATAGTTAACCCGGAGTACCTTCAGCTTTTAGTTATTAATTTTGGTCCGATCTACGCAGAAAGAGCTAACTGTGTTTTGAAGTCTTGCAGTGGTATGCTTGGTTTTCGACTTAATTTTTGTTAATTATAGGATCCCAAGCCTGTGGTAATACCCAACCATCTTCTCTATTAATATAGGATGTTTTTTAATTTCAATAGCCTTCCGAATCATCCTTGGTAGGAGTCGGTGTTCTTTTGCAAGTATTTGTGGTCTATCAAATCTGATGTAATGGTTGGGGTGATCCAGAACATGGTCACAAACTGCACCTCAGCCCCCCCCCCCCCCCCCCGTGAATATGGGTGCTGTAAAGCGCTCTAATTGTCGGGTAATAAATAGTTCAAAATTAATCGCGATAAAATCCGTAGGATTCTGTTTTTTTAAAAAGAAAGAATGATTTAATTTCGCTGTGATGAGTTCTTCAACAGGAACTTATTTTCCTAATCGCTCGCTAGATGGCATGGCTACTTTGAAAGCAGTGGTGCGGTGCGACATGGTCTATCCACAATTTAAGGAAAAGTAAAAAAAAAACATTAATAGTTAACTAAGTTAAACAAAATTCTGCATAAGATATTATTTAATGTATTTTATTATGTATAATTAATTATTCATAGAAATTAAAATATGACAATCTGCATATATTTAAATATTGCCTCAATTTAAATATCTTAAAAGGGCATAAAACTCATAGTCATAAACAATTTCGTAATTTTTATATTTGTACACTTTAAGCCACTATCTCTTTTTTATCTTCTGTAATTGCATACGTTCAACTTCATATTGAACACAGAATCAGCTTTATATGAGGACTCGGTGTATTTATTTACTAGCAGTGCCCCGCGGTTACGCCCGCGTAAAAAAGTCGACCGACGATATACATATTATACTTCCCTATTTGAATCGGACTGTGGGGTTTTAATATTTTTGCGCGGAATCCTAATATTTTTCTAAAATTAAAGTAATCTCAGTTAACCGCTATAGTTTCAGCTATCTGTGGGTGAAAGTCCCGCCAAAATCGGTCCAGCCGTTTCGTTGATTAACCGCAACAAACAGAGACATGCAAAAAAATATTTTAAAAGTTGTTTTTATTCTTATCAGTACCGTATTGAGTAAAAAGCTCCACGACCCATGAATATGGTAACCCTGTTATCTTTAGTTTACACTCCTTTCGTAGAAGAGAAGTTTTGTGTAATTTCATTAGTGTTAATAATATAAATTAAAAAAGGTGATGGTTTTTAAGTGTGTAGTATTTGTTTGTTTTGATTTAGATTTGGGATTCTCAATTGAAATTAAAATTTTCTTTATTACACGGACGTTGTTGTCACTCCCATGACTGACTTGATATTAGCAGAATTCTTTTAAGAGCAGCCATTAAACAAAGAAGAAGAAGAGTAAAAAACCGTTATTTTGTTATTACAAACAGACGCTTCAATTTTATTTATAAGTATAGATTTGTAGAAGATATCCAAAACGTTGAGCGCCATTTCTTCACGCTAATAGACAACACCTGGATCCTCGTCAATTGAATGGCAATGGTTTTTCATTACAGTGGGTTATATATTCCAGAATAAACCTTACGGTTGTCACTCATTAGACGTAACTATGGTTTCAGGCACGAATTGGAATACATAAGGATCTTTCCCACCCCAACACACTAACGCTTGCTCTGGAGCGACCAAATCTTTAAGATTATCCCTGTCAAGGAATCGGAACTTCTCCAGCGCTTTAGCCGGGAAGACGCCCTTGATTAGCTTGAACCCGGCACGCATGATCCATGGCATCTGATAAATTATGCTGTAATTCACAAACTTCGGATAGTAATTCTTTAACAGTGACACCATATATATGACTAAATCAATATCCATGTTAGTAATTCCACATTCGTCCATATCCAAAAACAGGGAAATGGGATTGCCATCTTCTTCTCTCTCCATCCGCTCCAGCCAGTATATGACAATCTTCTTTAACTCCTCCACATCCCTCTGCCCTTTAACATATAATTTCCACTTAATTATAAACAGGAGAGAGCCTTCTACGTCTCTACCGCGTGGAAAGAAGAGTCCGTCTTTCAAATAATCCATACGTATTTTGTCAGCTATTTCGTTAGCATTTACCTTTCGTCTCCATATCATTGTCTCCCAGAGCATTTTAGAAGCTGCTTTAGCGTTGCCCTCACAATGGTCTAACACCCTCTTTATGTATTTGTCACTTTTCACTCTCTCCAAATCGTGTGGATCAAATTCGCCTGGCGGGTTTGGTATGCCCCTTTTAAGCTTATCGTCGAACAGACTTCTGACTTCATTTACCTTCTCCATTTTATCGGTTTGTCTTTGTAAATTCAATTACAAATTTAATTACTTTATTACACGGCAAGTTTTTTTTTCGTCCTCTAGTCTAGGTTATCTGTCTTCTTTTGAATATATTTAATTTTATTGCGCAGTGTTATTCCATTTTTTTTCAGCCTGCGAGAGCGGTACCTTTACCTTTTCGCGAATAAAAAAGTAATTTTTAGTTATGGTTTACAAGCATAATTATATACACAACACGTGGTCTTATACTAACTCTATTACGTTTGTAACTGTCATGTTTTAGTTATTGTTCACGAGCTTATTTTTAAAGTAATATCGAAATACACAACACGTGATCTTAAAGTAACTTCGATACGTTTATAACTGGTATGTTTAATAAGAACGCTATCAAAGTTGTTGTTACGTTATCTATGACTAACACACGACTGCCAGACGGAGAAATAAGTTGACTATAGAACGCTGCAGCGTGAGAGTTTACAAATGCATAAATCGTCGGCAAATGTCACGACCTCTAAACATATTTAGCCAAACGCAAAACGACTGACGTTCTAATGGTTCCGTAGTTAATTTTATCAAATATATTTTGGATATAATTGTCATCCAATCATCGCGCTACATTATAGCATATACCGGCAGCCCTAGTAACTTGCGACGAGAGGTGTTCCTCTCGTAACGGTACGATCTAGCATTGAGAATGTTGAGAATATTCTGTCAATGCTAGATCGTTGATCTGGATAGAATAGAATAGAATAGAATAGAATAAATTTTTATTCAATATAGACTATTTACATAATAGTTATTGAAAGTCATTTTTTTTTTAAGCTTCACTGGTTCGCAAAAATGCCTCTGTCCTGGGAAGAACCAGTAAGAAACCCAGCGGGCTTTTTTTTTTAGTCATTTTTAAAATAATGTACAATAACTGTATTACTGATAGAGTAAAGCTTAATGCTATGGATGTTTCAAAAGTTTCAGTAGCAACACTATTTTTGTAAAACCATAATATAAATCATTTTTTTTTGTTATAATCTGTAATCTACGCTAAATACACCCTGTTTGACCTTTGCTTATCTGTTCAAATCGTGAATGTCATATTATTTATCATTTGTATCATTTGTAATCTCGTAATATATAATAAACACAGATTTTATACAGCGATTGTGGATTAGGAAACGAATATGACCGTTGTAACTTAATGAATAATTTATTTCACGATAAGTAATTAAACAAAATATATCAGATGATATATATATAATTTCGGTGATGTAATTGCTGTTAGCCTTTTTTTGGCTTTTACAGCTTCATCGGATACTTTCTTCATCGGATACTAGCTTCATCGGATACTGCTTCATCGGATACTCGCTTCATCGGATACTTATATCAGATGAAGGATATGCTCGTAACCTTTTATATTATATATGCTATTTTACGTTGTATAGAGTGTACTGCTATTTATATAGGTGTCCGGCAGAGTATAATAGCACTATTTCCTACCGAGGTGTCGTAAGAGGCGACTAAGGTACTGTACTGACAGCATTTATTCGTGCAGAACAACACCATATGCAATGCTGTCACTATAATGTTCGGGGGACCACAATGGGGAGTAAGAATTTTTTCGACTCTTATCAAAATTGCGGCGACGTGGTTCGCCACCCGTGCCACTACGTGTGTGGCATCTGCCTACCCCTTTACATGGGAAAAGGCGTGATTATATGTATGTATGTGTGCTATTTAGTATTATTATATTTTAAACGCTAGAAGAGTAAAAACGGTTCAGTTGGCGCAGCGGCTTAATAATAAGCATCTGCGCCCACAAATAGATACGGATCTGGGTATCTAAGCAAATGCAGTTTGTTTTTAAAATGCACTCACGATACATTAATGATATAGTATGATAGGGATTTAAGAGAAAAAAAAAATAACCCGGAAACTGTGCTGAGTTTCGATTAAAACTTCAACAATTGTTAGGAAGAAAATATTAAATTATACCTACCTAGACGGATTCCTATGCAGAAATCCGTCTAGGTAGGTACCACCCCAGGGCCAGTTATTCTGCCGTGAAGCAGTAGTGTGCAAACATTACTGAGTTTCGGTTTGAAGGGCACTGAGAGCTAGCGTAATCACTGAGCATATGAGACTTAAGAACTGATGTCTCGAGGTGACGGACGCAGTTTGATGCTACGCAGAAATATTCTGAGTGACACGGCATCTGTTATGGGCAGACGTTGCGCTTACCATCAGGTGAACGTTTTGCTAGTCACGTCACTAGAAATAAAAAATAATAAAAAAATGATGTCTTGGCAATAATCGTGAAGGCTGTTCAGTCAAATATGTAATCATCCAATGAAAAAACTAAAAATTCGTTCGTATTTCTAGATTGTTTTCATGGAGGTTTTTGTTCACACAAAATGTTAATTACTCATTCTTTTTTTATGGACTGACTTGACGAAATCAGTCAATAACGTCTGCCAATAACAAATGCTATGTCAACTGCACATTTCTGTGTGGCACCAGACTGCGCTCGTCACCCTGAGACATCAGTTCCTAAGTCTCAATGTCCTATTACACTGGCTTCGGTGCCCTTCAGACCGAAACGGTAATGTTTTCAACGCACCTTTCATCATCATTTCAGCCTATAACAAGTCAACTGCTGAACATAGGCTTCTCCCATAGAATGACACAAGTTTGTGTACCTATCTACCTACATTAGTTACGACCACCGATATCGTTTCCTTGCGCAACGCCCTAATCGTTGATCGGTGACTTCTTGCGATAAGAACACGATAATTAGATTACGTTCAATACCGTTTATGAAGATTGACTACTTAAGCGTCATTTGGATTATGTTGTGTACAATGTAATTATTTTAATAATATGAAACACGAATTCTATTGTAGTGTTACGTGTGGTTATTTGAAGGTGAAAATTTTGTGTAAAAAAACATTGCATACCCTTCATATTATCAACGGTAGAGATTACTGTCTAAATCAGTGGATAATTGAGATAAAAAAAATATCAACGACATTATTGTGAAAGTCGACGAAAAGCATTATGAACAATATGCAGGAGCTACGCTCTAAGTTCGGGGATAAACTTAAATTGGGGATTCCAGACCCACCTGGGGAATTTGATCCACGAGATTTGGCAATATTGAAGGATGACAAATACTTGATAAGAGTATTAGATCATTGCGATGGTAACACAGAAGCAGCTGTAAAAATGCTCTGGTCTACCATGATCTGGCGGCGCAATGTCAACGCTAATGAAATTTCTGACATAGTTCGGATGGAGTACATAGAGGATGGATTATTTTTCCCGCATGGCAGAGATATTGACGGGTGCCTCATTTTCATAATGAAATGGAAATTGTACGTCAAAGGGCAGAAGGACATAGAAGATTTGAAGAAGGTCGTTGTGTACTGGTTGGAGAGGATGCATAGAGAAGAGGAAGGGCGACCTGTAACACTGTTCTTCGACATGGAGGGCTGTGGAATGAACAACGTCGAAATTGAAATAATCACCTACATGATAACAGTATTGAAGAGTTATTATCCAAAATTTGTAAACTACATCATCATTTATCAGATGCCGTGGATAATGTCAGCTGGGTTTAGGATAATCAAGGGTATTTTGCCCGCGAAAGCAGTGGACAGACTGAGAGCTGTCAATAAAGATAAACTCAAAGATTTAGTTCATCCAAATCAAGCTTTAAAATGTTGGGGCGGCAATGACGGTTACGAATTCCAATTCAATCCGGAGAAAACTAATCACATCCCGAAAAGAGTTACATTTGCTGACGCTGGAAACGAAAAAGGCAATGATATTCTGCAAATAAATCCAAGTGATTTTATAATCTTTCACACGGATAGAGATTACGTTAAATCGGAATTCACTGTTATAAATGCAGGTAATGCAAATTTAGCGTTTAAAATACGTACCACAGGCCCGGAGAAGTTCAAAGTGAAGCCTAGCTCCGGCGTTCTAGCACCATACTCGCAGCAAACTGTCATTGTTGCCGTTTTGCAGGGTTTCGACCCAGCCGTTGTGATTAACGAACGATTTCTGATACTCGCCGACAAAATTCCCGAAGAGAAATTGTCGCAGAAGCGACTGGAAGAGATCTTGAGAAATCCAGACGTAAATAAACAGAGATTGAAATGCAAACTCTCAATAAAAGACGATGCGCTGAATAAGCATTCTGTGACGGATTCTTTGTACAATCTACAAACGAAGTATGGTGATTTATGTAAGAGTGTTTATATATCGGAACTGTTTGAATTAATTACGCTCAGCTTTAGTATTGTATTGGTTGTGTTTGGATATTTGATGTACAGACGGACACGTGAGACGTATTGTGAAGTAATTTAATAGAAAGATTGACCCAAAAGGGATGCTATGTAGTTTTATTTTTATTTAATCAAGTGACGAAACGAGCAAAACGTTCACCTGATGCTAAGTGCAACGTGTGGCCATAACAAATTTTGTGTCATCCAGAACACTTTTGTGTGACACCACACTGCGCTCGTCACCCAGAGACGTCAGTTCTTGAGTCTCATATGCCCAGTGATTAGCTAGCTCTAGCGCTAGCTCTCAGTGCCCTTCATACCGAAACACAGTAATGTTTGCACACTACTGCTTCACGGCAGAATAACTGGCCCTGGGGTGATACATACCTAGACGGATTCCTGCATAGGAATCCTACCAACAGTAAATTGTAGTTAATAACTTTTTAATACATAGTTTTCTTCAATTTGCACGCCTATGTAGGCAGAATAAGTGAGACTTTGTTATAATTTTAATACCGGTTTCGTCACCTTATTCAAACAAATAATATAATACATATTATGTAGTAATATGTTACTTCAAACGAGTATGTACCTTAAATCTACTTCAAGTAATCACATTGAAAATCCTCTCAGAAACACGTTTGCTAATTATATAGAATTAGAACGAAGACCCGAGCTATATTAAACATATCAATTGACATGTATATGTTAATTTTCTTAGCCGTCCCTTTTATGAACATCCGCAAAGTCAACCCAAAACCAACATGAAAAATAGATTATATAAAATCCTACTTGGTCCCAAAATTCGTTGTATCTAGTATTAAAAACGACTCGTATAAATTAAAAAAAAAATTGACTACTTAAGTAAAATGAAAAGGCCATTGTATTATTATAATGAACAAAAAGAGACAAATTTACAAATTACTGATTTTTTTTTCTAATTTATTCCGTAGTGATGTGCTAAAATGATGTTGACAGCTATTACGTCGTTAAAAGTAAAACAATAAATGAAAAAAAAATTAACTAGTTTGACATAATTTTTTCACAGATTTTATACAAAATCTCGAACTGGGGCCGACTAAATTTAGTCTACGCGTTTACCGCAAAGAAGAAACCCTTCGTCGTATCACCTCATTTCGAGCGCACTCTTCTCGTTGCTTCAGCCAGTATCGGAATCCTTGGCGTCGACATATCAAAAAAAAAATCCATCGTCACCACCTGGATGGTTTGCATTCCACAACAGTGCGTTTTTGGCATAATTTTCTGCCACGCACTTGCACTTTATGAAATGCGCTGCCGTCAGCGGTTTTTCCGGACCGCTACGACTTAGGGACCTCCAAGAAGAGCCTATTCGTTTATCGAGGCCGGCAACGCACCCGCGTCTCCCCTGGTATTGCGGAAGTTCATGGGCGGCGGTGGTCGCTGAACCTCAGGTGAGCCGCTTGCACGTTTGCCCCCTCTTCTAAAAAAAAACGAAGGTATCTAATAAATAACGTATCTGCTGTTTGTCATAATTTTTTGTTCTAATTTCTTTCCTACCAGGTGTGTTGCGGCTCATCATCATCATTTCAGCATATCACTAGTCCACTGCTGAACATAGGCCTCCTCCATAGATTGCTACTAAAGTTTGTAGATCTCATTTTGGGGGGATTTTGCCATAGTTGTTTGCTTGGCAGGCGGTTTGCCAACCGCAGTTTATTTATTTAGATGTTCCAGGAACATCTCCTGGTTTTCATTCTCCCTCTGTCGACTTTCACGACACCCACGGGATGAGATGGGGTGGTAAATTCACTTAATCCGCTACCACACGGCCCTTTTGCTATTGCGGCTCACGACATTTCTTTTATTTCATTTATTTCTGTTGTATCAGTGAGTCTATTTTTTTTCTTTCTTTTGCGAGGCTTTCGTTTTAGTCCCAACAGGGTAAAGTAAGATACGTCTTATTTTTAGACTGTTTTACTAGCATTTTGAGACATTTCTTATCCTGTCGTATTACTAAATTGTTTTAAGTTGAGTCTAGATTCTAAGATCACTTCTCGCGCCTTTGATTTTAGCAAATTAGTGTTCAACTCTGAAATTTTTCTTGGGAACTTTGCAGAAGTCTGGTAACACGTTTTGTATTTATCTATTTTTTTTAGATTGACAGTTTGTGATTCGTAAAACCTACATTTAAATATTAAATAGCTACAAGTTTTCCTAAGCTTTTCAATGGTTTTTTTTTCAGACTTTTCACGGTAGTTGTTTCTGTCTTTTTCTGTTGTTCTACAATTTTTTTTGCTTTTACCTCTTCGCTTTTCTTTCGCTTCTCTTCTTTCCATTTCTCTCTTTGTATTTTTTGTTCGGCGACTGTCATTTCTTAGATTTTTTTCTTCTTCGATTTTTTTTAGATATCTTTTCCTTTGAGCTTCAATTTCTTCGGGAAGCTCAGTTCTAAGCTTCTGTCTGTATAGTCTCATCTTTTCGGCGGCAGTGAGCGGCATTGTTTTTAAATAAAGTTACCTTATGAAACAAAATAAATATTTAAGTTCTTAATTATTCAAAAAATATTGAACATGTTAAAAAACCTTCCCCTGTTAATTTCATATGATCAACGACAAGGCTTCGTGATTCACACAAAAACGGCCTAAGCACATGCCCACAAATATTTATCAATTATCTGGTAGATTTTTGTGTAACTTAAGTCGCGAAAAACAGTCAAACATACTCGTACTTTCCTTCTTTTATATTTAGTACTTGTGTATGCGCCTTTGCAGCTATATCTTAACAGTTAAGTTCCTAAAAACACAGTCCAATGTTATATTGCCCCGCGCTGCTAAAGAAAAAATTCTAAATATTATAATATTATTTGTTGTATATATATTTCTTAGGTGTCATGAAGCCCTTCAGATTCAGATGCGTTGTAATTTGTTCTGGTTTGATTATAAGAACTAAATATTTTCACAAACACTGCAAAACATTACGAAGTTCTGCGTATACCATATTAGGAACAAAATAACTAAGCGACGGACACATACTTTCTTACACATAGATATTTGGTATAATTTGACTAATTTTTAATTTTACGCAAATATTCTAAAATCACCTTACAATATTATATAACTTATAAATGTAGGTTTTTAAGGCAAAAATCGTGGTAACTTACCTTCACAATGTTTTCGTAGAATGGCTTCGTTTCGGAAGAAGTTACTCATTATGAAATAGCAATCCTGTTCCTGTATATGAAGCCAGTGTTGCCATTTCAAAAATGTTTTATAAGGTTAAGGAAAAAAACAAAGTAACTAAATGGACACGATCGGAGTGCTAAAAATATATGTTTAAACTCTTATAATTATGTTTATTCTATTGTTTGTTTAGCAAAGAAGAAATGCCTATGTGGACGGTAAAACGTAAGTCTTTAT